>CAKAOJ020000032.1:0-410000 GCA_916701645.2 Sebastolobus alascanus
TTATTAGATTCAAAAATTTTTTAAAAAAATCTATATAGATGTAAAAATTTGAAAAAAAAAGTCATAGTATAGTATGTCGAAAAATGTAATGAAAAAAAAGTCATAGTATAGTATGTCGAAAATTTTATGAAAAAAAAGTCATAGTATAGTATGTCAAAATCTTTATGGAAAAATGTCATAATATAGTATGTTGAAAAATTTCCGAAAAAAAGTCATTGTATAGTATATATAAACATTTTATGAAAAAAAAGTCATAGTATAACATGTCGAAAATTTTATGAAAAATAAGTCATAGTACAGTATGTTGAAAATTTTATGAAAAAAAGTCATAGTATAGTATGTCGAAAATGTTATGAAAAAAAGTCATAGTATAGTATGTCGAAAATGTTATGTAAAAAAAGTCAGTATAGTATGTCGAAATTTTTATGAAAAAAAAGTCATAGTATAGTATGTCGAAAATGTTATGTAAAAAAAGTCAGTATAGCATGTCGAAATTTTTATGAAAAAAAGTCATAGTATAGTATGTCGAAAAATGTAATGAGAAAAAAGTCATAGTATAGTATGTCGAAAATTTTATGAAAAAAAAGTCATAGTATAGTATGTCGAAAATTTTATGAAAAAAAAGTCATAGTACAGTATGTTGAAAATTTTATGAAAAAAAGTCATAGTATAGTATGTCGAAAATGTTATGAAAAAAAGTCATAGTATAGTATGTCGAAAATGTTATGTAAAAAAAGTCAGTATAGAATGTCGAAATTTTTATGAAAAAAAAGTCATAGTATAGTATGTCGAAAATGTTATGTAAAAAAAGTCAGTATAGTATGTCGAAATTTTTATGAAAAAAGTCATAGTATAGTATGTCGAAAAATGTAATGAAAAAAAAGTCATAGTATAGTATGTCGAAAATTTTATGAAAAAAAAGTCATAGTATAGTATGTCGAAAATTTTATGAAAAAAAAGTCATAGTATAGTATGTCGAAAAATGTAATGAAAAAAAGTCATAGTATAGTGTGTCGAAAAATGTAATGAAAAAAAAGTCATAGTATAGTATGTCGAAAATTTTATGAAAAAAAGTCATAGTATAGTATGTCGAAAATTTTATGAAAAAAAAGTCATAGTATAGTATGTCGAAAAATTTTATGAAAAAAAGTCATATTATAGTATGTCAAAAATGTAATGAAAAAAGTCATAGTATAGCATGTCGAAAATGTTATGAAAAAAAAGTCATAGTATAGTATGTCGAAAAATTTATGAAAAAAAGTCATAGTATAGTATGTCGAAAATGTTATGAAAAAAAAGTCATAGTATAGTATGTCAAAATCTTTATGAAAAAAAGTCATAATATAGTATGTCGAAAAGTTCCGAAAAAAAGTCATTGTACAGTATATATAAACATTTTATGAAAAAAAAGTCATAGTATAGCATGTCGAAAATGTTATGAAAAATAAGTCATAGTACAGTATGTTGAAAATTTTATGAAAAAAAGTCATAGTATAGTATGTCGAAAATGTTATGAAAAAAAGTCATAGTATAGTATGTCGAAAATTTATGAAAGAAAAATCATAGTATACTATGTCGAAAATTTATGAAAAAAAGTCATAGTATAGTATGTCGAAAATTTGATGAAAAAAAGTCATAGTATAGTATGTCGAAAATTTATGAAAAAAAAGTCATAGTATAGTATGTCGAAAAATGTATGAAAAAAAGTCATAGTAAGTATGTCGAAAATTTTATGAAAAAAGTCATAGTATAGTATGTCGAAAATTTTATGAAAAAAAAGTCATAGTATAGTATGTAAAATTTTATGAAAAAAAGTCATAGTATAGCTATGTCGAAAATTTTATGAAAAAAAGTCATAGTATAGTATGTCGAAAATTTTATGAAAAAAAGTCATAGTATAGTATGTCGAAAATGTTATGAAAAAAAAGTCATAGTATAGTATGTCGAAAATGTTATGAAAAAAAAGTCATAGTATAGTATGTCGAAATTTTTTGAAAAAAAGTCATAGTATAGTATGTCGAAAATGTTAAGTAAAAAAAGTCAGTATAGTATGTCGAAAGTTTTATGAAAAAAAAGTCATAGTATAGTATGTCGAAAATTTCATGACAAAAGTCATAGTATAGTATGTCGAAAATTTTATGAAAAAAAGTCATAGTATAGTATGTCGAAAATGTTATGAAAAAAAAATCATAGTTTAGAATATCGAAAAATATAATGAAAAAAAGTCATAGTATAGCATGTCGAAAAATGTAATGAAAAAAAAGTCATAGTATAGTATGTCGAAAAATGTAATGAAAAAAAAGTCATAGTATAGTATGTCAAAATCTTTATGGAAAAATGTCATAATATAGTATGTCGAAAATTTCCGAAAAAAAGTCATTGTATAGTATATATAAACATTTTATGAAAAAAAAGTCATAGTATAACATGTCGAAAATTTTATGAAAAATAAGTCATAGTACAGTATGTTGAAAATTTTATGAAAAAAAGTCATAGTATAGTATGTCGAAAATGTTATGAAAAAAAGTCATAGTATAGTATGTCGAAAATTTTATGTAAAAAAAGTCATAGTATAGTATGTCGAAATTTTTATGAAAAAAAAGTCATAGTATAGTATGTCGAAAAATGTAATGAAAAAAAGTCATAGTATAGTATGTCGAAAATTTTATGAAAAAAAAGTCATAGTATAGTATGTCGAAAATTTTATGAAAAAAAAGTCATAGTATAGTATGTCGAAAAATTTATAAAAAAAAGTCATAGTATAGTATGTCGAAAATGTTATGAAAAAAAAGTCATAGTATAGTATGTCGAAAATGTTATGAAAAAAAGTCATAGTATAGTATGTCGAAATTTTTATGAAAAAAAAGTCATAGTATAGTATGTCGAAAATGTTATGAAAAAAAAGTCATAGTATAGTATGTCGAAAATTTTATGAAAAAAGTCATAGTATAGTATGTCGAAAAATGTAATGAAAAAAAGTCATAGTATAGTATGTCAAAAATTTTATGTAAAAAACGTCATAGTATAGTATGTCGAAATTTTTATTAAAAAAAACTCATAGTATAGTATGTCGAAAAATGTAATGAAAAAAAGTCATAGTATAGTATGTCGAAAAATTTATGAAAAAAAAGTCATAGTATAGTATGTCGAAAATTTTATGAAAAAAAAGTCATAGTATAGTATGTCGAAAATTTTATGAAAAATAAGTCATAGTATAGTATGTCGAAAATTTTATGAAAAAAAGTCATAGTATAGTATGTCGAAAAATGTAATGAAAAAAAGTCATAGTATAGTATGTCGAAAAATGTAATGAAAAAAAAGTCATAGCTATAGTATGTCGAAAATTTTATGAAAAAAAGTCATAGTATAGTATGTCGAAAATGTTATGAAAAAAAGTCGTAGTATAGTATGTGGAAAATTTTATGAAAAAAAAGTCATAGTATAGTTTGTCGAAAATTTTCTGAAAAAAAAGGCATAGTATAGCATGTCGAAAATTTTATGAAAAATAAGTCATAGCATAGTATGTCGAAAATTTTATGGAAAAAAAGTCATAGTATAGTATGTCGAAAAATTTATGAAAAAAAGTCATAGTATAGTATGTCGAAAATGTTATGAAAAAAAGTCATAGTATAGTATATCGAAAATGTTATGTAAAAAAAGTCATAGTATAGTATGTCGAAATTTTTATGAAAAAAAGTCATAGTATAGTATGTCGAAAAATGTATATGAAAAAAAGTCATAGTATAGTATGTCGAAAATTTTATGAAAAAAAAGTCATAGTATAGTATGTCGAAAATTTTATGAAAAAAAAGTCATAGTATAGTATGTCGAAAATTTTATGAAAAAAAGTCATAGTATAGTATGTCGAAAATGTTATGAAAAAAAGTCATAGTATAGTATGTCGAAAATTTTATGAAAAAAAGTCAATGTATAGTATGTCGAAAATGTTATGAAAAAAAGTCATAGTATAGTATGTCGAAAATTTTATGTAAAAAAAGTCAGTGTAGTATGTCGAAATTTTTATGAAAAAAAAGTCATAGTATAGTATGTCGAAAATTTTATGAAAAAAAAGTCATAGTACAGTATGTTGAAAATTTTATGAAAAAAAGTCATAGTATAGTATGTCGAAAATGTTATGAAAAAAAGTCATAGTATAGTATGTCGAAAATGTTATGTAAAAAAAGTCAGTATAGAATGTCGAAATTTTTATGAAAAAAAAGTCATAGTATAGTATGTCGAAAATGTTATGTAAAAAAAGTCAGTATAGTATGTCGAAATTTTTATGAAAAAAGTCATAGTATAGTATGTCGAAAAATGTAATGAAAAAAAAGTCATAGTATAGTATGTCGAAAATTTTATGAAAAAAAAGTCATAGTATAGTATGTCGAAAATTTTATGAAAAAAAAGTCATAGTATAGTATGTCGAAAAATGTAATGAAAAAAAGTCATAGTATAGTGTGTCGAAAAATGTAATGAAAAAAAAGTCATAGTATAGTATGTCGAAAATTTTATGAAAAAAAAGTCATAGTATAGTATGTCGAAAATTTTATGAAAAAAAAGTCATAGTATAGTATGTCGAAAAATTTAATGAAAAAAAGTCATAGTATAGTATGTCGAAAAATGTAATGAAAAAAAAAAGTCATAGTATAGCCTGTCTAAAATGTTATGAAAAAAAAGTCATAGTATAGTATGTCGAAAATTTTATGAAAAAAAGTCATAGTATAGTATGTCGAAAAATTGAATGAAAAAAAAGTCATAATATAGTATGTCAAAATCTTTATGAAAAAATGTCATAATATAGTATGTCGAAAAGTTCCGAAAAAAAGTCATTGTACTGTATATATAAACATTTTATGAAAAAAAGTCATAGTATAGCATGTCGAAAATGTTATGAAAAATAAGTCATAGTACAGTATGTTGAAAATTTTATGAAAAAAAGTCATAGTATAGTATGTCGAAAATGTTATGAAAAAAAGTCATAGTATAGTATGTCGAAAAATGTTATGAAAAAAAAATCATAGTTTAGAATATCGAAATTTTATGAAAAAAAGTCATAGTATAGTATGTCGAAAATTTATGAAAAAAAAGTCATAGTATAGTATGTCGAAAATTTTATGAAAAAAAGTCATAGTATAGTATGTCGAAAATTTTATGAAAAAAAGTCATAGTATAGTATGTCGAATATTTTATGGAAAAATAATCATAATATAGTATGTCGAAAAATTTCCGAAAAAAAGTCATTGTATAGTATATATAAACATTTTATGAAAAAAAATTCATAGTATAGCATGTCGAAAATTTTATGAAAAAAAGTCATAGTATAGTATGTCGAAAATTTTATGAAAAAAAGTCATAGTATAGTATGTCGAAAATTTTATGAAAAAAAGTCATAGTATAGTATGTCGAAAATTTTATGAAAAAAAGTCATAGTATAGTATGTCGAAATTTTTATGAAAAAAAGTCATAGTATAGTATGTCGAAAATTTTATGAAAAAAAAGTCATAGTATAGTATGTCGAAAATTTTATGAAAAAAAGTCATAGTATAGTATGTCGAAAAATGTAATGAAAAAAAAGTCATAGTATAGTATGTCGAAAATTTTATGAAAAAAAGTCATAGTATAGTATGTCGAAAATTTATGAAAAAAAAATCATAGTACAGTATGTCGAAAATTTTATGAAAAAAAGTCATAGTATAGTATGTCGAAAATTTTATGAAAAAAAGTCATAGTATAGTATGTCGAAAATGTTATGTAAAAAAAGTCATGTATAGAATGTCGAAAATTTTATGAAAAAAAAGTCATAGTATAGTATGTCGAAAATGTTATGTAAAAAATGTCAGTATAGTATGTCGAAATTTTTATGAAAAAAGTCATAGTATAGTATGTCGAAAAATGTAATGAAAAAAAAGTCATAGTATAGTATGTCGAAAATTTTATGAAAAAAAGTCATAGTATAGTATGTCGAAATTTTTATGAAAAAAAAGTCATAGTATAGTATGTCGAAAAATGTAATGAAAAAAAGTCATAGTATAGTATGTCGAAAAAGTAATGAAAAAAAAGTCATAGTATAGTATGTCGAAAATTTTATGAAAAAAAGTCATAGTATAGTATGTCGAAAATTTTATGAAAAAAAGTCATAGTATAGTATGTCGAAAATTTTAATAAAAAAAAGTCATAGTATAGTATGTCGAAAATGTTATGAAAAAAAAGTCATAGTATAGTATGTCGAAAATGTTATGAAAAAAAGTCATAGTATAGTATGTCGAAAATTTTATGAAAAAAAAGTCATAGTATAGTATGTCGAAATTTTTATGAAAAAAAAGTCATAGTATAGTATGTCAAAATCTTTATGAAAAAATGTCATAATATAGTATGTCGAAAAAGTTCCGAAAAAAAAGTCATTGTATAGTATATATAAACATTTTATGAAAAAAAGTCATAGTATAGCATGTCGAAAATTTTATGAAAAATAAGTCATAGTACAGTATGTTGAAAATTTTATGAAAAAAAGTCATAGTATAGTATGTCGAAAATTTTATGAAAAAAAGTCATAGTATAGTATGTCGAAAATTTTAAGTAAAAAAAGTCAGTATAGTATGTCGAAAGTTTTATGAAAAAAAAGTCATAGTATATTCTGTCGAAAATTTTATGAAAAATAAGTCATTGTATAGCATGTCGAAAATTTTATGAAAAAAAGTCATAGTATAGTATGTCGAAAAATGTTATGAAAAAAAAGTCATGTTTAGTATATCGAAAAATATAATGAAAAAAAGTCATAGTATAGTATGTCGAAAATTTTATGAAAAAAAAGTCATAGTATAGTATGTCGAAAATTTTATGAAAAAAAAGTCATAGTATAGTATGTCAAAATCTTTATGGAAAAAAGTCATAGTATAGTATGTCGAAAATTTTACGAAAAAAAAGTCATTGTATAGTATAGTAGAAACATTTTATGAAAAAAAAGTCATAGTATAGTATGTCGAAATTTTTTTGAAAAATAAGTCATAGTACAGTATGTTGAAAATTTTATGAAAAAAAGTCATAGTATAGTATGTCGAAAATTTGGATAGTATATATAACTTTCTATGAAAAAAAAGTTCATAGTATAGCATTCGTAAATTTTATGAAAAATTAAGTCATAGTACAGTATTTTGTTGAAATTTTTATGAAAACAATCATAGTATAGTATGTCCGAAAATGTTATGAAAAAAAGTCCCATAGTATAGTATGTCGACAATGTTTTGTAAAAAAAGTCAGTATAGCATGTCGAATTTTTTTATGAAAAAAAGTCCTAGTATAGTATGTCGAAAAATGTAATGATAAAAAAAGTCATAGTATAGTATTTCGAAATTTCATGAAAAAAAAGTCCTTAGTATTAGTATGTCGAAAATTTTATGAAAAAAGTCATAGTATAAGTATTCGAAAAATGTTATGAAAAAAAGTCATAGTTATAGTGTGTCGAAAATATGTAATGAAAAAAAAGTCCATAGTATAGTATGTCGAATTATGTCTCGAAAAAATGAATGAAAAAAAGTCATAGTATAGTATGTCGAAAAAATTTAATTAAAAAAAATTAATAGTATAGTATGTCGAAAATTTTTATGAAAAAAAGTCATAGTATAGTATGTCGAAAATTTTATTAAAAAAAAGTCATAGTATAGTATGTCTAAAATTTAATGAAAAAAAGTCATAGTATAGTTATGTCGAAAATGTAATGAAAAAAAGTCATAGTATAGCCTGTCTAAAATGTTATGAAAAAAAAGTCATAGTATAGTATGTCGAAAATTTTATGAAAAAAGTCATAGTATAGTATGTCGAAAAATTGAATGAAAAAAAAATCATACTATAGTATGTCGAACATTTTATGAAGAAAAGTCATAATATAGAATGTCGAAAAATGTTATGGAAAAAAAGTCATAGTATAGTATGTGGAAAATTTGATGAAAAAAAAAGTCATAGTATAGTATGTCGAAAGTTTTATGAATAAAAAGTCTTGGTATATTCTGTCGAAAATTTTATGAAAAATAAGTCATAGTAGTATGTCGAAAATTTTATGAAACAAAGTCATAGTATACCGCTGCCTTTGTAAAATAAAAACAAATAAGTCATGTCGAAAATCATAAAAGAAAAAGCCATACCGCGCCTGTCGAAAATCACAAAAAAAAAGTCATGTAAAAATTCATTAGAAGTCATACCGCTGCCTGTTGCAAATAAAAAAAAAAGTCATGTTGAAAATCACAAAAAAAAAGTCATGTCAAAATTCATTAAAAGTCATACCGCTGCCTGTTGCAAATAAAAAAAAAAAAGTCATGTCGAAAATCATAAAAAAAATGCCATACCGCGCCTGACGAAAATCACGAAAAAAAAGTCATGTAAAAAATCATTAAAAGTCATACCGCGGCCTGTCGAAAATCATAAAAAATAAAGTCATACCGCTGCCGGTTGAAAAAAAAAATAAATAAGTCATGTCGAAAATCATAAAAGAAAAAGCCATACCGCGGCTGTCGAAAATCACGAAAAAAAAGTTATGTCACAAATCATTAAAAATGAAGTTATACTGCTGCCTGTTGAAATAAAAAAAAAAAAAAAGTCATGTCGAAAATCATAAAAACAAGACTCGGTCAAAACCGAGTATATGGCTGGACCGTATGGTCAAGTCTTTGAATTTGTAGCTAAATTCTTACACAAATAGTCAGTGGTCATATCTATAATATTTTGTGAACAGTTTTTTTTCACTTATATCTTAATGTTTGATTGAAAGCCAACTTATAATGAAGCAAATGGCATTCAGTAATGTAAATGGTAACATTTACTAGTCAGTATATTATACATTGTATACAAGGTGAAAAGGTATTATCATGACATACATTATGCAAGGTTAAAATTATTTCAAATTTTTATGAAAGCATGTGTATCAAAAGCATTCATCATATAAGTGATGTGTAACAATATATACAAACGTTGCAAAAGTTTATCAGCGTTGAGATATTCCTGCTGTCATCACTGACGTTGTTGCTGCTGTATTTATTCCTAGATGGAGTGTTAATGGAGCAGCTGCAATGTTAGCATAGCCTAGCACTGATCGATCCGAACTCCGTTCAGAAAACAAGCATTTTAAAAGTTGTTTGCCTGTCGTCATGGTAACAGACCCGACAAAGCATGAATTCAGACTTTTTACTAATCCGCATCATTATGTAGTTATTTCGGCACACTTTGATCCGTTTACAACAACGTCGCTGCCGTATTTATGCCTAGATGACGTTATGTTGAGTGGTGATGGAGCAGCTGGTGTTATCACAGCCTGGCGTTGATCGATCCGAACTCCGTTCAGAAAACAAGCATTTTAAAAGTTGTTTGCTTGTTGTGTTGCGGACAGACTTGACAAAGAAGGAATTCGGTCTTTTTACAAATCGATGTATTTATGTTGTTATTTCGGCATTATTTTGACCCGTTTATTGCAATTAAATCACAGCACAGTGTTTATTTTGGGTTCATACCGCAGTAGTGACGTGTGGCTGCTAGATAGTCAGTTCATGGCGGAAATGGAGGAAAGCGAGGCGAAAATCTGCGAACATAACGTAACTTAAACGAGCATAAACAATAACACATGCACAACAACAGCGCTATGTAATGTTACATTGAACCGCTGACACGTAAAACATAAAAACAGAACTGTTCTCCGCCTTTTCATTTTGAAAAAGCAACGACCAATGAGGAAGCTCTAGCAACTCCAGCCGACCAATCCTGTAACTCTATCACTCAGTCACTCACTCAGTCAGGCACTCACTCAGTCAGTCACTCACTCAGTGACAGACTTTTGCGTCTGTAGGGCTGGCCCTCTGCAGTCCATCCAAAAAGTCATACCGCTGTCGAAAATCTTAAAAAAAAAAAAAAAGTCATACCTGTTGAAAATCACAAAAAAAAGTCATTTCGAAAATCATTAAAAAAAAGTCATACCGCGCCTGTCGAAATCACCAAAAAAAGTCATGTCAAAATCACGAAAACAAAGTCATACCGCGCCTGTCGAAAATCACGAAAAAAAAATCATGTTGAAAATCACAAAAAAAAGTCATACCGCGGGGTCGAAAATCACGAAAAAAAAGTCATGTTCAAAATCATTAAAAGTCATACCATGGCCTGTCGGAAATCATTAAAAAAAAAAAGTCATGTCGAAAATCATTAAAAGAGAGAGAGAGAAAGGGGGGGTTTGAGAGAGAGAGAGAGAGAGAGAGAGGGAGACAGGGAACGGGAGAGAGAGAGAGAGACAGAGAGAAACAAGGAGAGAGAGGGGGGGGGGGAGAAAGGGAGCGAGAGAGAGTCAGGGACAGAGACAGACAGAGACAGGGAGAGAGAAGGGGACAGGGAGGGAGAGGGGGGGACAGGGAGCGAGAGAGAGAGAGAGAGAGAGAGAGAGAGGGAGAGAGAGAGAGACAGGGAAAAAGACAGAGAGAGGGGGGGAGACAGAGAGAGAGAGACAGTAACAGACAGAGAGAGAGAGAGAGACAGAGACAGACAGAGAGAGAGAGACAGAGTCTCTCTCTCAGTTGGATTTCTCTTTACTTTAAAAGTAATACTTTATTTGGGAAAGATGCTGATAAGATTGATGTCATTCAGATCTCCTCTAAATCTCAGCAAGAAAGCAAATCAGAACATCTCCCAAAATGTCTATTTCTTTAACACCACTTCACTTACTATCATGGTCTCAGGTGTGAATCTTTGTCTTTTCCAGGTGGGTTTCATTGACTACATCGTCCACCCGCTGTGGGAGACGTGGGCTGACCTGGTGCACCCGGATGCCCAGGAGCTGCTAGACACGCTGGAGGAGAACAGGGAATGGTATCTGACAACCATGCCCCAGTCTCCCTCACCTCCCCCGGACAGACACCTACAGCAGGACCGCTTCCAGTTCGAACTCACCCTGGAGGACCTGGAGCACAACAACCACAACCACACACACCTGAGGAACAACGGCGGCGCAGACGGAACGCAGGACGATGTAGAAACTGAGAAAGAAGACGAGGAGAATCACAACAGCGAACACAACGGAGTCCGGGAGGAGGACGAGGAGGAGACTGGAGAAGAAGAAGAGGAAGAGGTGAAGGAGAACACAGAGGAGGAGGAGGAACATGGAGAGGATGAAGCAGAAGAAGACGAAGGGCAGACAGATGCAGTGGAGGATGAGGAGACTAAAGAAGAAGAGAGAGAGAATGAGCAACATCAGGAAGAGGAGGAAGGAGAAGGCGAGGAAACCTTGGAAAAGGAAGAGATAGAAGATGAATTAGAGGGAGAAAAAGAAGGTGAGGGGGAAGAGGAAAGAGAAAATGAGGAAGAAAAAGAGGAGGATAAGATGGAGGAGGAAGAAGAGGAGGCAGCAGAGACGGAGGACAATGTTGAACAAGAGGAGGGCGAGAAAGTGGAGGAAGAGGAGGAGGTAGAAATGGAAGACAAAGTTGAGGAGGAGGTTGGAGAAACAGAAGATGTGGAAGAGGAGAAAGGAGAGTTGGAAGAAGCAGAAGAGGAGGAGGAGCCAGTTGAGGATGAAGCTGGAAAGGAGGAGGAAGAAGAAGAAGAAAGTTAGTTGGGTGTAAAAACATAAATTAACAGGGTCAGTGAAGAAAAGTTAACGGGAGATGAAGTACGTAAATGGAGCCTGAAAGGCTTCGACAGGTAGCAGTAAGACTGTCGCGGAGGAGGACGAAGAGCTGAAGACGCACTTCTCTCCAGATAACGTGCTCTGACTACTTCATCGTGTGACGCTCTCAGCTCAAGTCTCAACTGCAGACATCTTAAACAAACTTCACAGCTCACAGACGGACAGCACAGCACCGGAGCATACGCCTTCCTGAACAGCCAGATTGTTGCAGCGTCTTGATCAACTGGTAGTGATAGAAAGACTTTACGTCTTCATCACCGAGTATCTGTACATCCATCACTGCCGTAGGGAATAAAATGAGGGATAATAAAAGGGGGGAACCCGTTTTATCGACCTTTTGTAGCTCCTGAAAATCTAAAAAAAACTGAAATGCGTACATGCAAATAAATGCGATCTCATGGACTACTACCCATCATCTCTCTGTCACTGTCTCGTTTATGAGGAAGATACCAATCACCACACACACACCGACCAACAACTGTTAAAAGAATGTCAACTTCGGTTTGTCAGAAAAGAGAAAAAAAAAGTCTGCAAAGTGTCTGTCGTCTTATATTTACTACAAAAACTTTCCACTTGTGAACAAGATGCTGAGAACAACTTTGGGCTCTGGTCTAGGAAAAGTTTAACCTCACATACTAACCTTAAAGCAACAATGCTGGTTTTCTGAATAATATCTGGACCGTTTTGTCAAGGTGGAAACATATGCAGTCCAGCTCAAAAGGCTGATCTGTTGTACGTGTCGATGTCGGTTCATGTTTAAAAAAAACACCCACTATTCATCCCATCACAACAGTTTCACCACTACCAGACTGTGAGTTTGATTCCCGGGTGAATCGTGCCAAACTGACCCACGACCAGCACTGAGCAATTCAGCCTTCCTCCAAACAAGGTGGCTACTCGTCCGTGAAGCAATGAACTGTGGGACCAGGGTACACGGGTGTGACGGTCTTCCACAAATCCCTTTTTTCTTTGTTTTGTTTTTGTAAAAATGGTATTTGGCACTTTATCTAACACCCCTGTTACATATATGTACATAATAAACATGTATTTTAATCTGCTGATGTCATATAATAAATATGATCAATGAAGTTGATGGATTGTTTTTTTCAGTTGCAGGTCTCGGACAAGTCATAGTATAGTATGTCAAAATTGTCATGTAAAAAAAGGGTGTAAGTATGTCATAAAAAATATAGTAGTTGATACAAAGGTCATAGTATAGTAGGTGATAAAAAAAAAAAGACAAATTCATAATTTAGTAAGTCATAAAAATGTCTGAGTAAAAATGTCCGAGTAAAAAAAGTCTGAAAAAAGTCAGAGTAAAAAAAGTCTGAAAAATGTCAGAGTAAAAAAAAAAAGAAGTCTGAAAAATGTCCGAGTAAAAAAGTCCAAAAAAAAGATGTCCGAGTAAAAAAGTCTGAAAAATGTAAAAAAAAAAAATCTGGAAAAATCTCAGAGTAAAAAAGTCCAAAAAATAGAATTCTGAAAAATATCAGAAAAAAAGTCTGAAAAATGTCCGACTAAAAAAGTATAAAAAAAAGAAGTCAGAGTAGAAAAGTGTGAAAAAAGTCAGAGTAAAAAAAGTCTTAAAAATGTCTGAGTGAAAAAGTCTGGAAAAATGTCCGAGTAAAAAAAGTCTGAAAAATGTCAGAGTAAAAAAGTAAAAAAAAAAAGAAGTCTGAAAAATGTCCGAGTCATAAAAGTCTGAAAAATGTCTGAGTAATAAAAGTCTGAAAAATTTCCGAGTAAAAAAGTCTGAAAAATAGAAAAAAAGTGTAAAAAAAAAAGTCTGAAAAATGTCGAGTAAAAAGTTGAAAAAATATAAAAAGGGAAAAAAAAAAAGTCGAAAAAAAGTCTGAAAAATAAATAAAAAATTGAAAAAATCCGAGTAAAAAAGTCTAAAAAAAAATCGAAAAAAATAAAAAAAACAAAAAAGTCGAAAAAAATGTGAAAAAGCTTAAAAATGAATAAAAAATTAAAAAAACGAAAAATGAATAAAAAAAAAGAAGTCTGAAAAATGAGTAAAAAAACTGAAAAAATGTCTGAAAAAATGTCGAAAAAATGGAAAAATCAAGTAAAAAAAAAAAGTAGAGTAAAAAAAAAAAAGTCTGAAAAAAGGAAAAAAGTTGAAAAAGTCAAGTAAAAATGTCGAAAAATTAGTAAAAAAAATTAAAAAAGTCAATAAAAAGTAAAAATGAAAAAAGTCAAGTAAAAATTAAATAAAAAGAAAAAATAAAAAACTGAAAAAAAAATGTCAGAGTAAAAAAGTAAAAAAAAGAAGTCTGAAAAATCAGTAAAAAAAGTGAAAAATGATAATAAAAGTTGAAAAATGCTGAGTAAAAAAGTCTGAGTAAAAAAGAAAAAAGTCAGATAAAAAAAGTCTGAAAAATGTCTGGTGAAAAAGTCTAAAAAATGCAGGTAAAAAAGTGAAAAAAAAAAAATCCGAGTAAAAAAGTGTGAAAAAAGTCAGATAAAAAAAGTCTGAAAAATGTCGAGTAAAAAATCTGAAAAATGTCTGAGTAAAAAAAAAAAAGTCGAAAAAAGTCAAAAAAAAGTCAAAAAAAAGTTAAAAAGTCGGTAAAAAGTCTGAAAAAGTTAAAAAACGGAAAAAAAGTTAAAAAAAAAAAAGTAAAAAGTCTGAAAAAGTGTAAAAAGTAAGAAAAAGTAAAAAGAAAAAAAAAAAAGTGAAAAATGTCTGGTAAAAATGTCAAAAAAGATGTAAAAAATCGAAAAAAGTGAAAAAAAGCAAAAAAACAATAAAAAAGTGAAAAAATGAAAAACAGATAAAAAGTCTGAAAAAAAAGTAAAAAATGTCTGAAAAAATGTCCGAGTAAAAAAGTCTGAAAAAGTCAAGTAAAAAAATCTGAAAAAGTTCGTAAAAAAGTCTGAAAAATTCTGAGTAAAAATTGAAAAAAAGTAAAAAAAATAAAGTTAAAAAATCGATAAAAAATGTGAAAAAAAAGAAAAAAAGTCTGAAAAAATCGTAAAAAAGAAAAAGTCTGAAAAAAGTCGATAAAAAACGGTGAAAAAAGTTAAAAAAGTCAGAGTAAAAAAAGTCTGAAAAATGTCGAGTAAAAAATCTGAAAAATTAGTAAAAATGTCCGATAAAAAAGTCTAAAAATTAGAGTAAAAAAGTCTGAAAAAATCTGGAAAAATAAAAAAGCAGTAAAAAAGAAAAAAAAAAAAGTCGATAAAAAAGTGAAAAAAAGATAAAAAAAGTCTGAAAAAGTCCGAGTAAAAAAGTCTGAAAAATTAAAAAAAAAGAATCAAAAACCGAGTAAAAAAGTCTGAAAAATGCAGTAAAAAAAGTAAAAAACGAAAAAAAAAAATCTGAAAAAATCGAGTAAAAATGCGATAAAAAAGTCTAAAAAAGTCAAAAAAAAAGTCTGAAAAAGAAAAAAAAAAATCCAGGTAAAAAATAAAAAGAAAAAAGCGAGTAAAAAAGTTGAAAAATGAGTAAAAAATCAAAAAAAAAGTCAGAAAAAAAAGTCGAAAAATGTCAGTAAAAAAGTCGAAAAACTGAGTAAAAAAGTCTGAAAAAGAAAGGTAAAAAAAAAGTTAAAAAATGTCGAGTAAAAAAGTGAAAAAAGCTAAAAAATCAAGTAAAAATGTGAAAAAAAAAAATCAAATGAAAAACGAGTAAAAAACGAAAAAAGTCCGATAAAAAAAAAAATAAAAAGTAAAAATGCGAAAAAAGTAAAATAAAAGTCTGAAAAATGTCGAGTAAAAAAATTGAAAAAAGAGTAAAAATGTCAGAGTAAAAAAGTTAAAAAAAAGAAGTCTGAAAAACTAGAAAAAAAGTAAAAATGTCCGAGAAAAAATTAAAAATGTCTGAAAAAATGTCGAGTAAAAAAGTAAAAAAAAAAGTAAAAAAGTCTGAAAAATCGGAAAAAGTCGAAAAATATTAAAAAAAAAAAAAAAAAAGTCCGATAAAAAATGAAAAACTAAAAAAAAAGAAAAAAGTCCGATAAAAAAAGTCTGAAAAATGTCGAGTAAAAAAGCGAAAAAGTAAAAAAAGTCAGAAAAAAAAGTCTGAAAAATCTGGTAAAAAAGTCTGAAAAAAGCCAGAGTAAAAAAGTAAAAAAAAAATCCGAAAAAAAGTCTGAAAAATGTCAGAAAAAAAGTAAAAACCTAAAAAAAAAATTGAAAAATCGATAAAAATAAAAAAATCGTAAAAAAGTCTGAAAAATAGGTAAAAAAGTGAAAAATTAAGAGAAAAAAGTAAAAAAGTAAAAAAAAAAAGTCTGAAAAATCGGAAAAAAAGTCTAAAAAGTCCGAGTAAAAAAGTGAAAAATCTGAGTAAAAAGTCGAGTAAAAAAGCAAAAAAAGTCTGAAAAAAAAAAAATGTCTGAAAAAATAAAAAAGTCAGAGTAAAAAATAAAAAAAAAAGTCCGAGTAAAAAGATGGAAAAAAAAAAAAAAGTCTGAAAAATATGAAAAAAAAAAAAAGTCTGAAAAATGTCGATAAAAAAGTCTGAAAAATGTCGAGTAAAAATGTCTGAAAAAAAAAAAAAAAAGTCAGAAAAATCGAAAAAGTCTGAAAAAATTAAAAATGTCAGAAAAAAAGTAAAAAAAAAAAAGCTGAAAAATTCGAAAAAAAGTCGAAAAAAGTCGAAAAAGTACGAGTAAAAAAAAAAAAAAAAAAAGTCGAAAAAATCCGTAAAAAATGAAAAAGTCAGAGTAAAAAAGTCGAAAAATGTCTGAAAAAATCGAGTAAAAAAGTCTGAAAAATGTAAAAAAAAAAAAAACCAAAAAAGTCTGAAAAAATAAAAAAAAAAATTAAAAAAAGTTGAAAAAAGAAAAAAAGTCTGAAAAAAAATCGAAAAATCTGAGTAAAAAAAGTCTGAAAAAGGAAAAAAATCTGATAAAAAAGTCTGAAAAAATACGAGTAAAAAAGTCTGAAAAAAGTCAGAAAAAAAGTCTGAAAAATCGAGTAAAAAGTCTGAAAAATGCGGTAAAAAAGTAAAAAAAAAGAAAAACATAAAAAATGAAAAAAGTAAAAAAAAAGTCTGAAAAATGTCCGAGTAAAAAAGTCTGAAAAATGTCTGAGTAAAAAGAGTAAAAAAGTCAAAACAAAGTCAGAGTAAAAAAACGAAAAATGTCTGGTAAAAAAGTCTAAAAAAGCGGTAAAAAAAGTTAAAAAAAAAAAGAACGAGTAAAAAAGTGTGAAAAAAGTCAGAAAAAAAAGTCTGAAAAATGTCCGAGTAATAAATTGAAAAATGTCTGATAAAAAATGTCAGTAAAAAAGTCAAAAAAAGTCAGAGTAAAAAAGTCTGAAAAAATGTGAAAAAAAGTCTAAAAAAGTCCGAGTAAAAAAGTAAAAAATAAAAAAATCCGAGTAAAAAAGGTGAAAAAAGTCAATAAAAAAAGTCTGAAAAATGTCCGGTAATAAAAGTTGAAAAAAGTCGAGTAAAAAAGTCGAAAAAAAGTCAAAAAAATTCAGAGTAAAAAATAAAAAAGTCTGGTAAAAACGAAAAATGCAATAAAAAAAAAAAAAAAGCGAGTAAAAAGGGAAAAAAGTCAATAAAAAAATTGAAAAAGTAAAAATCGAAAAAAAGATCTGAAAAATGTCAGAAAAAAAGTCGGAAAAATGTCCGAGAAAAAAGTCTGAAAAAGTGTCTGAGTAAAAAAAAATAAAAAAGTTCGAGTACAAAAGTCTGAAAAAAACCTAAAAAAGTGAAAAAAAAAAAAAAAAAAGTCTGAAAAATATCCGAGTAAAAAAGTCTGAAAACAGTAAAAAAAAAGATAAAAAAGTCGTTAAAAAAGTCTGAAAAAAGTCAGTAAAAAAGTGTAAAAATGTCGAGTAAAAAAGCGAAAAAATCTGAGTAAAAAAGTCGAAAAAAGTCAAAAAAAAAGTCTGAAAAAAAGTAAAAAAAAGAAAAATGTCGAGTAAAAAAGCGAAAAATGTCGAGTAAAAAAGTGGAAAAAAAAAAAAAAAGTAGAGTAAAAAAAGAAAAATCGTAAAAATAAAAAATGCCAGTGTAAAAAAGTAAAAAAAAAAAAAGTCCGAGTAAAAAGTTGAAAAAAGTCAGAGTAAAAAAAGTCTGAAAAAATCAGTAAAAAAGTCTGAAAAATGTCTGAGTAAAAATGTCGAAAAAAAGAAAAAAAAGTCAGAGTAAAAAATGAAAAAGTTAAAAAAAGTCTAAAAATGAAAAAAATAAAAAAACGAGTAAAAAAAAAAAGGGTAAAAAAAAGTCTGAAAAATGTCCGAGTAAAAAAGTTGAAAAAAGTCAAAAAAAGTCGAGTAAAAAAGAAAAAAAGTCAGAGTAAAAAGTCTGAAAAATGTCTGGGAAAAAGTCTAAAAAAGAAAAAAATAAAAAAAAAGATCAGTAAAAATGGGGAAAAAGTCAGTAAAAAAGTCTGAAAAATGTAGAGTAAAAAAAAAAAAGTCGAAAAAAGTCGAAAAAAAGTTGGAAAAAGTCCGAGTAAAAAAGTCTGAAAAATCGAGTAAAAAAAAAAATTCAGAAAAATTCGAGTAAAAAGTCTGAAAAAGCGAAAAAAAGTTGAAAAAAGTAAAAAAAAAAATGTCTGAAAAAAGTAAAAAAGAAAAATCCGAAAAGATGAAAAAAGATTAAAAAAAGTCTGAAAAATTCGAGTAAAAAAAAAAAAAGTCGAAAAATTCAGAAAAAAAGTCTGAAAAATCAGAAAAAAGTCGAAAAACAATAAAACGAAAAAAAGTTAAAAAAGTCAATAAAAAAGTCTGAAAAATGTCGATAAAAAAGTCTAAAAAAAAGAACTAAAAATCTGAAAAAAAGTCTGAAAAAATCCGAGTAAAAAAGTCTGAAAAATGTCTGAGTAAAAAAGTCGATAAAAAACAAAAAAAAAAAAAAAAAAGTCTGAAAAATGCCGAGTAAAAAAGTCTGAAAAATCAGTAAAAAGTAAAAAAAAAAAAAGTAAAAAGTCTGAAAAACAGTAAAAAAAGAAAAATGTCCGAGTAAAAAAGTCGAAAAGAGTGAAAAAAAGTCATAAAAAATCAAAAAAGAGTAAAAAAATCTGAAAAAGTGAAAAAGTCTAAAAAATGCCAGAAAAAAAAAAAAAAAAAGAAGTCGAAAAAAATGAAAAAATAAGTGAAAAAAAGTTGAAAAATGCCAAAAAAAGTCTGAAAAAGTCTGAAAAAAGTCCGATAAAAAATCAAAACAAAGTGAAAAAAAGTCAAAAAAGTGTGGAAAAATGAAAAATGCAAGTAAAAGTAAAAAAAAAAAAAAGTCGGGAAAAAAATGAAAAATGTCCGAGTAAAAAATGAAAAAAGTAAAAAAGTCGATAAAAAGTCAAAAAAAGTCAGTAAAAAAGTCTGAAAAATGCGAGTAAAAAAGTCTGAAAAAATGCAAAAAAATAAAAAAAAAAAGTCCGAGTAAAAAATGAAAAAAGTCAAAAAAAAAGAAAAAGTGAGAGTAAAAAAAAAAATGTCTGAAAAATCAGTAAAAAAGTCTGAAAAAAGTCCGAGTAAAAATGAAAACAAACAAAAAAAAGTCTAAAAAATGGTGAAAAAAGTCGAAAAAAATAAAAAAGTCAGAGTAAAAAAAGTGAAAAATCGGTAAAAAAGTCTGAAAAATCCGAGTAAAAAAGTCTGAAAAAAGTCTAGAAAAAGTGGGAAAAAAATCAAACAAAGTCAAAAAAACAAAAAACGGTGAAAAATGAAAAAAAGCAAAAAAAAAAAAAATGAAAAAATCGGTAAAAAAAAAAAATGTCAATAAAAAAGTAAAAAATAAAAAAAAAGTCTGAAAAATCGAAAAAAAGAAAAAAAAGTCTGAAAAATGTCGATAAAAAGTCTGAAAAATGTCTGAGTAAAAAAAAAAATTCAAAAAAGATCGAGTAAAAAATGAAAAACTAAAAAGCAATAAAAAAGTAAAAAAAAAAAAGTCTGAAAAATATCGAGAATAAAAGTCTGAAAAATGTCCGAGAAAAAAGTTAAAAAAAAAATCCGATAAAAAAGTTAAAAAAGTCGATAAAAATCGAAAAAGTCAATAATAAAAGTCTGAAAAATGTTAAAAAAAAAAGATAAAAAAGTGAAAAAAGATCTGAAAAATCGAAAAAAAGTCGAAAAATGTCCGAGTAAAAAACAAAAATGTCTGAGTAAAAATGCGAGTAAAAAAGTCAAAAAAGTCAGAGTAAAAAAAGTCTGAAAAATGTCTGGTGAAAAAGTCTAAAAAATGCCAGTAAAAAAAAAAAAAAAAAAATAAAAAATCGAAAAAAAGTCTGAAAAAAGGTAAAAAAAGTCTGAAAAATCCGAGTAAAAAAGTCTGAAAAAGTCAAAAAAGTAGTAAAAAATCAAAACAAAAGAGTAAAAAATCAAAAAAGTCGGAAAAAGTCAAAAAATACAGTCTAAAAAAGAAAAAGAAAAAAATCCGAGTAAAAAAGTTGAAAAAAGTCAGAAAAAAAAGTATAAAAATGTAAAAATAAAAGTCGAAAAAAGTCTAAAAAAAGTCCGAGTAAAAAAGTCTGAAAAAAGTCAGAGTAAAAAAAGTCTGAAAAATGTGTAAAAAAATTAAAAAGTCGATAAAAAGTCTAAAAAAAAAAGTCTGAAAAATTCGGTAAAAAAAGTCTGAAAAATGTCGTAAAAAAGTGGAAAAAAGTCGGAAAAAAGCGAAAAAATGTCAGAAAAAGTCTGGTAAAAAAGTCTGAAAAATGTCAGAGAAAAAATCTAAAAAAGCAGTAGAAAAAGTCTAAAAAAGTCGAGTAAAAAATGGAAAAAAAAACAAAAAAAGTCTGAAAAAATGCAAGTAAAAAAGATCTGAAAAATGTCGAGTAAAAAAAGTCTGAAAAATGTCTGAGTAAAAATGTCGAAAAAAGCTAGAAAAAAGAATTAAAAAAATTAAAATCAGTGAAAAATCTGAAAAATGTCAGATAAAAAATAAAAAAAAGAGAAAAAATGAAAAAAAGTCTGAAAAATGTCGAAAAAAAGTTGAAAAAGTCGAGTAAAAAATGTAAAAAATAAAAAAAAAGCGAAAGTTCAATAAAAAGTAAAAAAAAAGAAGTCAAAAATACGAGTAAAAAAGAAAAAGTCCAAAAAAAGATAAAAAAGAAAAAAAGTAAAAAAAGTAAAAAATAAAAAAAAAGAAAAACGTAAAAATGTCTGAAAAAATGTCTGAAAAAGCAAGTAAAAAAAAAAAAACGAAAAAAGTAAAAAAAATTGAAAAAAGTTGAAAAAGAAAAAATGAAAAAAAGTAAAAATAAAAAAAAAGTGAAAAAATGTGAAAAAAGTCAGAAAAAAGTATAAAAAAAGTCTGAAAAATGTCGAAAAAGCTGAAAAAATCCGTGTAAAAAAGTAAAAAAAAAAAGAAAAAAAGTCTGAAAAATCGAAGATAAAAAAGTAAAAATCGAGTAAAAAAGTCTGAAAAATGTCTGAAAAAATGTCGAGTAAAAAAGTTAAAAAAAAAAGTCTGAAAAATCGAGTAAAAAGTCGAAAAACCAAGTAAAAAAGTAAAAAAAAAAAAGTCGAGTAAAAAAGTTGAAAAAAGCAAGTAAAAAAAGTTGAAAAATGTCTGAAAAAAAAAAAAGTGAAAAAGTCAAAAAAAAGTCTGAAAAATCCGAGTAAAAAGTGTAAAAAAATGAGTAAAAAAAAAAAAAAAGTGTTCGAATAAAAGTCTGAAAAATGCTAAAAAGTCAAAAAAAAATAAAAAAAAAGAGTAAAAAAAGTCTAAAAATCTGAAAAATAAAAAGCAAAAAAAAAAAAAAAAGAGATAAAAAAAAAAAAGTAAAAAAAAGTCTGAAAAATGTAAAAAAAGTCTAAAAAATGCAATAAAAATGAAAGTAAAAAAAAATAAAAAAGTCGAAAAAAGTAAAAAATCTGAAAAATGTCCGAGTAAAAAAGTCTGAAAAATGTCAAGTAAAAAATAAAAAAAAAAAAAAAGTCTGAAAAAATAGAGTAAAAAAGTTAAAAATGAGAAGTCTGAAAAATGTCAGTAAAAAAGTCTAAAAAAAAGAGTAAAAAAGTAAAAAAGTCTGAAAAAGTCCGAGTAATAAAAGTCTGAAAAATGTCTAAAAAAGTAAAAAAAAAGGAAAAAATCAGAGTAAAAAAAGTCTAAAAAAAGTCTGGAAAAAGTCTAAAAATCAGTAAAAAAAAAAAAAAAAAAAAAAAGTCTGAAAAAGTCCGAGTAAAAAATCTGAAAAATGTCCGAGTAAAAAAATCAGAAAAATGTCGAGTAAAAAAGTTAAAAAGTAAAAAAAGTCAAGTAAATAAAAATGAAAAATGTCTGAGAAAAAGACTAAAAAATCAGTAAAAACAGTAAAAAAAGTAAAAAAGTCAGAAAAAAATGTCGAAAAAGAGAAAAAAGTCTGTAAAAATGTCAGAGTAAAAAAAAAAAAAAAAAAAAAAAAATCGATAAAAAGTCTGAAAAAGTCAGATAAAAAAGTAGAAAAATGTAAAAAAAAAAAAAATTCAGAGTAAAAAAGTTAAAAAAAGAGACGAGAAAAAAGTCTGAAAAATGTAGTAAAAAAGTAAAAAAAAAGAAAAAGTAAAAAAGTCTGAAAAAAGCTAATAAAAAGAAAAATAGTAAAAAAAAAAGAAGAAAATGTCGAGTAATAAAAGTCTGAAAAATGTCGAGTAAAAATCTAAAAAAAGCTAAAAAAAAGTAAAAAAAAGAAAAAAGTTGAAAAATCCGAGTAAAAAAGTGAAAAATGTCCGAAAAAAAAAAAATAAAAAAAAAAGTCTGAAAAAATAGTAAAAAAGTCGATAAAAATGTCTGAAAAAGTCGAGTAAAAAACTAAAAATGTCGAGTAAAAAGTAAAAAAAAAATAAAAAATGAAAAATCGTGAAAAAGAAAAAATCAGAGTAAAAAAGTAAAAAAAAAAAAGTTAAAAAATGTGGAAAAAAAGTAAAAAAAGTTGAAAAATAAAAAATAAAAAAAAGTCTGAAAAAAAAAAAAAGTCTGGAAAAAATAAAAAAGTCTAGAAAAGTACGAGTAAAAAAGTTCAGAAAAATTTGAGTAAAAAGTTGAAAAAAGTCTAAAAATGTCAGTAAAAAAGTCTAAAAAAAAAAAAGTAAAAAATCCGAGTAAAAAATGTAAAAAATCAAAAAAAAAAGTAAAAAGTCGATAAAAAAAGTCTGAAAAAGTCGAGTAAAAAAGTCTGAAAAATGTCCGATAAAAGCGAAAAAATGTCTGAAAAAAAGTCAAGTAAAAAAGTCTGAAAAAAAGTCTGAAAAACTAAAAAAAGTCTAAAAATTCAAAAAAAAGTCGAAAAAAGTCTGAAAAAATTGAAAAAAAAAAGAAAAATTCCGAGTAAAAAAGTTAAAAAAAGTCTGAGAAAAATGTAGCGAGTAAAAAAAAAAAAAAAAAAAATCTGAAAAATCAGTGAAAAAGTCTGAAAAATGTCCGAAAAAAAGTCTGAAAAAGAGTAAAAATGTCGAGTAAAAAAGTCGAAAAAGTCAGAGTAAAAAAAGTCTGAAAAATGTCTGGTAAAAACTAAAAAAATGCCAAAAAAAGTAAAAAAAAAAAGAAGTCCGAGTAAAAAGTGTGAAAAAATCAGAGTAAAAAAAATGAAAAATGTCGAGTAATAAAAGTCTGAAAAATGCAGTAAAAAGTCAGAAAAAAAAGAAAAAAGAAAAAAGTCTGAAAAATGTCGAGTAAAAAAGTGAAAAATGTCAGTAAAAAGTAAAAAAAAAAGAAGTCCGATAAAAAAGTGAAAAAAGTCAGAGTAAAAAAAGTCTGAAAAATGTCCGAGTAATAAAAGTCTGAAAAATGTCTGAGTAAAAATGTCGAGTAAAAAAGTCAAAAAAAAGATGAAAAAAGTCGAAAAAAATTGAAAAATCGAAAAAATGCCAGTTGAAAAAGTAAAAAAAAAAAATCCAAAAAAAAGTTGAAAAAATCAGAAAAAAAGTCTGAAAAATGCGAGTAAAAAAGTCTGAAAAATGTCTGAGTAAAAAGAGATAAAAAAGTCAAAACAAAAGATTGAAAAAAGTCGAAAATTGGTGAAAAAGTCTGAAAAAGTGAGTAAAAAAGTAAAAAGTAAAAACAAAAAAAGTTAAAAAGTGTAAAAAAAGTGAAAAAATGCCGAGTAAAAAAGTTAAAAAAAAAGTCTGAGAAAAAATGTGCGATAAAAAAGTAAAAAAAGTCAGAATAAAAAATCTGAAAAAAGTCTGGTAAAAAGTAAAAAATGCCAGAGTAAAAAAGTAAAAAAAAAAGTCGAGTAAAAAAGTGAAAAAAGTCGAGTAAAAAAGTCTGAAAAATGATGAGTAAAAAAAAAAAAGTCGAAAAATGAAAAAAAGTCTGAAAAAATGTCGAGTAAAAAAGTCTGAAAAAGTGTGAGAAAAAATAAATTAAAAATGTCTGAGTAAAAATTAAAAAATGCCTAAAAATGTCAGAGTAAAAAAGTAAAAAAAAAAAAGTCTGAAAAATCCGAGTAAAAAATCTGAAAAATGTCCGAGTAAAAAAGTAAAAAAAAAGTCCGAGTAAAAAAGTCTGAAAAAAGTCAGAGTAAAAAAAGTTAAAAATCAGAGTAAAAAATCTGAAAAATGTCGAGTAAAAATGTCAGAGTAAAAAAGTCTAAAAAAAAGAAGTCTGAAAAATTGAAAAAAAGTCTGAAAAATGTCCGGTAAAAAAGTCTGAAAAATGTCTATAAAAAGTCGATAAAAAATTAAAACAAAGTCAGAAAAAAAAGTCTGAAAAATGTCGGTAAAAAAGTCTAAAAAATGCAAGTGTAAAAAAGTCAAAAAAAAAGATCGAAAAAAAGTCTGAAAAAAGTCGAGTAAAAAAAGTCTGAAAAATGTCCGAGTAAAAAAGTCTGAAAAATGTCTGAGTAAAAATGTCAGAGTAAAAAAGTCAAAACAAAGTCAGTAAAAAAAGTCTGAAAAATGTCTGGTGAAAAAGTCTAAAAAATGCCAGTGTAAAAAAGTAAAAAAAAAAAAAGTCGAGTAAAAAAGTGTGAAAAACGAGAAAAAAAAAAATGTCCGAGTAAAAAATGAAAAAGAAAAAATGTCCGAGTAAAAAAGTCAAAACAAAGTCAGAGTAAAAAAAGTCTGAAAAATGTCTGTAAAAAAGTCTGAAAAATGTCAGAGTAAAAAGTCAAAAAAAAAAGTCTGAAAAAGTCTGAAAAAAAAGATGAAAAATGTCCCAGTAATAAAAGTTAAAAAATCTGAGTAAAAATTCGAGTAAAAAAGTCAAAAAAGTCAGAGTAAAAAAAGTCTGAAAAATGCTGTGAAAAAGTCTAAAAAATGCCATGAAAAAAAAAAAAAAAAGAAATCCGAGTAAAAAATGGAAAAAAAGAGTAAAAAAAGTCTGAAAAATGTCTGAGTAAAAAAGTCTGAAAAATGTCGAGTAAAAAAGTCGAGTAAAAAAAGCAAAAAAAGTCAGGTAAAAAAAGTCTGAAAAATGCCGAGAAAAAAGTGAAAAATGCCAGTAAAAAAGTAAAAAAAAAAAAAGTCGATAAAAAAGTTGAAAAAGTAGAAAAAATCTGAAAAATGTCCGAGAATAAAAACTGAAAAAAGTAAAAATTCATAAAAAATGCAAAAAAAAAAGTAAAAAAAAGTCTGAAAAATGTCTGGTGAAAAAGCTAAAAAAGCCAGTGTAAAAATGTAAAAAAAAGAAAAAGTCCGAGTAAAAAAGTCTGAAAAAACAAGTAAAAAAATCTGAAAAATGCCGAGTAATAAAAGTCTGAAAAATGTCTGTAAAAATGAGTAAAAAAGTCAAAACAAAGTCAGATAAAAAAGTCTGAAAAATGTCTGGGGAAAAAGTCTAAAAATGTCAGAGTAAAAAAGTCTAAAAAAAAAAAGTCTGAAAAATCTGGTAAAAAAATCTGAAAAATGTCCGAGTTTAAAAGTAAAAAATTAAAACAAAAAAGCAAAAAAAAAAAAAGTCGAAAAACTGGAAAAAGTTTAAAAAAATCGAAAAAAAGTTAAAAAAAAGAAAAAATTGAAAAAAACCCAAAAAAAATGAAAAATTAAGTAAAAAAAAAAAAAAAAAGTCAGAAAAAAAGTTGAAAAATGTCCGGGAAAAAGTCTGAAAAAAGGGCGAGTAAAAAAAAATTAAAAAATTGAGATAAAAGGAAAAACCTTAAAAAGTCGAAAAAAAGAAAAAAAAAAAAAAAAAATCCGAGTAAAAAAGTCTGAAAAACAAGTAAAAAAATTTTAAAAAAATCTGAAAAATGTCCAGTAATAAAAGTTAAAAACCTTAAAAAAGTCAAAAAAAGTAAAAAAAAAGAAGAAAAAAAAAAAAAGTCTGAAAAATGTCAGAGTAAAAAAATAAAAAAAAAAAAATAAAAAAAAGTAAAAAAGTATAAAAAAAGTCTGAAAAATGGAGTGAAAAAGTCAAAAAGCTAAAAAAAGAAAAAAAAAAAAGAATAAAAAATTTAAAAAACAGAAAAAAAAAAAATGTCTGAAAAAAAAGTTTAAAAAAAACAAAAAAGTTAAAAATGTCTGAAAAATGTGGAAAAATTAAAAAAAGTAAAAAAAAAAAAAAGTCCGGTAAAAAATTTAAAAAAAAAGTTAAAAAAAAAAAAAAAGTCCGAGTAAAAAAGTTGAAAAAAGTCGAGTAAAAAAGTCGAAAAAAGTAAAAAAGGTTAAAAATTAGAAAAATGTCGAGTAAAAAAGTCAAAAAAGGGTAAAAAAGTTAAAAATTTGGGGAAAAAGTTAAAAAAAAGAAAAAGTAAAAAAAAAAAAGTCCGAGTAAAAAATTGGAAAAAATCCAAATAAAAAAATTGAAAAATGATCAAAAAAAAAAAAGTCTGAAAAATGTCAGGAAAAAAAACTGAAAAATGTCCGAGTAAAAAGTTAAAATGCGGGAAAAAAAAAAAAAAAAAAGTAAAAAGAAAAATGTTAAAAATAAAAAAAAGTTAAAAAAAAAAAAAAAAAATAGAATAAAAACTGAAAAAATCCAAAAAAAAAAAAAAAATTTTGATTAAAAAAAAAAAATAAAAAAACTAAAAACGAGTAAAAAACTAAAAAAGGGAAAAATCAAAAAAAATTAAAAAAAAATTAAAAATTAAAAAAAAGTCCTAAAAAGTTAAAAAAAGTTTAAAAAAGGAAAAAAGTATAAAAAAAAAAAAGTCTGAAAAATTGAGATAAAAGTATTAAAATGAGAAGTCTGAAAAATGTCAGAGTAAAAAAGTCTAAAAAAAAGAAGTCTGAAAAAAGTCAGAGTAAAAAAAGTCTGAAAAATGTCCGAGTAATAAAAGTCTGAAAAATGTCTGAGTAAAAATGTCCGAGTAAAAAAGTCAAAACAAAGTCAGAGTAAAAAAAGTCTGAAAAATGTCTGGTGAAAAAGTCTAAAAAATGCAGTGTAAAAAAGTAAAAAAAAAAAGAAGTCCGAGTAAAAAAGTGTGAAAAAAGTCAGAGTAAAAAAAGTCTGAAAAATGTCCGAGTAATAAAAGTCTGAAAAATGTCTGAGTAAAAATGTCCGAGTAAAAAAGTCAAAACAAAGTCAGAGTAAAAAAAGTCTGAAAAATGTCTGGTGAAAAAGTCTGAAAAAATGTCAGAGTAAAAAAGTCTAAAAAAAAGAAGTCTGAAAAATCTCTGGGTAAAAAAAGTCTGA
This sequence comes from Sebastolobus alascanus, assembly GCA_916701645.2. NCBI lineage: Eukaryota > Metazoa > Chordata > Actinopteri > Perciformes > Sebastidae > Sebastolobus > Sebastolobus alascanus. The sequence goes on from CAKAOJ020000032.1 coordinate 27,114, forward strand.
AAAATGTCCGAGTAATAAAAGTGTGAAAAAGTCTGAGTAAAAATGTGCGAGTAAAAAAGTCAAAACAAAGTCAGAGTAAAAAAGTCTGAAAAATGTCTGGTGAAAAAGTCTAAAAAATGCCAGAGTAAAAAAGTTAAAAAAAAAGACGTCCGAGTAAAAAATTGGGAAAAAAGTCACAGTAAAAAAAGTCTGAAAAATGTATGAGTAAAAAAAAAAGAAGTCTGAAAAATGTCAGAAAAAAAGTCTGGAAAAATGTCCGAGTAAAAATGTCTGAAAAGTGTCTGAGTAAAAAAAAAGAATTCAGAAAAATGTTCGAGTACTAAAAGTCTGAAAAATGCCTTAAAAATGTCAGAGTAAAAAAGTAAAAAAAAAAGAAGTCTGAAAAATATCCGAGTAATAAAAGTCTGAAAAATGTCCGAGTAAAAAAGTATAAAAAAAAGAAGTCCGATTAAAAAAGTCTGAAAAAAGTCAGAGTAATAAAAGTCTGAAAAATGTCCGAGTAATAAAAGTCTGAAAAATGTCTGAGTAAAAATGTCAGAGTAAAAAAGTCTAAAAAAAAGAAGTCTGAAAAATCTGAGTAAAAAAAGTCTGAAAAATGTCCGAGTAATAAAAGTCTGAAAAATGTCTGAGTAAAAATGTGCGAGTAAAAAAGTCAAAACAAAGTCAGAGTAAAAAAAGTCTGAAAAATGTCTGGTGAAAAAGTCTAAAAAATGCCAGTGTAAAAAAGTAAAAAAAAAAAGAAGTCCGAGTAAAAAAGTGTGAAAAAAGTCAGAGTAAAAAAAGTCTGAAAAATGTCCGAGTAATAAAAGTCTGAAAAATGTCTGAGTAAAAATGTCAGAGTAAAAAATTCAAAACAAAGTCAGAGTAAAAAAAGTCTGAAAAATGTCTGGTGAAAAAGTCTAAAAAATGCCAGTGTAAAAAAGTAAAAAAAAAAAGAAGTCCGAGTAAAAAAGTGTGAAAAAAGTCAGAGTAAAAAAAGTCTGAAAAATGTCCGAGTAATAAAAGTCTGAAAAATGTCTGAGTAAAAATGTCCGAGTAAAAAAGTCAAAACAAAGTCAGAGTAAAAAAAGTCTGAAAAATGTCTGGTGAAAAAGTCTGAAAAATGTCAGAGTAAAAAAGTCTAAAAAAAAGAAGTCTGAAAAATCTCTGGGTAAAAAAAGTCTGAAAAATGTCCGAGTAATAAAAGTGTGAAAAAAGTCTGAGTAAAAATGTCCGAGTAAAAAAGTCAAAACAAAGTCAGAGTAAAAAAGTCTGAAAAATGTCTGGTGAAAAAGTCTAAAAAATGCCAGAGTAAAAAAGTTAAAAAAAAAAGACGTCCGAGTAAAAAATTGGGAAAAAAGTCACAGTAAAAAAAGTCTGAAAAATGTATGAGTAAAAAAAAAAGAAGTCTGAAAAATGTCAGAAAAAAAGTCTGGAAAAATGTCCGAGTAAAAATGTCTGAAAAGTGTCTGAGTAAAAAAAAAGAATTCAGAAAAATGTTCGAGTACTAAAAGTCTGAAAAATGCCTTAAAAATGTCAGAGTAAAAAAGTAAAAAAAAAAGAAGTCTGAAAAATATCCGAGTAATAAAAGTCTGAAAAATGTCAGAGTAAAAAAGTATTTAAAAAGAGAAGTCTGAAAAATGTCCGAGTAATAAAAGTCTGAAAAATGCCTGTAAAATGTCAGAGTAAAAAAGTAAAAAAAAAAGAAGTCTGAAAAATATCCGAGTAATAAAAGTCTGAAAAATGTCAGAGTAAAAAAGTATAAAAAAAAAAAAGTCTGAAAAATATCAGAGTAAAAAAGTATTAAAAAGAGAAGTCTGAAAAATGTCTGAGTGAAAAAGTCTGAAAAATGTCTGAGTAAAAAAGTAAAAAAAAAAAGAAGTCCGAGTAAAAAAGTGTGAAAAAAGTCAGATTAAAAAAAGTCTGAAAATGTCTGAGTAAAAAAAGTCTGAAAAATGTCGGAGTAATAAAAGTCTGAAAAATGTCTGAGTAAAAATGTGCGAGTAAAAAAGTCAAAACAAAGTCAGAGTAAAAAAAGTCTGAAAAATGTCTGGTGAAAAAGTCTAAAAAATGCCAGTGTAAAAAAGTTAAAAAAAAAAGAAGTCCGAGTAAAAAAGTGTGAAAAAAGTCAGAGTAAAAAAAGTCTGAAAAATGTCCGAGTAATAAAAGTCTGAAAAATGTCTGAGTAAAAATGTGCGAGTAAAAAAGTCAAATCAAAGTCAGAGTAAAAAAGTCTGAAAAATGTCTGGTGAAAAAGTCTAAAAAATGCCAGAGTAAAAAAGTAAAAAAAAAAGAAGTCCGAGTAAAAAATTGGGAAAAAAGTCACAGTAAAAAAAGTTTGAAAAATGTATTCGTAAAAAAAAAAGAAGTCTGAAAAATGTCAGAAAAAAAGTCTGGAAAAATGTCCGAGTAAAAATGTCTGAAAAGTGTCTGAGTAAAAAAAAAGAATTCAGAAAAATGTTCGAGTACTAAAAGTCTGAAAAATGCCTTAAAAATGTCAGAGTAAAAAAGTAAAAAAAAAAGAAGTCTGAAAAATATCCGAGTAATAAAAGTCTGAAAAATGTCCGAGTAAAAAAGTATAAAAAAAAGAAGTCCGATTAAAAAAGTCTGAAAAAAGTCAGAGTAAAAAAAGTCTGAAAAATGTCCGAGTAATAAAAGTCTGAAAAATGTCTGAGTAAAAATGTCAGAGTAAAAAAGTCTAAAAAAAAGAAGTCTGAAAAATCTGAGTAAAAAAAGTCTGAAAAATGTCCGAGTAATAAAAGTCTGAAAAATGTCAGAGTAAAAAAGTATAAAAAAAAAAAAAGTCTGAAAAATATCAGAGTAAAAAAGTATTAAAATGAGAAGTCTGAAAAATGTCAGAGTAAAAAAGTCTAAAAAAAAGAAGTCTGAAAAATCTGAGTAAAAAAAGTCTGAAAAATGTCCGAGTAATAAAAGTCTGAAAAATGTCTGAGTAAAAATGTGCGAGTAAAAAAGTCAAAACAAAGTCAGAGTAAAAAAAGTCTGAAAAATGTCTGGTGAAAAAGTCTAAAAAATGCCAGTGTAAAAAAGTAAAAAAAAAAAGAAGTCCGAGTAAAAAAGTGTGAAAAAAGTCAGAGTAAAAAAAGTCTGAAAAATGTCCGAGTAATAAAAGTCTGAAAAATGTCTGAGTAAAAATGTCCGAGTAAAAAAGTCAAAACAAAGTCAGAGTAAAAAAAGTCTGAAAAATGTCTGGTGAAAAAGTCTGAAAAATGCCAGTGTAAAAAAGTCTAAAAAAAAGAAGTCTGAAAAATCTCCTGGGTAAAAAAAGTCTGAAAAATGTCCGAGTAATAAAAGTGTGAAAAAAGTCTGAGTAAAAAATGTCGCGAAGTAAAAAAGTCAAAACAAAGTCAGAGTAAAAAAGTCTGAAAAATGTCTGGTGAAAAAGTCTAAAAAATGCCAGAGTAAAAAAGTTAAAAAAAAAAAAGACGTCCGAGTAAAAATTGGGGAAAAAAGTCACAGTAAAAAAGTCTGAAAAATGTATGAGTAAAAAAAAAAGAAGTCTGAAAAATGTCAGAAAAAAAGTCTGGAAAAATGTCCGAGTAAAAATGTCTGAAAAGTGTCTGAGTAAAAAAAAAGAATTCAGAAAAATGTCCGAGTACTAAAAGTCTGAAAAATGCCTGAAAAATGTCAGAGTAAAAAAGTAAAAAAAAAAGAAGTCTAAAAAATGTCCGAGTAAAAAAAGTCTGAAAAATGTCCGAGTAAAAAAGTATAAAAAAAAGAAGTCCGATTAAAAAAGTCTGAAAAAAGTCAGAGTAATAAAAGTCTGAAAAATGTCCGAGTAATAAAAGTCTGAAAAATGTCTGAGTAAAAATGTCAGAGTAAAAAAGTCTAAAAAAAAGAAGTCTGAAAAATCTGAGTAAAAAAAGTCTGAAAAATGTCCGAGTAATAAAAGTCTGAAAAATGTCTGAGTAAAAATGTGCGAGTAAAAAAGTCAAAACAAAGTCAGAGTAAAAAAAGTCTGAAAAATGTCTGGTGAAAAAGTCTAAAAATGCCAGTGTAAAAAAGTAAAAAAAAAAAGAAGTCCGAGTAAAAAAGTGTGAAAAAAGTCAGAGTAAAAAAGTCTGAAAAATGTCCGAGTAATAAAAGTCTGAAAAATGTCTGAGTAAAAATGTCAGAGTAAAAAATTCAAAACAAAGTCAGAGTAAAAAAAGTCTGAAAAATGTCTGGTGAAAAAGTCTAAAAAATGCCAGTGTAAAAAAGTAAAAAAAAAAAGAAGTCCGAGTAAAAAAGTGTGAAAAAAGTCAGAGTAAAAAAAGTCTGAAAAATGTCCGAGTAATAAAAGTCTGAAAATGTCTGAGTAAAAATGTCCGAGTAAAAAAGTCAAAACAAAGTCAGAGTAAAAAAAGTCTGAAAAATGTCTGGTGAAAAAGTCTGAAAAATGTCAGAGTAAAAAAGTCTAAAAAAAAGAAGTCTGAAAAATCTCTGGGTAAAAAAAGTCTGAAAAATGTCCGAGTAATAAAAGTGTGAAAAAAGTCTGAGTAAAAATGTCCGGGTAAAAAAGTCAAAAAAAGTCGAGTAAAAAAGTCGAAAAATGTCGGGTGAAAAAGCTAAAAAAAGCCCGAGTAAAAAAGTTTAAAAAAAAAAACGTCCGAGTAAAAAATTGGGAAAAAAAATAAAAAAAAAGTCTAAAAAGTTGAAAAAAAAAAAAAGTCTGAAAAATGTCCCAGTAAAAAAAGTCTGAAAAATGTCCGAGTAAAAAAATTAAAAAAAAGAAGTCGATTAAAAAAAATCTGAAAAAAGTCGAGTAAAAAAGTCTGAAAAATGTCCGAGTAATAAAAGTCTGAAAAATGTCTGAGTAAAAATGCAGGTAAAAAAGTTAAAAAAAAAAAAAGTCTGAAAAATCGAGTAAAAAAAGTCTGAAAAATGTCCGGTAATAAAAGTCTGAAAAATGTCGAGTAAAAAAGTATAAAAAAAAAAAAAGTCGAAAAAAAAGTAAAAAAGTTTAAAAAAAGTCTAAAAATGCAGGTAAAAAAGTTAAAAAAAAAAAAGTCTGAAAAGATCTGAGTAAAAAAAGTCTGAAAAATGTCCGAGTAATAAAAGTCTGAAAAATGTCTGAGTAAAAATGTCGAGTAAAAAAGTCAAAACAAAGTCAGAGTAAAAAAAGTCTGAAAAATGTCTGGTGAAAAAGTCTAAAAAATGCCAGTGTAAAAAAGTAAAAAAAAAAGGAAGTCCGAGTAAAAAAGTGTGAAAAAAGTCAGAGTAAAAAAAGTCTGAAAAATGTCCGAGTAATAAAAGTCTGAAAAATGTCTGAGTAAAAATGTCCGAGTAAAAAAGTCAAAACAAAGTCAGAGTAAAAAAAGTCTGAAAAATGTCTGGTGAAAAAGTCTAAAAAATGCCAGAGTAAAAAAGTCTAAAAAAAAGAAGTCTGAAAAATCTCTGGGTAAAAAAAGTCTGAAAAATGTCCGAGTAATAAAAGTGTGAAAAAAGTCTGAGTAAAAAGTGTCCGAGTAAAAAAGTCAAACAAAGTCAGAGTAAAAAAAGTCTGAAAAATGTCTGGGTGAAAAAAGTCTAAAAATGCCAGAGTAAAAAAGTAAAAAAAAAAAAAGTCCGAGTAAAAAATGTGAAAAAAGTCAAAAAAAAATAAAAATTCGATAATAAAATGAAAAAAGTCTGAGTAAAAATGTCGAGTAAAAAAAAAACAAAGTCAGAGTAAAAAAGTTAAAAATGTTGGGGAAAAAGTTTAAAAAAACCAGAGTAAAAATTAAAAAAAAAACCGAGTAAAAAATTGGGAAAAAATCAGAGTAAAAAAAGTCTGAAAATGTAAGTAAAAAAAAACAGAAAGAAAAATTAAAAAAAAGTCTGAAAAATGTCCGAGTTAAAAAAAAATGTCTGAAAAGTTAGAGAAAAAAGTAAAAAAAGTCTAAAAATATCGAGTAAAAAGTCGAAAAATGTCAGTAAAAAAATAAAAAAGTCTGAAAAAAGAGAAAAAAAAAAAGAAGTCTGAAAAATGTCCGAGTAATAAAAGTCTAAAAAAGAAGTCTAAAAATAAAAAAAAAAGTCTGAAAAATAAGGTTTAAAAAAAGTCAGAAAAATGAAAAGTAAAAATGTCCGAGTAAAAAACGAAAAAAGTCTGAGTAAAAAAAGTAAAAAAGTAAAAAAAAAAAATCTGAAAAATGCTGAGTAAAAAAGTCTGAAAAAAAGTCCGAGAAAAAAAAAAGTCGAGAAAAATGTTAAAAATGTCCGAGTAAAAAAGTCTGAAAAATGAGAAAAAATCGAGTAAAAAAGTCAAAAAAGTCGGTGAAAAAGTCTGAAAAATTTATGAAAAAATAAAAAAAATAAAGAAAAAAGTGAAAAAAGTCAGAGTAAAAAAAATGTAAAAAAGTATAAAAAACGAAAAAGTCCAAAAATTAGTAAAAATGTCCGAGTAAAAAAGTCAAAAAAGTCAGAGTAAAAAAATCTGAAAAAGTCTGGTGAAAAAGTCTGAAAAATGTCCAGAGTAAAAAATTAAAAAAAAAAAAGTCTGAAAAATCTGGAAAAAAAGGAAAAAACAAAAAAAGTGTAAAAAAAAAATTTAGTAAAAATGTGCGAGTAAAAAAGTCAAAAAAAAGATAAAAAAGTCTGAAAAAGTCTGGAAAAAGTCTAAAAAATGCCAGAGTAAAAAAGTTAAAAAAAAAAGACGTCCGAGTAAAAAATTGGGAAAAAAGTCACAGTAAAAAAATTTAAAAATGTATGAAAAAAAAAAAGAAGTCTGAAAAATTAGAAAAAAAGTCGGAAAAATGTCCAGTAAAAATGTCTGAAAAGTTGAGTAAAAAAAAAATTCAGAAAAATGTTCGAGTACTAAAAGTCTGAAAAATGCCTTAAAAATGTCAGAGTAAAAAAGTAAAAAAAAAAAAGTCTGAAAAATATCGAGTAATAAAAGTCTGAAAAATGTCAGTAAAAAAGTATAAAAAAAGTAGTAAAAAATTGAAAAAGTCAGGTAAAAAAGTCTGAAAAATCCTAAAAGTCAGAGTAAAAAAGTAAAAAAAAAGTCTTAAAAATACAGTGAAAAAAGTCTGAAAAAAAGTAAAAAATTAAAAAAAAAAAAAAAGCGAAAAATTCAGAGTAAAAAATTAAAAAGAGATTGAAAAATGTCAAAAAGTAAAAAGTCTAAAAAAAAGTCTAAAAAATTAAAAAAAAAGTCTGAAAAAACAGTAAAAAAGTCAAGAAAAAAAGTCTGAAAAATGTCGAGTAAAAAAGTCTGAAAAATGTCGAGTAAAAAAAGTCTGAAAAAAGTTGTAAAAAGTCGAAAAAAAGTGTAAAAAAAGTAAAAAAATAAAAAATGCAGTAAAAAAATGAAAAAAAGAAAGAAAAGAAAAATGTCAAAATAAAAGTGAAAAAAGAAAAAGTCCAGTAAAAAATAAAAATGTCAAGTAAAAAACGAAAAAAGTCTGGAAAAAGAAAAAAATTTAAAAAGGAAAAAAAAAGAAGTCCGAGTAAAAAAGTTGAAAAAAGATTGAAAAAAGTCGAAAAAAGTCTGAAAAATGTCCGAGTAATAAAAGTCTGAAAAAGTCTGAGTAAAAATGTGCGAGTAAAAAAGTCAAAACAAAGTCAGAGTAAAAAAGTCTGAAAAATGTCTGGTGAAAAAGTCTAAAAAATGCCAGAGTAAAAAAGTAAAAAAAAAAGAAGTCCGAGTAAAAAAGTTGAAAAAAGAAAAAAATAAAAATGTAGAGTAATAAAATAAAGAAATATAAAAATGAGAAAAAAGTAAAAAAGTCAAAAAAAACTGAAAAATGTCTGAGTAAAAAAAATAAAAAATCGAGTAAAAAATTTAAAAAGAAAAATGCGAGAAAAAAGAAAAAAAAGAGTAAAAAACTAAAAATTAAGTAAAAAAAAAAAGAAGTGAAAAAAGTAAAAAAAAGTCGGGAAAAAAGTGAGAAAAAATGTCTGAAAAGGTCTGAAAAATGTCAGAATAAAAAAAAAAAATGATATAAAGTAAAAATGTCTGAAAAATGTCAGAAAAAAAGAAAAAAAAAAAAGTCTGAAAATATCCGAGTAAAAAAGTCTGAAAAATTCCAGTAAAAAAATAAAAAAAAGAAGTAAAAAAGTCTGAAAAAAGTCAGAGTAATAAAAGTCTGAAAAATGTCCGAGTAAAAGTAAAAAAGTCTGAAAAATGTCAGATAAAAAATCTAAAAAAAAAAGTTGAAAAATCTGAGAAAAAAAGTCTAAAAAGTCCGAGTAATAAAAGTCTGAAAAAGTCTGAGTAAAAATGTGCGAGTAAAAAAAAAACAAAGTCAGAGTAAAAAAAGCTGAAAAATGTCTGGTGAAAAAGTCTAAAAAATGCCAGTGTAAAAAAGTAAAAAAAAAAAAAGTCCGAGTAAAAAAGTGTGAAAAAAGCAGAAAAAAAGTCTGAAAAATGTCCAGTAATAAAAGCTGAAAAATGTCTGAGTAAAAATGTCCGAGTAAAAAAGTCAAAACAAAGGAAAAAAAAGTCTGAAAAATGTCTGGTGAAAAATCTAAAAAATGCCAGTGTAAAAAAGTAAAAAAAAAAAGAAGTCCGAGTAAAAAAGTGTGAAAAAAGTCAATAAAAAAAGTCTGAAAAATGTCCGAGTAATAAAAGTCGAAAAATGAGTAAAAATGCCGAGTAAAAAAGTCAAAAAAACAGAGTAAAAAAAGTCTGAAAAATGTCTGGTGAAAAAGTCTGAAAAATCAGAAAAAAAAATAAAAAAAAGAAGTCTGAAAAATCCGGTAAAAAAAGTCTGAAAAATGTCCGAGTAATAAAAGTGTAAAAAAGTCTGAGTAAAAATGTCCATAAAAAAGAAAAAAAGTCAGAAAAAAAAGTGAAAAATGTTGAAAAAAGTCTAAAAAATGCCAGAGTAAAAAAGTTGAAAAAAAAAGAGTAAAAAAATGGAAAAAAGTCACAGTAAAAAATTGAAAAATGAAGTTAAAAAAAAAAAAAGTCTGAAAAATGTCGAAAAAAAGTGAAAAGTGTAAAAATGTCTGAAAAGATTCAGAAAAAAAAAAGATTTAAAAACAAATTCGAGTAAAAAGTCTAAAAATCAAAAAAGTCTAAAAAATCAAAAAAAAAAATTTAAAAATGTCCGAGAAAAAAGTCTGAAAAAATGTCAGAGTAAAAAAGTCTGAAAAAAGAAGCTGAAAAAGTCTGAGAAAAAAGTTAAAAATGTCTGAAAATGTCAGAGTAAAAAAGTAAAAAAAAAGAAGTCTGAAAAATCTGAGTAATAAAAAGGGAAAAAAGTAAGTAAAAAAGTAAAAAAAAGTCTGAAAAATTGCGAGTAAAAAAGTAAAAATGTAGAGTAAAAAAGTATAAAAAGTAAACGATTAAAAAAGTCTGGAAAAAAGTAAAAAAAAAAGGAAAAAGTAAAAAAGTTAAAAAAGTCGAGTAAAAAGTCTAAAAATGTCAGAGTAAAAAAGTCTAAAAAAAGAAGTTAAAAATCTGAGTAAAAAAAGTAAAAAGTCAGAAAAAATGTCGAAAAATGTGTAAAAAAAAATGTGCGATAAAAAAGTAAAAAAAAGAGTAAAAAAATGAAAAATGTGTTGAAAAAGTCTGAAAAATCAGTTAAAAATAAAAAAAAAAAGAAGTCGAAAAAAAGTGGAAAAAAGTCAAGAAAAAAAGTCTGAAAAATGTCCGAGTAATAAAATCTAAAAAGTTTAAAAAAAGTTCGAGTAAAAAAAAAGTAAAAAAGTCAGAAAAAAAAGTTAAAAATGTGTAAAAAAAGTCGAAAAATATCAGAGTAAAAAAGTAAAAAAAAGAAGTCCGATAAAAAATAAAAAAAAAAAGTCAGAGTAAAAAAGTCTGAAAAAGTCGAGTAATAAAAGTCTGAAAAATGTCTGAGTAAAAAAGTCAGTAAAAAAGTCAAAAAAAGTCTGAAAAAAAAGTCTGAAAAATCTGGTAAAAAAGTCTGAAAAATGTCAGAGTAAAAAAGTCTAAAAAAAAAAGTCTGAAAAATTGTGGAAAAAAGTCGAAAAAGTGGGAAAAAAATCTGAAAAAATGGGGAAAAAAAAATCAGAGTAAAAAAGTAAAACAAAAGTGAAAAAACTGAAAAATGTCTGTGAAAAAAGTTAAAAATGGAGAAAAAAAAGTTAAAAAAGTAAAAGTCCGAGAAAAAATGTGAAAAAAATAAGTAAAAAAAGTAGAAAAATGTATGAGAAAAAAAAAACAAGTAAAAAAAAAAAAAAGTCTGAAAAATCTCATAAAAAAGTCTGAAAAAGTCGATAAAAAAAAAAAAGTCTGAAAAAATGTAGTAAAAAGTCGAAAAAATGCCAGTAAAAAAGTGAAAAATGTTAAAAAAAAAAAAGTCAAAAATAGAAATAAAAAGTCTGAAAAAGTCGGAAAAAAAAAAAAAAAAAGTCGTAAAAAAGTCTGAAAAAAAGAGTAAAAAAGTTGAAAAACGAAATAAAAGTTAAAAAAATCTGAAAAATGTCAGAGTAAAAAAAATCAAAAAAAAATTTTGATAAATAGTAAAAAAATCTAAAAGTCGAAATAAAATTTAAAAAAGTGAGTTAAAAATTCCGAGTAAAAAAGAAAAAGTCAGAGTAAAAAAAGTACTGAAAAAGTTTTGAAAAATAAAAATAAGTGAAAAAATGATAAAAAAAAAAAAGAAGTCGAGTAAAAAATTTGGGAAAAAAATCAGAGTAAAAAAAGTCTAAAAATGTCCGAGTAATAAAAGTCTAAAAATGTTAGTAAAAATGTCGAGTAAAAAATCAAAAAAAAGATAAAAAAGTTAAAAATCTGAGGAAAAAGTCTGAAAAATGTCGAGTAAAAAAGTAAAAAAAAAGAAGTCCGAGTAAAAAATTGGGAAAAAAGTCATAAAAAAATCTGAAAAATGTCTGGTAAAAAAAAAAAAAATGTCGAAAAAAGTCAAAAAAAGTCTGGAAAAATCCGAGTAAAAAAATCTGAAAAAGGGCAGAAAAAAAAGTTGAAAAATGTTGGTAAAAGTTAAAAAATGCAAAAAAAGTCAGAAAAAAAAATAAAAAAAAATGGGAAAAATAATGATAATAAAATTGAAAAATGTCCGAAAAAAAGTATAAAAAAAAAAAAAAGTCTGAAAAATGTCAGAGTAAAAAAGTCTAAAACGAGTAATAAAAGTCTGAAAAATGTCAAGTAAAAAAGTCTAAAAAAAAAAGTCTGAAAAATCGTAAAAAAAGTAAAAAGTCTGAAAAATTCCGAGTAATAAAAGTCTGAAAAATTTCTGAGTAAAAATGTCCGAGTAAAAAGTCAAAACAAAGTCAGAGTAAAAAAAGTCTGAAAAATGTCTGGTGAAAAAGTCTGAAAAATGCCAGTGTAAAAAAAGTAAAAAAAAAAAGAAGTCCGAGTAAAAAAGTGTGAAAAAAGTCAGAGTAAAAAAAGTCTGAAAAATGCCGAGTAATAAAAGTCTGAAAAATGTCTGAGTAAAAATGTCCGAGTAAAAAGTCAAAACAAAGTCAGAGTAAAAAAAGTCTGAAAAATGTCTGGTGAAAAAGTCTGAAAAATGTCAGAGTAAAAAAGTCCTAAAAAAAAGAATCTGAAAAATCTCTGGGTAAAAAAAGTCTGAAAAATGTCCGAGTAATAAAAGTGTGAAAAAAAGTCTGAGTAAAAATGTGCGAGTAAAAAAGTCAAAACAAAGTCAGAGTAAAAAAGTCTGAAAAATGTCTGGTGAAAAAGGTCTAAAAAATGCCAGAGTAAAAAAGTTAAAAAAAAGACGCCGATAAAAAATTGGGAAAAAAGTCACAGTAAAAAAAGAAAAAATGAGTAAAAAAAAAAAAGTCTGAAAAATGTCAGAAAAAAAGTCTGAAAAATGTCCGATAAAAATGTCTGAAAAGTGTCTGAGAAAAAAAAATCAGAAAAATGTTCGAGTACTAAAAGTCTGAAAAATGCCTTAAAAATTCAGAGTAAAAAAGTAAAAAAAAAAGAAGTCTGAAAAATATCCGAGTAAAAAAGTCTGAAAAATGTCAGAGTAAAAAAGTTTAAAAAAGAAGTCCGAAAAAGTCAAAAAAGTCTGAAAAATCTGTAAAAATGTCAGAGTAAAAAAGTAAAAATAAAAAAAGTCTGAAAAATATCGTAAAAAAAGTCTGAAAATGTGATAAAAAAAGTTAAAAAAAAAAAAGTCTGAAAAATGTCTGAGTAAAAAAGTAAAAAAAGTCTGAAAAAGTCAGAAAAAAAGTCAAAAATGAGGTAAAAAAGACTAAAAATGCCGATAAAAAAAGTGAAAAAACAAGTTAAAAAAAAAAAAGTCAGAGTAAAAAAAGTCTGAAAAATTCGGGGAAAAAAAAGTCTGAAAAAGTCTGAGTAAAAATGTGCGAAAAAAAGTCAAAACAAAGTCAGAGTAAAAAAAGTCTGAAAAATGTCTGGTGAAAAAGTCTAAAAAACCGAGTAAAAAAGTAAAAAAAAAAAGAAGTCCGAGAAAAATTGGGAAAAAAGTCACAGTAAAAAAAGTTGAAAAAAAAAAAAAAAAATGAAAAATGTCCAGAAAAAAGTCTGAAAAATGTCCGAGTAAAAAATGTGAAAAGTGTCGAGTAAAAAAAAAAAGTTTGAAAAATGTTTAAGTAAAAAAGTTGAAAAATGTCTAAAAATGTCAGGTAAAAAAGTCAAAAAAAAAAAAAGTCTGAAAAAATCCGATAAAAAAGTCTGAAAAATGCGAGTAAAAAATCCAAAAAAAAGAGTAAAAAAGTCAGAGTAGGTAAAGCAGTCTGAAAAATGTCCGAGTAATAATAGTGTGAAAAAAGTCTGAGTAAAAATGTGCGAGTAAAAAAAGTCAAAACAAAAGTCAGAGTAAAAAGTCTGAAAATGTCTGGTGAAAAAGTCTAAAAAATGCCAGAGTAAAAAAGTTAAAAAAAAAGACGTCCGAGTAAAAAATTGGGAAAAAAGTCACAGTAAAAAAAGTCTGAAAAATGTATGAGTAAAAAAAAAGAAGTCTGAAAAATGTCAGAAAAAAAGTCTGGAAAAATGTCCGAGTAAAAATGTCTGAAAAGTGTCTGAGTAAAAAAAAAGAATTCAGAAAAATGTTCGAGTACTAAAAGTCTGAAAAATGCCTTAAAAATGTCAGAGTAAAAAAGTAAAAAAAAAGAAGTCTGAAAAATATCCGAGTAATAAAAGTCTGAAAAATGTCCGAGTAAAAAAGTATAAAAAAAAGAAGTCCGATTAAAAAAGTCTGAAAAAAGTCAGAGTAATAAAAGTCTGAAAAATGTCCGAGTAATAAAGTCGAAAAATGTCTGAGTAAAAATGTCAGAGTAAAAAAGTCTAAAAAAAAGAAGTCTGAAAAATCTGAGTAAAAAAAGTCTGAAAAATGTCCGAGTAATAAAAGTCTGAAAAATGTCTGAGTAAAAATGTGCGAGTAAAAAAGTCAAAACAAAGTCAGAGTAAAAAAAGTCTGAAAAATGTCTGGTGAAAAAGTCTGAAAAATGCCAGTGTAAAAAAGTAAAAAAAAAAAGAAGTCCGAGTAAAAAAGTGTGAAAAAAGTCAGAGTAAAAAAAGTCTGAAAAATGTCCGAGTAATAAAAGTCTGAAAAATGTCTGAGTAAAAATGTCCGAGTAAAAAAGTCAAAACAAAGTCAGAGTAAAAAAAGTCTGAAAAATGTCTGGTGAAAAAGTCTAAAAAATGCCAGTGTAAAAAAGTAAAAAAAAAAAGAAGTCCGAGTAAAAAAGTGTGAAAAAAGTCAGAGTAAAAAAAGTCTGAAAAATGTCCGAGTAATAAAAGTCTGAAAAATGTCTGAGTAAAAATGTCCGAGTAAAAAAGTCAAAACAAAGTCAGAGTAAAAAAAGTCTGAAAAATGTCTGGTGAAAAAGTCTGAAAAATGTCAGAGTAAAAAAGTCTAAAAAAAAGAAGTCTGAAAAATCTCTGGGTAAAAAAAGTCTGAAAAATGTCCGAGTAATAAAAGTGTGAAAAAAGTCTGAGTAAAAATGTGCGAGTAAAAAAGTCAAAACAAAGTCAGAGTAAAAAAGTCTGAAAAATGTCTGGTGAAAAAGTCTAAAAAATGCCAGAGTAAAAAAGTTAAAAAAAAAGACGTCCGAGTAAAAAATTGGGAAAAAAGTCACAGTAAAAAAAGTCTGAAAAATGTATGAGTAAAAAAAAAAGAAGTCTGAAAAATGTCAGAAAAAAAGTCTGGAAAAATGTCCGAGTAAAAATGTCTGAAAAGTGTCTGAGTAAAAAAAAAGAATTCAGAAAAATGTTCGAGTACTAAAAGTCTGAAAAATGCCTTAAAAATGTCAGAGTAAAAAAGTAAAAAAAAAAGAAGTCTGAAAAATATCCGAGTAATAAAAGTCTGAAAAATGTCAGAGTAAAAAAGTATTTAAAAAGAGAAGTCTGAAAAATGTCCGAGTAATAAAATTCTTAAAAATGCCTTTAAAATTTAATATTAAAAAATTAAAAAAAAAAGAAGTCTGAAAAATATCCGAGTAATAAAAGTCTGAAAAATGTCAGAGTAAAAAAGTATAAAAAAAAAAAAAGTCTGAAAAATATCAGAGTAAAAAAGTATTAAAAAGAGAAGTCTGAAAAATGTCTGAGTGAAAAAGTCTGAAAAATGTCTGAGTAAAAAAGTAAAAAAAAAAAGAAGTCCGAGTAAAAAAGTGTGAAAAAAGTCAGATTAAAAAAAGTCTGAAAATGTCTGAGTAAAAAAAGTCTGAAAAATGTCGGAGTAATAAAAGTCTGAAAAATGTCTGAGTAAAAATGTGCGAGTAAAAAAGTCAAAACAAAGTCAGAGTAAAAAAAGTCTGAAAAATGTCTGGTGAAAAAGTCTAAAAAATGCCAGTGTAAAAAAGTTAAAAAAAAAAGAAGTCCGAGTAAAAAAGTGTGAAAAAAGTCAGAGTAAAAAAAGTCTGAAAAATGTCCGAGTAATAAAAGTCTGAAAAATGTCTGAGTAAAAATGTGCGAGTAAAAAAGTCAAATCAAAGTCAGAGTAAAAAAGTCTGAAAAATGTCTGGTGAAAAAGTCTAAAAAATGCCAGAGTAAAAAAGTAAAAAAAAAAGAAGTCCGAGTAAAAAATTGGGAAAAAAGTCACAGTAAAAAAAGTTTGAAAAATGTATTCGTAAAAAAAAAAGAAGTCTGAAAAATGTCAGAAAAAAAGTCTGGAAAAATGTCCGAGTAAAAATGTCTGAAAAGTGTCTGAGTAAAAAAAAAGAATTCAGAAAAATGTTCGAGTACTAAAAGTCTGAAAAATGCCTTAAAAATGTCAGAGTAAAAAAGTAAAAAAAAAAGAAGTCTGAAAAATATCCGAGTAATAAAAGTCTGAAAAATGTCCGAGTAAAAAAGTATAAAAAAAAGAAGTCCGATTAAAAAAGTCTGAAAAAAGTCAGAGTAATAAAAGTCTGAAAAATGTCCGAGTAATAAAAGTCTGAAAAATGTCTGAGTAAAATGTCAGAGTAAAAAAGTCTAAAAAAAGAAGTCTGAAAAATCTGAGTAAAAAAAGTCTGAAAAATGTCCGAGTAATAAAAGTCTGAAAAATGTCTGAGTAAAAATGTGCGAGTAAAAAAGTCAAACAAAGTCAGAGTAAAAAAGTCTGAAAAATGTCTGGTGAAAAAGTCTGAAAAAATGCCAGTGTAAAAAAGTAAAAAAAAAAAGAAGTCCGAGTAAAAAAGTGTGAAAAAAGTCAGAGTAAAAAAAGTCTGAAAAATGTCCGAGTAATAAAAGTCTGAAAAATGTCTGAGTAAAAATGTCCGAGTAAAAAAGTCAAAACAAAGTCAGAGTAAAAAAAGTCTGAAAAATGTCTGGTGAAAAAGTCTGAAAAATGTCAGAGTAAAAAAGTCTAAAAAAAAGAAGTCTGAAAAATCTCTGGGTAAAAAAAGTCTGAAAAATGTCCGAGTAATAAAAGTGTGAAAAAAGTCTGAGTAAAAATGTCCGAGTAAAAAAGTCAAAACAAAGTCAGAGTAAAAAAGTCTGAAAAATGTCTGGTGAAAAAGTCTAAAAAATGCCAGAGTAAAAAAGTTAAAAAAAAAGACGTCCGAGTAAAAAATTGGGAAAAAAGTCACAGTAAAAAAAGTCTGAAAAATGTATGAGTAAAAAAAAAAGAAGTCTGAAAAATGTCAGAAAAAAAGTCTGGAAAAATGTCCGAGTAAAAATGTCTGAAAAGTGTCTGAGTAAAAAAAAAGAATTCAGAAAAATGTTCGAGTACTAAAAGTCTGAAAAATGCCTTAAAAATGTCAGAGTAAAAAAGTAAAAAAAAAAGAAGTCTGAAAAAATATCCGAGTAATAAAAGTCTGAACAATGTTCAGAGTAAATAGGTATTTAAAAAGAGAAGTCTGAAAAATGTCCGAGTAATAAAAGTCTGAAAAATGCCTGTAAAATGTCAGAGTAAAAAAAGTAAAAAAAAAAAGAAGTCCTGAAACTATCCGAGTATTAAATGACTGAATATTATCAGAGGTAAAAAAGTAGTAAAATGAGAGTCTGAAAAATGTCAGAGTAAAAAAGTCTAAAAAAAAGAAGTCTGAAAAATCTGAGTAAAAAAAGTCTGAAAAATGTCCGAGTAATAAAAGTCCTGAAAAAATGTCTGAGTAAAAATGTTGCGAGTAAAAAAGTCAAACAAAGTCAGAGTAAAAAAAGTCTGAAAAATGTCTGGGGAAAAAGTCTGAAAATGCCAGTGTAAAAAAGTAAAAAAAAAAAAGAAGTCCGAGTAAAAAAGTGTGAAAAAAGTCAGAGTAAAAAAAGTCTGAAAAATGTCCGAGTAATAAAAGTCTGAAAAATGTCTGAGTAAAAATGTCGAGTAAAAAAGTCAAAACAAAGTCAGAGTAAAAAAAGTCTGAAAAATGTCTGGTGAAAAAGTCTAAAAAATGCCAGTGTAAAAAAGTAAAAAAAAAAAGAAGTCCGAGTAAAAAAGTGTGAAAAAAGTCAGAGTAAAAAAAGTCTGAAAAATGTCCGAGTAATAAAAGTCTGAAAAATGTCTGAGTAAAAATGTCCGAGTAAAAAAGTCAAAACAAAGTCAGAGTAAAAAAGTCTGAAAAATGTCTGGTGAAAAAGTCTAAAAAATGCCAGAGTAAAAAAGTTAAAAAAAAAGACGTCCGAGTAAAAAATTGGGAAAAAAGTCACAGTAAAAAAAGTCTGAAAAATGTATGAGTAAAAAAAAAAGAAGTCTGAAAAATGTCAGAAAAAAAGTCTGGAAAAATGTCCGAGTAAAAATGTCTGAAAAGTGTCTGAGTAAAAAAAAAGAATTCAGAAAAATGTTCGAGTACTAAAAGTCTGAAAAATGCCTTAAAAATGTCAGAGTAAAAAAGTAAAAAAAAAAGAAGTCTGAAAAATATCCGAGTAATAAAAGTCTGAAAAATGTCCGAGTAAAAAAGTATAAAAAAAAGAAGTCCGATTAAAAAAGTCTGAAAAAAGTCAGAGTAATAAAAGTCTGAAAAATGTCCGAGTAATAAAAGTCTGAAAAATGTCAGAGTAAAAAAGTCTAAAAAAAAGAAGTCTGAAAAATCTGAGTAAAAAAAGTCTGAAAAATGTCCGAGTAATAAAAGTCTGAAAAATGTCTGAGTAAAAATGTGCGAGTAAGAAAGTCAAAACAAAGTCAGAGTAAAAAAAGTCTGAAAAATGTCTGGTGAAAAAGTCTAAAAAATGCCAGTGTAAAAAAGTAAAAAAAAAAAGAAGTCCGAGTAAAAAAGTGTGAAAAAAGTCAGAGTAAAAAAAGTCTGAAAATGTCCGAGTAATAAAAGAATTCTGAAAATGTCAAAAAAAAGTCTGGAAAAATGTCGAGTAAAAAAGTCTTAAAAGTTCTGAGTAAAAAAAAAGAATTCAGAAAAATGTCGAGTACAAAAGTCTGAAAAATGCCTTAAAAATGTCAGAGTAAAAAAGTAAAAAAAAAGAGTCTGAAAAATATCCGATAATAAAAGTCTAAAAATGGATGTCCGAGTAAAAAAGTATAAAAAAAAGATGTCGATTAAAAAGTCAAAAAAGTCAGAGTAAATAAAAGTCTGAAAAATGTCGAGTAATAAAGTCTGGAAAAATGTCAGAGTAAAAAAGTCTAAAAAAAAGAATCTGAAAAAATCTGGAGTAAAAAAAGATCTGAAAAATGTCCGAGTAATAAAAGTCTGAAAATGTCTGAGTAAAAATGTGCCGAGTAAGAAAGTCAAAACAAAGTCAGAGTAAAAAATAGTCTTGAAAAATGTTCTGGTGAAAAAGTCTTAAAAAATGCCAGTTGTAAAAAAGTAAAAAAAAAAAGAAGTCCGAGTAAAAAAGTGTGAAAAAAGTCAGAGTAAAAAAAGTCTGAAAAATGTCCGAGTAATAAAAAGTCTGAAAAATGTCTGAGTAAAAATGTCCGAGTAAAAAAGTCAAAACAAAGTCAGAGTAAAAAAAGTCTGAAAAATGTCTGGTGAAAAAGTCTGAAAAATGTCAGAGTAAAAAAGTCTAAAAAAAAGAAGTCTGAAAAATCTCTGGGTAAAAAAAGTCTGAAAAATGTCCGAGTAATAAAAGTGTGAAAAAAGTCTGAGTAAAAATGTCCGAGTAAAAAAGTCAAAACAAAGTCAGAGTAAAAAAGTCTGAAAAATGTCTGGTGAAAAAGTCTAAAAAATGCCAGAGTAAAAAAGTTAAAAAAAAGACGTCCGAGTAAAAAATTGGGAAAAAAGTCACAGTAAAAAAAGTCTGAAAAATGTATGAGTAAAAAAAAAAGAAGTCTGAAAAATGTCAGAAAAAAAGTCTGGAAAAATGTCCGAGTAAAAATGTCTGAAAAGTGTCTGAGTAAAAAAAAAGAATTCAGAAAAATGTTCGAGTACTAAAAGTCTGAAAAATGCCTTAAAAATGTCAGAGTAAAAAAGTAAAAAAAAAAGAAGTCTGAAAAATATCCGAGTAATAAAAGTCTGAAAAATGTCAGAGTAAAAAAGTATTTAAAAAGAGAAGTCTGAAAAATGTCCGAGTAATAAAAGTCTGAAAAATGCCTGTAAAATGTCAGAGTAAAAAAGTAAAAAAAAAAGAAGTCTGAAAAATATCCGAGTAATAAAAGTCTGAAAAATGTCAGAGTAAAAAAGTATAAAAAAAAAAAAAGTCTGAAAAATATCAGAGTAAAAAAGTATTAAAAAGAGAAGTCTGAAAAATGTCTGAGTGAAAAAGTCTGAAAAATGTCTGAGTAAAAAAGTAAAAAAAAAAGAAGTCCGAGTAAAAAAGTGTGAAAAAAGTCAGATTAAAAAAAGTCTGAAAATGTCTGAGTAAAAAAAGTCTGAAAAATGTCGGAGTAATAAAAGTCTGAAAAATGTCTGAGTAAAAATGTGCGAGTAAAAAAGTCAAAACAAAGTCAGAGTAAAAAAAGTCTGAAAAATGTCTGGTGAAAAAGTCTAAAAAATGCCAGTGTAAAAAAGTTAAAAAAAAAAGAAGTCCGAGTAAAAAAGTGTGAAAAAAGTCAGAGTAAAAAAAGTCTGAAAAATGTCCGAGTAATAAAAGTCTGAAAAATGTCTGAGTAAAAATGTGCGAGTAAAAAAGTCAAATCAAAGTCAGAGTAAAAAAGTCTGAAAAATGTCTGGTGAAAAAGTCTAAAAAATGCCAGAGTAAAAAAGTAAAAAAAAAAGAAGTCCGAGTAAAAAATTGGGAAAAAAGTCACAGTAAAAAAAGTTTGAAAAATGTATTCGTAAAAAAAAAAGAAGTCTGAAAAATGTCAGAAAAAAAGTCTGGAAAAATGTCCGAGTAAAAATGTCTGAAAAGTGTCTGAGTAAAAAAAAAGAATTCAGAAAAATGTTCGAGTACTAAAAGTCTGAAAAATGCCTTAAAAATGTCAGAGTAAAAAAGTAAAAAAAAAAGAAGTCTGAAAAATATCCGAGTAATAAAAGTCTGAAAAATGTCCGAGTAAAAAAGTATAAAAAAAAGAAGTCCGATTAAAAAAGTCTGAAAAAAGTCAGAGTAATAAAAGTCTGAAAAATGTCCGAGTAATAAAAGTCCGAAAAATGTCTGAGTAAAAATGTCAGAGTAAAAAAGTCTAAAAAAAAGAAGTCTGAAAAATCTGAGTAAAAAAAGTCTGAAAAATGTCCGAGTAATAAAAGTCTGAAAAATGTCTGAGTAAAAATGTCCGAGTAAAAAAGTCAAAACAAAGTCAGAGTAAAAAAAGTCTGAAAAATGTCTGGTGAAAAAGTCTAAAAAATGCCAGTGTAAAAAAGTAAAAAAAAAAAGAAGTCCGAGTAAAAAAGTGTGAAAAAAGTCAGAGTAAAAAAAGTCTGAAAAATGTCCGAGTAATAAAAGTCTGAAAAATGTCTGAGTAAAAATGTCCGAGTAAAAAAGTCAAAACAAAGTCAGAGTAAAAAAAGTCTGAAAAATGTCTGGTGAAAAAGTCTAAAAAATGCCAGTGTAAAAAAGTAAAAAAAAAAAGAAGTCCGAGTAAAAAAGTGTGAAAAAAGTCAGAGTAAAAAAAGTCTGAAAAATGTCCGAGTAATAAAAGTCTGAAAAATGTCTGAGTAAAAATGTCCGAGTAAAAAAGTCAAAACAAAGTCAGAGTAAAAAAAGTCTGAAAAATGTCTGGTGAAAAAGTCTGAAAAATGTCAGAGTAAAAAAGTCTAAAAAAAAGAAGTCTGAAAAATCTCTGGGTAAAAAAAGTCTGAAAAATGTCCGAGTAATAAAAGTGTGAAAAAAGTCTGAGTAAAAATGTGCGAGTAAAAAAGTCAAAACAAAGTCAGAGTAAAAAAGTCTGAAAAATGTCTGGTGAAAAAGTCTAAAAAATGCCAGAGTAAAAAGTTAAAAAAAAAGACGTCCGAGTAAAAAATTGGGAAAAAAGTCACAGTAAAAAAAGTCTGAAAAATGTATGAGTAAAAAAAAAAGAAGTCTGAAAAATGTCAGAAAAAAAGTCTGGAAAAATGTCCGAGTAAAAATGTCTGAAAAGTGTCTGAGTAAAAAAAAAAGAATTCAGAAAATGTTCGAGTACTAAAAGTCTGAAAAAATGCCTTAAAAATGTCAGAGTAAAAAAGTAAAAAAAAAAAGAAGTCGATTAAAAAGTCTGAAAAAAGTCAGAGTAAAAAAGTCCTGAAAAATGACCGAGTATAAAAGTCTGGAAAAATGTCTGAGTAAAAAAGTCAGAGTAAAAAGTCTAAAAAAAAGAAGTCAGATGAAAATCTGAGTAAAAAAAAGTCTGAAAAATGTCCGAGTATAAAAGGGTCGAAAAAGGTCTGAGTAAAAATGTGCGAGTAAAAAGTCAAAACAAAGTCAGAGTAAAAAAAAGTCTGAAAAATGTCTGGTGAAAAAGTCTAAAAAATGCCAGAGTAAAATATGGTAAAAAAAAAAGTAGTCCAAGTAAAATAGTGTGAAATAAGTCAGAGTAATAAAAAGTCTGTAAAATGGTACGGGTAATAAAAGTCTGAAAAATGTCTGAGTAAAAATGTCCGAGTAAAAAAGTCAAAACAAAGTCGAGTAAAAAAAGTCTGAAAAATGTCTGGTGAAAAAGTCTAAAAAATGCCAGTGTAAAAAAGTAAAAAAAAAAAGAAGTCCGAGTAAAAAAGTGTGAAAAAAGTCAGAGTAAAAAAAAGTCTGAAAAATGTCCGAGTAATAAAAGTCTGAAAAATGTCTGAGTAAAAATGTCCGAGTAAAAAAGTCAAAACAAAGTCAGAGTAAAAAAAGTCTGAAAAATGTCTGGTGAAAAAGTCTGAAAAAATGTCAGTGTAAAAAAGTAAAAAAAAAAGAAGTCTGTAAAAGGGAAATCTCTGGGTAAAAAAAGTCTGAAAAATGTCCGAGTAATAAAAGTCTGAAAAAAGTCTGAGTAAAAATGTCCGAGTAAAAAAGTCAAAACAAAGTCATGTGCGAGTAAAAAAGTCAAAACAAAGTCAGAGTAAAAAAGTCTGGAAAAATGTCTGGTGAAAAAGTCTAAAAAATGCCAGTGTAAAAAAGTTAAAAAAAAAAGAAGTCCGAGTAAAAAAGTGTGAAAAAAGTCAGAGTAAAAAAGTCTGAAAAATGTCCGAGTAATAAAAGTCTGAAAAATGTCTGAGTAAAAATGTGCGAGTAAAAAAGTCAAATCAAAGTCAGAGTAAAAAAGTCTGAAAAATGTCTGGTGAAAAAGTCTAAAAAATGCCAGAGTAAAAAAGTAAAAAAAAAGAAGTCCGAGTAAAAAATTGGGGAAAAAAGTCACAGTAAAAAAAGTTTGAAAAATGTATTCGTAAAAAAAAAAAGAAGTCTGAAAAATGTCAGAAAAAAAGTCTGGAAAAATGTCCGAGTAAAAATGTCTGAAAAGTGTCTGAGTAAAAAAAAAGAATTCAGAAAAATGTTCGAGTACTAAAAGTCTGAAAAATGCCTTAAAAATGTCAGAGTAAAAAAGTAAAAAAAAAAGAAGTCTGAAAAATATCCGAGTAATAAAAGTCTGAAAAATGTCCGAGTAAAAAAGTATAAAAAAAAGAAGTCCGATTAAAAAAGTCTGAAAAAAGTCAGAGTAAAAAAAGTCTGAAAAATGTCCGAGTAATAAAAGTCTGAAAAATGTCTGAGTTAAAATGTCAGAGTAAAAAAGTCTAAAAAAAAGAAGTCTGAAAAATCTGAGTAAAAAAAGTCTGAAAAATGTCCGAGTAATAAAAGTCTGAAAAATGTCTGAGTAAAAATGTGCGAGTAAAAAAGTCAAAACAAAGTCAGAGTAAAAAAAGTCTGAAAAATGTCTGGTGAAAAAGTCTAAAAAATGCCAGTGTAAAAAAGTAAAAAAAAAAAGAAGTCCGAGTAAAAAAGTGTGAAAAAAGTCAGAGTAAAAAAAGTCTGAAAAATGTCCGAGTAATAAAAGTCTGAAAAATGTCTGAGTAAAAATGTCTGAGTAAAAAAGTCAAAACAAAGTCAGAGTAAAAAAAGTCTGAAAAATGTCTGGTGAAAAAGTCTGAAAAATGTCAGAGTAAAAAAGTCTAAAAAAAAGAAGTCTGAAAAATCTCTGGGTAAAAAAAGTCTGAAAAATGTCCGAGTAATAAAAGTGTGAAAAAAGTCTGAGTAAAAATGTGCGAGTAAAAAAGTCAAAACAAAGTCAGAGTAAAAAAGTCTGAAAAATGTCTGGTGAAAAAGTCTAAAAAATGCCAGAGTAAAAAAGTAAAAAAAAAAAGAAGTCCGATTAAAAAAGTGTGAAAAAAGTCAGAGTAAAAAAAGTCTGAAAAATGTCTGGTGAAAAAGTCTAAAAAATGCCAGAGTAAAAAAGTAAAAAAAAAAGACGTCCGAGTAAAAAATTGGGAAAAAAGTCACAGTAAAAAAAGTCTGAAAAATGTATGAGTAAAAAAAAAAGAAGTCTGAAAAATGTCAGAAAAAAAGTCTGGAAAAATGTCCGAGTAAAAATGTCTGAAAAGTGTCTGAGTAAAAAAAAAGAATTCAGAAAAATGTTCGAGTACTAAAAGTCTGAAAAATGCCTTAAAAATGTCAGAGTAAAAAAGTATAAAAAAAAGAAGTCCGATTAAAAAAGTCTGAAAAAAGTCAGAGTAAAAAAAGTCTGAAAAATGTCCGAGTAATAAAAGTCTGAAAAATGTCTGAGTAAAAATGTCAGAGTAAAAAAGTCTAAAAAAAAGAAGTCTGAAAAATCTGAGTAAAAAAAGTCTGAAAAATGTCCGAGTAATAAAAGTCTGAAAAATGTCTGAGTAAAAATGTGCGAGTAAAAAAGTCAAAACAAAGTCAGAGTAAAAAAAGTCTGAAAAATGTCTGGTGAAAAAGTCTAAAAAATGCCAGAGTAAAAAAGTAAAAAAAAAAGAAGTCCAAGTAAAAAAGTGTGAAAAAAGTCAGAGTAAAAAAAGTCTGAAAAATGTACGGGTAATAAAAGTCTGAAAAATGTCTGAGTAAAAATGTGCGAGTAAAAAAGTCAGAACAAAGTCAGAGTAAAAAAGTCTGAAAAATGTCTGGTGAAAAAGTCTAAAAAATGCCAGAGTAAAAAAGTAAAAAAAAAAGAAGTCCGAGTAAAAAATTGAGAAAAAAGTCAGAGTAAAAAAAGTCTGAAAAATGTATGAGTAAAAAAAAAAGAAGTCTGAAAAATGTCAGAAAAAAAGTCTGGAAAAATGTCCGAGTAAAAATGTCTGAAAAGTGTCTGAGTAAAAAAGAAGAATTCAGAAAAATGTTCGAGTACTAAAAGTCTGAAAAATGCCTTAAAAATGTCAGAGTAAAAAAGTAAAAAAAAAAGAAGTCTGAAAAATATCCGAGTAATAAAAGTCTGAAAAATGTCCGAGTAAAAAAGTATAAAAAAAAGAAGTCCGATTAAAAAAGTCTGAAAAAAGTCAGAGTAAAAAAAGTCTGAAAAATGTCCGAGTAATAAAAGTCTGAAAAATGTCTGAGTAAAAATGTCAGAGTAAAAAAGTCTAAAAAAAAGAAGTATGAAAAATCTGAGTAAAAAAAGTCTGAAAAATGTCCGAGTAATAAAAGTCTGAAAAAAATCTGAGTAAAAAAGTCAAAACAAAGTCAGAGTAAAAAAAGTCTGAAAAATGTCTGGTGAAAAAGTCTAAAAAATGCCAGTGTAAAAAGTAAAAAAAAAAAGAAGACCGAGTAAAAAAGTGTGAAAAAAGTCAGAGTAAAAAAAGTCTGAAAAATGTCCGAGTAATAAAAGTCTGAAAAATGTCTGAGTAAAAATGTCCGAGTAAAAAAGTCAAAACAAAGTCAGAGTAAAAAAAGTCTGAAAAATGTCTGGTGAAAAAGTCTAAAAAATGCCAGTGTAAAAAAGTAAAAAAAAAAAGAAGTCCGATTAAAAAAGTGTGAAAAAAGTCAGAGTAAAAAAAGTCTGAAAAATGTCTGGTGAAAAAGTCTAAAAAATGCCAGAGTAAAAAAGTAAAAAAAAAAGACGTCCGAGTAAAAAATTGGGAAAAAAGTCACAGTAAAAAAAGTCTGAAAAATGTATGAGTAAAAAAAAAAGAAGTCTGAAAAATGTCAGAAAAAAAGTCTGGAAAAATGTCCGAGTAAAAATGTCTGAAAAGTGTCTGAGTAAAAAAAAAGAATTCAGAAAAATGTTCGAGTACTAAAAGTCTGAAAAATGCCTTAAAAATGTCAGAGTAAAAAAGTATAAAAAAAAGAAGTCCGATTAAAAAAGTCTGAAAAAAGTCAGAGTAAAAAAAGTCTGAAAAATGTCCGAGTAATAAAAGTCTGAAAAATGTCTGAGTAAAAATGTCAGAGTAAAAAAAGTCTAAAAAAAAAGAAGTCTGAAAAATCTGAGTAAAAAAAGTCTGAAAAATGTCCGAGTAATAAAAGTCTGAAAAATGTCTGAGTAAAAATGTCCGAGTAAAAAAGTCAAAACAAAGTCAGAGTAAAAAAAGTCTGAAAAATGTCTGGTGAAAAAGTCTGAAAAATGTCAGAGTAAAAAAGTAAAAAAAAAGAAGTCCGAGTAAAAAAGTGTGAAAAAAGTCAGAGTAAAAAAAGTCTGAAAAATGTCCGAGTAATAAAAGTCTGAAAAATGTCTGAGTAAAAATGTCCGAGTAAAAAAGTCAAAACAAAGTCAGAGTAAAAAAAGTCTGAAAAATGTCTGGTGAAAAAGTCTGAAAAATGTCAGAGTAAAAAAGTCTAAAAAAAAGAAGTCTGAAAAATCTCTGGGTAAAAAAAGTCTGAAAAATGTCCGAGTAATAAAAGTCTGAAAAATGTCTGAGTAAAAATGTGCGAGTAAAAAAGTCAAAACAAAGTCAGAGTAAAAAAGTCTGAAAAATGTCTGGTGAAAAAGTCTAAAAAATGCCAGAGTAAAAAAGTAAAAAAAAAAGACGTCCGAGTAAAAAATTGGGAAAAAAGTCACAGTAAAAAAAGTCTGAAAAATGTATGAGTAAAAAAAAAAGAAGTCTGAAAAATGTCAGAAAAAAAGTCTGGAAAAATGTCCGAGTAAAAATGTCTGAAAAGTGTCTGAGTAAAAAAAAAGAATTCAGAAAAATGTTCGAGTACTAAAAGTCTGAAAAATGCCTTAAAAATGTCAGAGTAAAAAAGTAAAAAAAAAAGAAGTCTGAAAAATATCCGAGTAATAAAAGTCTGAAAAATGTCAGAGTAAAAAATTATTTAAAAAGAGAAGTCTGAAAAATGTCCGAGTAATAAAAGTCTGAAAAATGCCTGTAAAATGTCAGAGTAAAAAAGTAAAAAAAAAAGAAGTCTGAAAAATATCCGAGTAATAAAAGTCTGAAAAATGTCCGAGTAAAAAAGTATAAAAAAAAGAAGTCCGATTAAAAAAGTCTGAAAAAAGTCAGAGTAAAAAAAGTCTGAAAAATGTCCGAGTAATAAAAGTCTGAAAAATGTCTGAGTAAAAATGTCAGAGTAAAAAAGTCTAAAAAAAAGAAGTCTGAAAAATCTGAGTAAAAAAAGTCTGAAAAATGTCCGAGTAATAAAAGTCTGAAAAATGTCTGAGTAAAAATGTGTGAGTAAAAAAGTCAAAACAAAGTCAGAGTAAAAAAAGTCTGAAAAATGTCTGGTGAAAGAGTCTAAAAAATGCCAGTGTAAAAAACTTAAAAAAAAAAAAGTCCGAGTAAAAAAGTGTGAAAAAAGTCAGAGTAAAAAAAGTCTGAAAAATGTCCGAGTAATAAAAGTCTGAAAAATGTCTGAGTAAAAATGTCAGAGTAAAAAAGTCAAAACAAACTCAGAGTAAAAAAGTCTGAAAAATGTCTGGTGAAAAAGTCTAAAAAATGCCAGAGTAAAAAAGTAAAAAAAAAAGAAGTCCGAGTAAAAAATTGGGAAAAAAGTCACAGTAAAAAAAGTCTGAAAAATGTATGAGTAAAAAAAAAAGAAGTCTGAAAAATGTCAGAAAAAAAGTCTGGAAAAATGTCCGAGTAAAAATGTCTGAAAAGTGTCTGAGTAAAAAAGAAGAATTCAGAAAAATGTTCGAGTACTAAAAGTCTGAAAAATGCCTTAAAAATGTCAGAGTAAAAAAGTAAAAAAAAAAGAAGTCTGAAAAATATCCGAGTAATAAAAGTCTGAAAAATGTCCGAGTAAAAAAGTATAAAAAAAATAAGTCCGATTAAAAAAGTCTGAAAAAAGTCAGAGTAAAAAAAGTCTGAAAAATGTCCGAGTAATAAAAGTCTGAAAAATGTCTGAGTAAAAATGTCAGAGTAAAAAAGTCTAAAAAAAAGAAGTATGAAAAATCTGAGTAAAAAAAGTCTGAAAAATGTCCGAGTAATAAAAGTCTGAAAAAAATCTGAGTAAAAAAGTCAAAACAAAGTCAGAGTAAAAAAAGTCTGAAAAATGTCTGGTGAAAAAGTCTAAAAAATGCCAGTGTAAAAAAGTAAAAAAAAAAAGAAGTCCGATTAAAAAAGTGTGAAAAAAGTCAGAGTAAAAAAAGTCTGAAAAATGTCCGAGTAATAAAAGTCTGAAAAATGTCTGAGTAAAAATGTCTGAGTAAAAAAGTCAAAACAAAGCCAGAGTAAAAAAAGTCTGAAAAATGTCTGGTGAAAAAGTCTGAAAAATGCCAGTGTAAAAAAGTAAAAAAAAAAAGAAGTCCGAGTAAAAAAGTGTGAAAAAAGTCAGAGTAAAAAAAGTCTGAAAAATGTCCGAGTAATAAAAGTCTGAAAAATGTCTGAGTAAAAATGTCCGAGTAAAAAAGTCAAAACAAAGTCAGAGTAAAAAAAGTCTGAAAAATGTCTGGTGAAAAAGTCTGAAAAATGCCAGTGTAAAAAAGTACAAAAAAAAAAGAAGTCCGAGTAAAAAAGTGTGAAAAAAGTCAGAGTAAAAAAAGTCTGAAAAATGTCCGAGTAATAAAAGTCTGAAAAATGTCTGAGTAAAAATGTCCGAGTAAAAAAGTCAAAACAAAGTCAGAGTAAAAAAAGTCTGAAAAATGTCTGGTGAAAAAGTCTAAAAAATGCCAGTGTAAAAAAGTAAAAAAAAAAAGAAGTCCGAGTAAAAAAGTGTGAAAAAAGTCAGAGTAAAAAAAGTCTGAAAAATGTCCGAGTAATAAAAGTCTGAAAAATGGAAGTCCGATTAAAAAAGTGTGAAAAAAGTCAGAGTAAAAAAAGTCTGAAAAATGTCCGAGTAATAAAAGTCTGAAAAATGTCTGAGTAAAAATGTCTGAGTAAAAAAGTCAAAACAAAGCCAGAGTAAAAAAAGTCTGAAAAATGTCTGGTGAAAAAGTCTGAAAAATGTCAGAGTAAAAAAGTCTAAAAAAAAGAAGTCTGAAAAATCTCTGGGTAAAAAAAGTCTGAAAAATGTCCGAGTAATAAAAGTCTGAAAAATGTCTGAGTAAAAATGTGCGAGTAAAAAAGTCAGAACAAAGTCAGAGTAAAAAAGTCTGAAAAATGTCTGGTGAAAAAGTCTAAAAAATGCCAGAGTAAAAAAGTAAAAAAAAAAGACGTCCGAGTAAAAAATTGGGAAAAAAGTCACAGTAAAAAAAGTCTGAAAAATGTATGAGTAAAAAAAAAAGAAGTCTGAAAAATGTCAGAAAAAAAGTCTGGAAAAATGTCCGATTAAAAAAGTCTGAAAAAAGTCAGAGTAAAAAAAGTCTGAAAAATGTCCGAGTAATAAATGTCTGAAAAGTGTCTGAGTAAAAAAGAAGAATTCAGAAAAATGTTCGAGTACTAAAAGTCTGAAAAATGCCTTAAAAATGTCAGAGTAAAAAAGTAAAAAAAAAAGAAGTCTGAAAAATATCCGAGTAATAAAAGTCTGAAAAATGTCCGAGTAAAAAAGTATAAAAAAAAGAAGTCCGATTAAAAAAGTCTGAAAAAAGTCAGAGTAAAAAAAGTCTGAAAAATGTCCGAGTAATAAAAGTCTGAAAAATGTCTGAGTAAAAATGTCAGAGTAAAAAAGTCTAAAAAAAAGAAGTCTGAAAAATCTGAGTAAAAAAAGTCTGAAAAATGTCCGAGTAATAAAAGTCTGAAAAAATGTCTGAGTAAAAAAGTCAAAACAAAGTCAGAGTAAAAAAAGTCTGAAAAATGTCTGGTGAAAAAGTCTAAAAAATGCCAGTGTAAAAAAGTAAAAAAAAAAAAGAAGTCCGAGTAAAAAAGTGTGAAAAAAGTCAGAGTAAAAAAAGTCTGAAAAATGTCCGAGTAATAAAAGTCTGAAAAATGTCTGAGTAAAAATGTCCGAGTAAAAAAGTCAAAACAAAGTCAGAGTAAAAAAAGTCTGAAAAATGTCTGGTGAAAAAGTCTAAAAAATGCCAGTGTAAAAAAGTAAAAAAAAAAAGAAGTCCGATTAAAAAAGTGTGAAAAAAGTCAGAGTAAAAAAAGTCTGAAAAATGTCCGAGTAATAAAAGTCTGAAAAATGTCTGAGTAAAAATGTCTGAGTAAAAAAGTCAAAACAAAGCCAGAGTAAAAAAAGTCTGAAAAATGTCTGGTGAAAAAGTCTGAAAAATGTCAGAGTAAAAAAGTCTAAAAAAAAGAAGTCTGAAAAATCTCTGGGTAAAAAAAGTCTGAAAAATGTCCGAGTAATAAAAGTCTGAAAAATGTCTGAGTAAAAATGTGCGAGTAAAAAAGTCAGAACAAAGTCAGAGTAAAAAAGTCTGAAAAATGTCTGGTGAAAAAGTCTAAAAAATGCCAGAGTAAAAAAGTAAAAAAAAAAGACGTCCGAGTAAAAAATTGGGAAAAAAGTCACAGTAAAAAAAGTCTGAAAAATGTATGAGTAAAAAAAAAAGAAGTCTGAAAAATGTCAGAAAAAAAGTCTGGAAAAATGTCCGAGTAAAAATGTCTGAAAAGTGTCTGAGTAAAAAAAAAGAATTCAGAAAAATGTTCGAGTACTAAAAGTCTGAAAAATGCCTTAAAAATGTCAGAGTAAAAAAGTAAAAAAAAAAGAAGTCTGAAAAATATCCGAGTAATAAAAGTCTGAAAAATGTCAGAGTAAAAAAGTATTTAAAAAGAGAAGTCTGAAAAATGTCCGAGTAATAAAAGTCTGAAAAATGCCTGTAAAATGTCAGAGTAAAAAAGTAAAAAAAAAAGAAGTCTGAAAAATATCCGAGTAATAAAAGTCTGAAAAATGTCAGAGTAAAAAAGTATAAAAAAAAAAAAAGTCTGAAAAATATCAGAGTAAAAAAGTATTAAAAAGAGAAGTCTGAAAAATGTCTGAGTGAAAAAGTCTGAAAAATGTCTGAGTAAAAAAGTAAAAAAAAAAAGAAGTCCGAGTAAAAAATTGTGAAAAAAGTCAGATTAAAAAAAGTCTGAAAATGTCTGAGTAAAAAAAGTCTGAAAAATGTCGGAGTAATAAAAGTCTGAAAAATGTCTGAGTAAAAATGTGCGAGTAAAAAAGTCAAAACAAAGTCAGAGTAAAAAAAGTCTGAAAAATGTCTGGTGAAAAAGTCTAAAAAATGCCAGTGTAAAAAAGTTAAAAAAAAAAGAAGTCCGAGTAAAAAAGTGTGAAAAAAGTCAGAGTAAAAAAAGTCTGAAAAATGTCCGAGTAATAAAAGTCTGAAAAATGTCTGAGTAAAAATGTGCGAGTAAAAAAGTCAAATCAAAGTCAGAGTAAAAAAGTCTGAAAAATGTCTGGTGAAAAAGTCTAAAAAATGCCAGAGTAAAAAAGTAAAAAAAAAAGAAGTCCGAGTAAAAAATTGGGAAAAAAAGTCAAGTAAAAAAAGTCTGAAAAATGTATTCGTAAAAAAAAAGAAGTCTGAAAAATGTCAGAAAAAAAGTCTGGAAAAATGTCCGAGTAAAAATGTCTGAAAAGTGTCTGAGTAAAAAAAAAGAATTCAGAAAAATGTTCGAGTACTAAAAGTCTGAAAAATGCCTTAAAAATGTCAGAGTAAAAAAGTAAAAAAAAAAGAAGTCTGAAAAATATCCGAGTAATAAAAGTCTGAAAAATGTCCGAGTAAAAAAGTATAAAAAAAAGAAGTCCGATTAAAAAAGTCTGAAAAAAGTCAGAGTAAAAAAAGTCTGAAAAATGTCCGAGTAATAAAAGTCTGAAAAATGTCTGAGTAAAAATGTCAGAGTAAAAAAGTCTAAAAAAAAGAAGTCTGAAAAATCTGAGTAAAAAAAGTCTGAAAAATGTCCGAGTAATAAAAGTCTGAAAAAATGTCTGAGTAAAAAATTATAAAAAAAAAAAAAGTCTGAAAAATATCAGAGTAAAAAAGTATTAAAATGAGAAGTCTGAAAAATGTCAGAGTAAAAAAGTCTAAAAAAAAGAAGTCTGAAAAATCTGAGTAAAAAAAGTCTGAAAAATGTCCGAGTAATAAAAGTCTGAAAAATGTCTGAGTAAAAATGTCCGAGTAAAAAAGTCAAAACAAAGTCAGAGTAAAAAAAGTCTGAAAAATGTCTGGTGAAAAAGTCTAAAAAATGCCAGTGTAAAAAAGTAAAAAAAAAAAGAAGTCCGATTAAAAAAGTGTGAAAAAAGTCAGAGTAAAAAAAGTCTGAAAAATGTCTGGTGAAAAAGTCTAAAAAATGCCAGAGTAAAAAAGTAAAAAAAAAAGACGTCCGAGTAAAAAATTGGGAAAAAAGTCACAGTAAAAAAAGTCTGAAAAATGTATGAGTAAAAAAAAAATAAGTCTGAAAAATGTCAGAAAAAAAGTCTGGAAAAATGTCCGAGTAAAAATGTCTGAAAAGTGTCTGAGTAAAAAAAAAGAATTCAGAAAAATGTTCGAGTACTAAAAGTCTGAAAAATGCCTTAAAAATGTCAGAGTAAAAAAGTAAAAAAAAAAGAAGTCCGATTAAAAAAGTCTGAAAAAAGTCAGAGTAAAAAAAGTCTGAAAAATGTCCGAGTAATAAAAGTCTGAAAAATGTCTGAGTAAAAATGTCAGAGTAAAAAAAGTCTAAAAAAAAAGAAGTCTGAAAAATCTGAGTAAAAAAAGTCTGAAAAATGTCCGAGTAATAAAAGTCTGAAAAATGTCTGAGTAAAAATGTCCGAGTAAAAAAGTCAAAACAAAGTCAGAGTAAAAAAAGTCTGAAAAATGTCTGGTGAAAAAGTCTAAAAAATGCCAGAGTAAAAAAGTAAAAAAAAAAGAAGTCCGAGTAAAAAAGTGTGAAAAAAGTCAGAGTAAAAAAAGTCTGAAAAATGTCCGAGTAATAAAAGTCTGAAAAATGTCTGAGTAAAAATGTCCGAGTAAAAAAGTCAAAACAAAGTCAGAGTAAAAAAAGTCTGAAAAATGTCTGGTGAAAAAGTCTGAAAAATGTCAGAGTAAAAAAGTCTAAAAAAAAGAAGTCTGAAAAATCTCTGGGTAAAAAAAGTCTGAAAAATGTCCGAGTAATAAAAGTCTGAAAAATGTCTGAGTAAAAATGTGCGAGTAAAAAAGTCAAAACAAAGTCAGAGTAAAAAAGTCTGAAAAATGTCTGGTGAAAAAGTCTAAAAAATGCCAGAGTAAAAAAGTAAAAAAAAAAGACGTCCGAGTAAAAAATTGGGAAAAAAGTCACAGTAAAAAAAGTCTGAAAAATGTATGAGTAAAAAAAAAAGAAGTCTGAAAAATGTCAGAAAAAAAGTCTGGAAAAATGTCCGAGTAAAAATGTCTGAAAAGTGTCTGAGTAAAAAAAAAGAATTCAGAAAAATGTTCGAGTACTAAAAGTCTGAAAAATGCCTTAAAAATGTCAGAGTAAAAAAGTAAAAAAAAAAGAAGTCTGAAAAATATCCGAGTAATAAAAGTCTGAAAAATGTCAGAGTAAAAAAGTATTTAAAAAGAGAAGTCTGAAAAATGTCCGAGTAATAAAAGTCTGAAAAATGCCTGTAAAATGTCAGAGTAAAAAAGTAAAAAAAAAAGAAGTCTGAAAAATATCCGAGTAATAAAAGTCTGAAAAATGTCCGAGTAAAAAAGTATAAAAAAAAGAAGTCCGATTAAAAAAGTCTGAAAAAAGTCAGAGTAAAAAAAGTCTGAAAAATGTCCGAGTAATAAAAGTCTGAAAAATGTCTGAGTAAAAATGTCAGAGTAAAAAAGTCTAAAAAAAAGAAGTCTGAAAAATCTGAGTAAAAAAAGTCTGAAAAATGTCCGAGTAATAAAAGTCTGAAAAATGTCTGAGTAAAAATGTGTGAGTAAAAAAGTCAAAACAAAGTCAGAGTAAAAAAAGTCTGAAAAATGTCTGGTGAAAGAGTCTAAAAAATGCCAGTGTAAAAAACTTAAAAAAAAAAAAAGTCCGAGTAAAAAAGTGTGAAAAAAGTCAGAGTAAAAAAAGTCTGAAAAATGTCCGAGTAATAAAAGTCTGAAAAATGTCTGAGTAAAAATGTCAGAGTAAAAAAGTCAAAACAAACTCAGAGTAAAAAAGTCTGAAAAATGTCTGGTGAAAAAGTCTAAAAAATGCCAGAGTAAAAAAGTAAAAAAAAAAGAAGTCCGAGTAAAAAATTGGGAAAAAAGTCACAGTAAAAAAAGTCTGAAAAATGTATGAGTAAAAAAAAAAGAAGTCTGAAAAATGTCAGAAAAAAAGTCTGGAAAAATGTCCGAGTAAAAATGTCTGAAAAGTGTCTGAGTAAAAAAGAAGAATTCAGAAAAATGTTCGAGTACTAAAAGTCTGAAAAATGCCTTAAAAATGTCAGAGTAAAAAAGTAAAAAAAAAAGAAGTCTGAAAAATATCCGAGTAATAAAAGTCTGAAAAATGTCCGAGTAAAAAAGTATAAAAAAAAGAAGTCCGATTAAAAAAGTCTGAAAAAAGTCAGAGTAAAAAAAGTCTGAAAAATGTCCGAGTAATAAAAGTCTGAAAAATGTCTGAGTAAAAATGTCAGAGTAAAAAAGTCTAAAAAAAAGAAGTATGAAAAATCTGAGTAAAAAAAGTCTGAAAAATGTCCGAGTAATAAAAGTCTGAAAAAAATCTGAGTAAAAAAGTCAAAACAAAGTCAGAGTAAAAAAAGTCTGAAAAATGTCTGGTGAAAAAGTCTAAAAAATGCCAGTGTAAAAAAGTAAAAAAAAAAAGAAGTCCGATTAAAAAAGTGTGAAAAAAGTCAGAGTAAAAAAAGTCTGAAAAATGTCCGAGTAATAAAAGTCTGAAAAATGTCTGAGTAAAAATGTCTGAGTAAAAAAGTCAAAACAAAGCCAGAGTAAAAAAAGTCTGAAAAATGTCTGGTGAAAAAGTCTGAAAAATGTCAGAGTAAAAAAGTCTAAAAAAAAGAAGTCTGAAAAATCTCTGGGTAAAAAAAGTCTGAAAAATGTCCGAGTAATAAAAGTCTGAAAAATGTCTGAGTAAAAATGTCCGATTAAAAAAGTCTGAAAAAAGTCAGAGTAAAAAAAGTCTGAAAAATGTCCGAGTAATAAAAGTCTGAAAAATGTCTGAGTAAAAATGTCAGAGTAAAAAAGTCTAAAAAAAAGAAGTCTGAAAAATCTGAGTAAAAAAAGTCTGAAAAAAGTCAGAGTAAAAAAAGTCTGAAAAATGTCCGAGTAATAAAAGTCTGAAAAAAATCTGAGTAAAAAAGTCAAAACAAAGTCAGAGTAAAAAAAGTCTGAAAAATGTCTGGTGAAAAAGTCTAAAAAATGCCAGTGTAAAAAAGTAAAAAAAAAAAAGAAGACCGAGTAAAAAAGTGTGAAAAAAGTCAGAGTAAAAAAAGTCTGAAAAATGTCCGAGTAATAAAAGTCTGAAAAATGTCTGAGTAAAAATGTCCGAGTAAAAAAGTCAAAACAAAGTCAGAGTAAAAAAAGTCTGAAAAATGTCTGGTGAAAAAGTCTAAAAAATGCCAGTGTAAAAAAGTAAAAAAAAAAAGAAGTCCGATTAAAAAAGTGTGAAAAAAGTCAGAGTAAAAAAAGTCTGAAAAATGTCCGAGTAATAAAA
Organism: Sebastolobus alascanus; assembly: GCA_916701645.2. Classification (NCBI taxonomy): domain Eukaryota; kingdom Metazoa; phylum Chordata; class Actinopteri; order Perciformes; family Sebastidae; genus Sebastolobus; species Sebastolobus alascanus. Next base: position 61,449 of record CAKAOJ020000032.1, read on the forward strand.
GTCTGAAAAATGTCTGAGTAAAAATGTCTGAGTAAAAAAGTCAAAACAAAGCCAGAGTAAAAAAAGTCTGAAAAATGTCTGGTGAAAAAGTCTGAAAAATGTCAGAGTAAAAAAGTCTAAAAAAAAGAAGTCTGAAAAATCTCTGGGTAAAAAAAGTCTGAAAAATGTCCGAGTAATAAAAGTCTGAAAAATGTCTGAGTAAAAATGTGCGAGTAAAAAAGTCAGAACAAAGTCAGAGTAAAAAAGTCTGAAAAATGTCTGGTGAAAAAGTCTAAAAAATGCCAGAGTAAAAAAGTAAAAAAAAAAGACGTCCGAGTAAAAAATTGGGAAAAAAGTCACAGTAAAAAAAGTCTGAAAAATGTATGAGTAAAAAAAAAAGAAGTCTGAAAAATGTCAGAAAAAAAGTCTGGAAAAATGTCCGATTAAAAAAGTCTGAAAAAAGTCAGAGTAAAAAAAGTCTGAAAAATGTCCGAGTAATAAATGTCTGAAAAGTGTCTGAGTAAAAAAGAAGAATTCAGAAAAATGTTCGAGTACTAAAAGTCTGAAAAATGCCTTAAAAATGTCAGAGTAAAAAAGTAAAAAAAAAAGAAGTCTGAAAAATATCCGAGTAATAAAAGTCTGAAAAATGTCCGAGTAAAAAAGTATAAAAAAAAGAAGTCCGATTAAAAAAGTCTGAAAAAAGTCAGAGTAAAAAAAGTCTGAAAAATGTCCAAGTAATAAAAGTCTGAAAAATGTCTGAGTAAAAATGTCAGAGTAAAAAAGTCTAAAAAAAAGAAGTATGAAAAATCTGAGTAAAAAAAGTCTGAAAAATGTCCGAGTAATAAAAGTCTGAAAAAAATCTGAGTAAAAAAGTCAAAACAAAGTCAGAGTAAAAAAAGTCTGAAAAATGTCTGGTGAAAAAGTCTAAAAAATGCCAGTGTAAAAAAGTAAAAAAAAAAAAGAAGACCGAGTAAAAAAGTGTGAAAAAAGTCAGAGTAAAAAAAGTCTGAAAAATGTCCGAGTAATAAAAGTCTGAAAAATGTCTGAGTAAAAATGTCCGAGTAAAAAAGTCAAAACAAAGTCAGAGTAAAAAAAGTCTGAAAAATGTCTGGTGAAAAAGTCTAAAAAATGCCAGTGTAAAAAAGTTAAAAAAAAAAGAAGTCCGATTAAAAAAGTGTGAAAAAAGTCAGAGTAAAAAAAGTCTGAAAAATGTCCGAGTAATAAAAGTCTGAAAAATGTCTGAGTAAAAATGTCTGAGTAAAAAAGTCAAAACAAAGCCAGAGTAAAAAAAGTCTGAAAAATGTCTGGTGAAAAAGTCTGAAAAATGTCAGAGTAAAAAAGTCTAAAAAAAAGAAGTCTGAAAAATCTCTGGGTAAAAAAAGTCTGAAAAATGTCCGAGTAATAAAAGTCTGAAAAATGTCTGAGTAAAAATGTGCGAGTAAAAAAGTCAGAACAAAGTCAGAGTAAAAAAGTCTGAAAAATGTCTGGTGAAAAAGTCTAAAAAATGCCAGAGTAAAAAAGTAAAAAAAAAAGACGTCCGAGTAAAAAATTGGGAAAAAAGTCACAGTAAAAAAAGTCTAAAAAATGTATGAGTAAAAAAAAAAGAAGTCTGAAAAATGTCAGAAAAAAAGTCTGGAAAAATGTCCGATTAAAAAAGTCTGAAAAAAGTCAGAGTAAAAAAAGTCTGAAAAATGTCCGAGTAATAAAAGTCTGAAAAATGTCTGAGTAAAAATGTCAGAGTAAAAAAGTCTAAAAAAAAGAAGTCTGAAAAATCTGAGTAAAAAAAGTCTGAAAAAAGTCAGAGTAAAAAAAGTCTGAAAAATGTCCGAGTAATAAAAGTCTGAAAAAAATCTGAGTAAAAAAGTCAAAACAAAGTCAGAGTAAAAAAAGTCTGAAAAATGTCTGGTGAAAAAGTCTAAAAAATGCCAGTGTAAAAAAGTAAAAAAAAAAAAGAAGACCGAATAAAAAAGTGTGAAAAAAGTCAGAGTAAAAAAAGTCTGAAAAATGTCCGAGTAATAAAAGTCTGAAAAATGTCTGAGTAAAAATGTCCGAGTAAAAAAGTCAAAACAAAGTCAGAGTAAAAAAAGTCTGAAAAATGTCTGGTGAAAAAGTCTAAAAAATGCCAGTGTAAAAAAGTAAAAAAAAAAAGAAGTCCGATTAAAAAAGTGTGAAAAAAGTCAGAGTAAAAAAAGTCTGAAAAATGTCCGAGTAATAAAAGTCTGAAAAATGTCTGAGTAAAAATGTCTGAGTAAAAAAGTCAAAACAAAGTCAAAGTAAAAAAAGTCTGAAAAATGTCTGGTGAAAAAGTCTGAAAAATGTCAGAGTAAAAAAGTCTAAAAAAAAGAAGTCTGAAAAATCTCTGGGTAAAAAAAGTCTGAAAAATGTCCGAGTAATAAAAGTCTGAAAAATGTCTGAGTAAAAATGTGCGAGTAAAAAAGTCAGAACAAAGTCAGAGTAAAAAAGTCTGAAAAATGTCTGGTGAAAAAGTCTAAAAAATGCCAGAGTAAAAAAGTTAAAAAAAAAGACGTCCGAGTAAAAAATTGGGAAAAAAGTCACAGTAAAAAAAGTCTGAAAAATGTAGGAGTAAAAAAAAAAGAAGTCTGAAAAATGTCAGAAAAAAAGTCTGGAAAAATGTCCGATTAAAAAAGTCTGAAAAAAGTCAGAGTAAAAAAAGTCTGAAAAATGTCCGAGTAATAAAAGTCTGAAAAATGTCTGAGTAAAAATGTCAGAGTAAAAAAGTCTAAAAAAAAGAAGTCTGAAAAATCTGAGTAAAAAAAGTCTGAAAAATGTCCGAGTAATAAAAGTCTGAAAAATGTCTGAGTAAAAATGTGCGAGTAAAAAAGTCAAAACAAAGTCAGAGTAAAAAAAGTCTGAAAAATGTCTGGTGAAAAAGTCTAAAAAATGCCAGTGTAAAAAAGTAAAAAAAAAAAGAAGTCCGAGTAAAAAAGTGTGAAAAAAGTCAGAGTAAAAAAAGTCTGAAAAATGTCCGAGTAATAAAAGTCTGAAAAATGTCTGAGTAAAAATATCCGAGTAAAAAAGTCAAAACAAAGTCAGAGTAAAAAAAGTCTGAAAAATGTCTGGTGAAAAAGTCTAAAAAATGCCAGAGTAAAAAAGTAAAAAAAAAAGAAGTCCGAGTAAAAAAGTGTGAAAAAAGTCAGAGTAAAAAAAGTCTGAAAAATGTCCGAGTAATAAAAGTCTGAAAAATGTCTGAGTAAAAATGTCCGAGTAAAAAAGTCAAAACAAAGTCAGAGTAAAAAAAGTCTGAAAAATGTCTGGTGAAAAAGTCTGAAAAATATCAGAGTAAAAAAGTCTAAAAAAAAGAAGTCTGAAAAATCTCTGGGTAAAAAAAGTCTGAAAAATGTCCGAGTAATAAAAGTCTGAAAAATGTCTGAGTAAAAATGTGCGAGTAAAAAAGTCAAAACAAAGTCAGAGTAAAAAAGTCTGAAAAATGTATGGTGAAAAAGTATAAAAAATGCCAGAGTAAAAAAGTAAAAAAAAAAGACGTCCGAGTAAAAAATTGGGAAAAAAGTCACAGTAAAAAAAGTCTGAAAAATGTATGAGTAAAAAAAAAAGAAGTCTGAAAAATGTCAGAAAAAAAGTCTGGAAAAATGTCCAAGTAAAAATGTCTGAAAAGTGTCTGAGTAAAAAAAAAGAATTCAGAAAAATGTTCGAGTACTAAAAGTCTGAAAAATGCCTTAAAAATGTCAGAGTAAAAAAGTAAAAAAAAAAGAAGTCTGAAAAATATCCGAGTAATAAAAGTCTGAAAAATGTCAGAGTAAAAAAGTATTTAAAAAGAGAAGTCTGAAAAATGTCCGAGTAATAAAAGTCTGAAAAATGCCTGTAAAATGTCAGAGTAAAAAAGTAAAAAAAAAAAAAGTCTGAAAAATATCCGAGTAATAAAATTCTGAAAAATGTCCGAGTAAAAAAGTATAAAAAAAAGAAGTCCGATTAAAAAAGTCTGAAAAAAGTCAGAGTAAAAAAAGTCTGAAAAATGTCCGAGTAATAAAAGTCTGAAAAATGTCTGAGTAAAAATGTCAGAGTAAAAAAGTCTAAAAAAAAGAAGTCTGAAAAATCTGAGTAAAAAAAGTCTGAAAAATGTCCGAGTAATAAAGTCTGAAAAAATGTCTGAGTAAAAATGTGCGAGTAAAAAAGTCAAAACAAAGTCAGAGTAAAAAAAGTCTGAAAAATGTCTGGTGAAAAAGTCTGAAAAATGCCAGTGTAAAAAAGTAAAAAAAAAAGAAGTCCGAGTAAAAAAGTGTGAAAAAAGTCAGAGTAAAAAAAGTCTGAAAAATGTCCGAGTAATAAAAGTCTGAAAAATGTCTGAGTAAAAATGTCCGAGTAAAAAAGTCAAAACAAAGTCAGAGTAAAAAAAGTCTGAAAAATGTCTGGTGAAAAAGTCTAAAAAATGCCAGTGTAAAAAAGTAAAAAAAAAAAGAAGTCCGAGTAAAAAAGTGTGAAAAAAGTCAGAGTAAAAAAAGTCTGAAAAATGTCCGAGTAATAAAAGTCTGAAAAATGTCTGAGTAAAAATGTCCGAGTAAAAAAGTCAAAACAAAGTCAGAGTAAAAAAAGTCTGAAAAATGTCTGATGAAAAAGTCTAAAAAATGCCAGTGTAAAAAAGTAAAAAAAAAAAGAAGTCCGAGTAAAAAAGTGTGAAAAAAGTCAGAGTAAAAAAAGTCTGAAAAATGTCCGAGTAATAAAAGTGTGAAAAAAGTCTGAGTAAAAATGTGCGAGTAAAAAAGTCAAAACAAAGTCAGAGTAAAAAAGTCTGAAAAATGTCTGGTGAAAAAGTCTAAAAAATGCCAGAGTAAAAAAGTAAAAAAAAAAGACGTCAGAGTAAAAAATTGGGAAAAAAGTCACAGTAAAAAAAGTCTGAAAAATGTATGAGTAAAAAAAAAAGAAGTCTGAAAAATGTCAGAAAAAAAGTCTGGAAAAATGTCCAAGTAAAAATGTCTGAAAAGTGTCTGAGTAAAAAAAAAGAATTCAGAAAAATGTTCGAGTACTAAAAGTCTGAAAAATGCCTTAAAAATGTCAGAGTAAAAAAGTAAAAAAAAAAGAAGTCTGAAAAATATCCGAGTAATAAAAGTCTGAAAAATGTCAGAGTAAAAAAGTATAAAAAAAAGAAGTCCGATTAAAAAAGTCTGAAAAAAGTCAGAGTAAAAAAAGTCTGAAAAATGTCCGAGTAATAAAAGTCTGAAAAATGTCTGAGTAAAAATGTCAGAGTAAAAAAGTCTAAAAAAAAGAAGTCTGAAAAATCTGAGTAAAAAAAGTCTGAAAAATGTCCGAGTAATAAAAGTCTGAAAAATGTCTGAGTAAAAATGTGTGAGTAAAAAAGTCAAAACAAAGTCAGAGTAAAAAAAGTCTGAAAAATGTCTGGTGAAAAAGTCTAAAAAATGCCAGTGTAAAAAACTTAAAAAAAAAAAAAGTCCGAGTAAAAAAGTGTGAAAAAAGTCAGAGTAAAAAAAGTCTGAAAAATGTCCGAGTAATAAAAGTCTGAAAAATGTCTGAGTAAAAATGTGCGAGTAAAAAAGTCAAAACAAAGTCAGAGTAAAAAAAGTCTGAAAAATGTCTGGTGAAAAAGTCTAAAAAATGCCAGAGTAAAAAAGTAAAAAAAAAAGAAGTCCGAGTAAAAAAGTGTGAAAAAAGTCAGAGTAAAAAAAGTCTGAAAAATGTCTGGTGAAAAAGTCTGAAAAATGTCAGAGTAAAAAAGTCTAAAAAAAAGAAGTCTGAAAAATCTCTGGGTAAAAAAAGTCTGAAAAATGTCCGAGTAATAAAAGTCTGAAAAATGTCTGAGTAAAAATGTGCGAGTAAAAAAGTCAAAACAAACTCAGAGTAAAAAAGTCTGAAAAATGTCCGAGTAATAAAAGTCTGAAAAATGTCTGAGTAAAAATGTCAGAGTAAAAAAGTCTAAAAAAAAGAAGTCTGAAAAATCTGAGTAAAAAAAGTCTGAAAAATGTCCGAGTAATAAAAGTCTGAAAAATGTCTGAGTAAAAATGTGCGAGTAAAAAAGTCAAAACAAAGTCAGAGTAAAAAAAGTCTGAAAAATGTCTGGTGAAAAAGTCTAAAAAATGCCAGAGTAAAAAAGTAAAAAAAAAAGAAGTCTGAAAAATATCCGAGTAATAAAAGTCTGAAAAATATCCGAGTAAAAAAGTATAAAAAAAAGAAGTCCGATTAAAAAAGTCTGAAAAAAGTCAGAGTAAAAAAAGTCTGAAAAATGTCCGAGTAATAAAAGTCTGAAAAATGTCTGAGTAAAAATGTCCGAGTAAAAAAGTCAAAACAAAGTCAGAGTAAAAAAAGTCTGAAAAATGTCTGGTGAAAAAGTCTGAAAAATGTCAGAGTAAAAAAGTCTAAAAAAAAGAAGTCTGAAAAATCTCTGGGTAAAAAAAGTCTGAAAAATGTCCGAGTAATAAAAGTCTGAAAAATGTCTGAGTAAAAATGTGCGAGTAAAAAAGTCAAAACAAACTCAGAGTAAAAAAGTCTGAAAAATGTCTGGTGAAAAAGTCTAAAAAATGCCAGAGTAAAAAAGTAAAAAAAAAAGAAGTCCGAGTAAAAAATTGGGAAAAAAGTCACAGTAAAAAAAGTCTGAAAAATGTATGAGTAAAAAAAAAAGAAGTCTGAAAAATGTCAGAAAAAAAGTCCTGAAAAATGTCCGAGTAATAAAAGTCTGAAAAATGTCTGAGTAAAAATGTGCGAGTAAAAAAGTCAAAACAAAGTCAGAGTAAAAAAAGTCTGAAAAATGTCTGGTGAAAAAGTCTAAAAAATGCCAGAGTAAAAAAGTAAAAAAAAAAGAAGTCCGAGTAAAAAAGTGTGAAAAAAGTCAGAGTAAAAAAAGTCTGAAAAATGTCCGAGTAATAAAAGTCTGAAAAATGTCCGAGTAATAAAAGTCTGAAAAATGTCCGAGTAAAAAAGTATAAAAAAAAAATAGTCCGATTAAAAAAGTCTGAAAAAAGTCAGAGTAAAAAAAGTCTGAAAAATGTCCGAGTAATAAAAGTCTGAAAAATGTCTGAGTAAAAATGTCAGAGTAAAAAAGTCTAAAAAAAAGAAGTCTGAAAAATCTGAGTAAAAAAGTCTGAAAATTGTCCGAGTAATAAAAGTCTGAAAAATGTCTGAGTAAAAATGTGCGAGTAAAAAAGTCAAAACAAAGTCAGAGTAAAAAAAGTCTGAAAAATGTCTGGTGAAAAAGTCTAAAAAATGCCAGTGTAAAAAAGTAAAAAAAAAGAAGTCCGAGTAAAAAAGTGTGAAAAAAATCTGAGTAAAAATGTCTGGAAAAATCTCTGAGTAAAAAAAGTCTGAAAATGTCCGAGTAATAAAAGTCTGAAAAATGTCTGAGTAAAAATGTCTGAGTAAAAAAGTCAAAACAAAGTCAAAGTAAAAAAAGTCTGAAAAATGTCCGGTGAAAAAGTCTGAAAAATGTCCGAGTAAAAAAGTACAAAAAAAGAAGTCCGAGTAAAAAAGTGTGAAAAAAATCTGAGTAAAAATGTCTGGAAAAATCTCTGAGTAAAAAAAGTCTGAAAATGTCCGAGTAATAAAAGTCTGAAAAATGTCTGAGTAAAAATGTCCGAGTAAAAAAGTCAAAAAAAAGTCAAAGTAAAAAAAGTCTGAAAAATGTCTGGTGAAAAAGTCTGAAAAATGTCCAAGTAAAAAAGTAAAAAAAAAGAAGTCCGAGTAAAAGTGTGAAAAAAGTCAGAGTAAAAAAGTATAAAAAAAAGAAGTCCGAGTAAAAAAGTCGGAAAAATGTAAAAAAAAAAAAATCTGGAAAAATCTCCGAGTAAAAACGTCCAAAAAATAGAACTCTGAAAAATATCAGAAAAAAAGTCTGAAAAATGTCAGAGTAAAAAAGTACAAAAAAAGAAGTCCGAGTAAAAAAGTGTGAAAAAAATCTGAGTAAAAATGTCTGGAAAAATCTCTGAGTAAAAAAAGTCTGAAAATGTCCGAGTAATAAAAGTCTGAAAAATGTCTGAGTAAAAATGTCTGAGTAAAAAAGTCAAAACAAAGTCAAAGTAAAAAAAGTCTGAAAAATGTCCGGTGAAAAAGTCTGAAAAATGTCCGAGTAAAAAAGTCAAAGTAAAAAAAGTCTGAAAAATGTCTGGTGAAAAAGTCTGAAAAATGTCCGAGTAAAAAAGTAAAAAAAAAGTCAGAGTAAAAAAAGTCTGAAAAATATCTGAGTGAAAAAGTCTGAAAAATGTCTGAGTAAAAATGTCTGGAAAAATCTCCAAGTAAAAAAAGTCTGAAAAATGTCCGAGTAAAAAAGTGTGAAAAAGGTCAGAGTAAAAAAAGTCTGAAAAATGTCAGAGTAAAAAAGTCAAAAAAAAGAAGTCCGAGTAAAAAAGTGTGAAAAAAGTCAGAGTAAAAGAAGTCTGAAAATAGTATGCCATTAAAATGTCATAAAAAGTAATAGTATACAGTTCCCATTATCTAGTATGTCATGAAAAAAACTACGAAACTTAACTATTAGTATAGTAGTCATAAAAATATGATATAAAAAGTCATAGTACAGTATGTCATAGAAAATTCAGTGTAGTATGCCTTAAAAAAAAAATCATTAAACAACTCATAGTATGGTACGTCATAAAAATATAAAATAAGTCATAGTATAGTATGTCAAAAATACGATATAAAAAGTCATAGTATAGTATGTCATAAAATTACCATGAAACAAGTCATAGTATGTCATAAAATGTTATATAAAAAGTCATAGTATGTCATAAAACAAGTCAGAGTATAGTATGTCGTAAAAATATAAAAATAAGTAATTAAAATGTCATAAAATTCATAGTATAGAATGTCATAATAAAATACCATAAAACAAGTCATAGTATAGTATGTCATTAAAAAAGTAATAGTATAGTATTCCATTAAAATATTAAATAAGTCATAGTATAGTATTAAAATATCATGAAGGTCATAGTACAGTAAGTTATAAATAAATTCATTAAAAATGTTTTAGTATAGCATGCCATAAAAAAGTAATATAAAGGTCAAAACAAAGTCATAGCATAGTAGGTCATAAAAATGTAATTTAAAAGTTTAAAAATGACAAAAATACAATAATAATTTGGAATATCATTAGAAATGTCATAAAAATAATTATGAAAATGTCTGAGCAATGGCTCTTGAGGCCTAAAAAGGGTCTTTATGGCTACAGTATATTTGTGCATAGTAATGAGCAGGGGAAATGTCTGTCTGGCCTACATATGAGGTGTCTCAACATTTAGGAAAATACACTTTTATTGAACCAAGTTAATTTACTTAAACGTAATGACATTTTCGGTGATATAAAAAAAAAAAAAAAAATTTAAAAAATTTAAAAAAAAAAAAAAAAAAAAAATTTAAAAAAAAAAATTTAAAAAAAAAAAAAAAAAAAAAAAAAACTTATGACGTTTCTTCAAGAGAATCCTATCCAAATATTATGAATCGTTACTATTTCTGAGGGAATCTGTCAAAATTGTCTTAGAGATTGAGAGCTTTTGGTGTCAATGGCCCTCACGCATAACGCTTCAGGAAGAAGAGAACAATCGATGTGGAATACCTATCTTTGTACTTTGAAGTACATCTGCACTCGCACATACAGAGGGAAGAGGTGAGGTATTATAAGCTGCTTAGAGCTAGTGTTAGGAAGTTAAACAGGTCACAATTCCCTCTCTAATATCCATTTTATATTGCTGTGAAAACATATCCTTCAACCGCCTGGATTTATTCGAGTTTCTCAACAAAAACTACATTTTACAAGATTACATTTGAACACATCATGATAACGTTTGCCCAAAAGCTTTACCTCATTTTTACTGAATATACCTGAACGCATCATATTGTAATGGAGCACTGTTAGCTCCGGTGCTGCCAACATTAATAGCTCTCCTCCCACTGTAACATTATCAGGGTTCAGCGACTAAAACGCATTAATGCCGATCTTCAGATCGCATATTTTTACTGAATATCTGCTGATAATGATTGTCAGTAAAACTTTATTCCACACTATGATAGTTAAACCGTGTAATTAATCCATGGCTCACACGCGTGCCCAACCGTGGGGGGTGATCCGTACGGATAAACTACGGTTCATTACACCACAAATAGTTAACAAGCAAGCAAAAAAGACATAATATCTAAAAGTATAAAGGATAAACGGTTGAAGAGTCCACCTGGAGACGCTGAGCGCACAGAGGCTTGTGTGCACCGTCCACGTGAGGTGTAATAACAGCACTCGTGGACTCATCAGGGCACATTTTGCTTGAAAAAACGTGAGCTCTACCTGGTGCTTGTTGTTATAATCGTTGTACTGACATTATCAGGTAAGCGCAAAATTCTCATTTATAAGCTATAAGCGTCTGTAGCACAAAATAATTTAATGTTAGTTTTTAAAAAGATAAGACGGAGCCCTCTCCTCTCATAAAAAAAAAAACCAACAACAAAAAAACACCGCTGCTGCTTGCATAGAAGGGAAATACTGAAGAGGTAAAGATCTCAAGAGTCGTAGTGGCATCTGAAGGGCTTCTCTCTTTTGTTCAACACTAAGAAATATGTCACAGACTGAAACTGGGTCACTTCAGATTGAATTATAATGATATAATAAACTACTGAATAATGAGACTTCAAGGTAATTATATTATCATAAAAACCTTTTTCTTGTTTTTGGAATTGGACGATTTTGTGAGACAGAATTTGAGCTTTACAGACTGTATTTATTGATGACATGTGGCAGCAACACACTGTTGGACTGAGGGACAATAGGCAGATAAGCATTCAAAGAAATATTCACATTGGCTTTTAGTTGTCCAAAAATCTTATGACAAACTTTTACTTGCAGCCTGTTTTGAACTTTGTGTAAATCTGACAGTAATAGATGATTAAGCAGGTTAAGTTGCTCTGAATGTGTTGCTCTGGGCTCAATATTATAAAGCTTCACAGTATAAAACAGGAAACACTGATCATATGACATTAGTGCTGCGTCCGAAATTGCATACTATGCACTACATACTCAATATGTGCAATAGGGGTGGGGAAAAAAAATTGATTCACCTATGTATCGCAATTTTGTTTTTACGATTTTGAAATTAATTTTTTAATGCCAGAATCTATATATTTGCTTCATTTGAGGAAAAAGGAAGTTACCGCTTTTATTGTTGTAGTCTGAGTAACGTGAGGTCATATGTGTTCCGTATCCGTCACCAAAACAAACAGTAGTAGTTAATATCTATCAAAAAAAAAAAAAAAAAACTTGAACTTCCCTCGGGATAAATAAAGTTACTATCTATCTACATTTATGTTAAATGCATTCAAACGGACCCGATGGAGCTGAACATGGATGTATAAAGAGAATGGAGCTGACGGGGAGAGCTAGCAACGGACTTGGCAAAGTTAGCGGAAGTATACACGTGTGATTACGTCCTGTTTTCAGAATAAGGTGTCAACAAAGAGAACTATATATACAAAATACATATATGGAAATAAGATTGATTGCATTGTATTCACCAGAAGTATAGATGTTACTTTTCCCTTATAAATTAAATAGAAAATACTACTAATTTGTCTGGAATATGTCTTTAGTCTTTGATTTTATGGGTTGCTGGAAAAAAAAGAATTTAATAAATAATGACTGACAATGACTGATATATTTGACTTCAGGAAATCTATGACTAGATACATGCTGAAAATCAAACATTTTTTTCTGTATAAATTTAGATATTTTCCAAATTAAAAGTCTCTAGAAGTGAATGATTTAACTTTTTCCCATGGTCTAGTGTTAAAAAGCTAAAAAATCACAATAAATCGTAATATCTAATCGAATCGCAATACTTAAAAATCGCAATACATATCGAATCGGCACCCAAGTATCGTGATAGTATTGTATCGGCAGATAAGTGAATCGTCCCAGCCCTAATGTGTACGATCGTTCAACATACTTTTATGTGAATAAACAGTAGTATGTATCTTTTCAGACGTACTGAGCAGTAATTTACGCCTCCTTGCCGGTTGGAGACGTGTAACCATGGTAACCCGTACCAACCTCATGTGACCAAAATGCCGATTTGTGAGAATCAAAGTCTGAATTAATTCAAAGCATATATTACACCTAGCAAAGTGAAATCTTATACTAACACTTAAATTGAAGCGTTATTGACGTTACAGAACGGTCTGACATTGTGTCATGAACGTTGTAGTTAATGCCGCATTGCATTGTGAGATATTTATGCCGCCGTGGTGTCCAGCGCTGCAAACTGCAATATTTCCCCGGAAATAGTATGCAATTCGCATACTATTGGTTTTATATCAAGATTTCAAACATATTAAAAAAATATCCCACTGTTTTAGCGTACTAAACGGCAGTTAGTATGGAATTTCGGAGGCAACCTCAGTAACAGTGACTTAGAAAGAGTTAACAACAGTCTCAAATCTACGGTGGCTGCGAGAGCTAAACACACTGAAACTTAAGAAAACAAACAAACAAATTAAGAAATGATCTTCACGACTTTGACAAAACGGACGTATAAAAAATAGCTGCAAAAAACAATTTTTTTAAAAACACAAGCAAATAAATATGCTGTTAATATGCTTATAATATTGTCATACTGGTTGCATTAGATTCAATTGACCAAATAACTTCCTGTGAGTGTTTACATGTTATGTATTGGGAGGAAGTGGGGGCTCTTATTGTGAAAAAGACAATGTTATTAGACAGAAGGTCAAACCTTTTGAAGTTATTTGACACACAAGACCTTTCCCATTTAAGAGTTTCTACCTCCTCAATTCCTTTCCTCACCTCATCTCCTCTCCTCGCGTCTTGGTCCCTCCCATGGGAAATGCGAGTGGAGGAGGCGAGGAAGAGATGCGAGGAGAGAGGAAGCGAGGAAATATGTTTTCAGAGAAAAGAGACGTCCTTTCCTCTGAAGCGTCACGTGAAGCGACGTCTGTTTCTGGAGCCGATCCCAGCTGACATTGGGTGAAGGCGGAGTACACCCTGGACAGGTCGCCAGACTATCACAGGGCTGACACATTATTACACACAAATGATTAATTAGGCTAAATTATTCAGGGAAAATTGGAATGATGTAACTCATATCAAACCCGACGCTCAGGAATTATCTGCTTTACATGTGACTGAATGGAAATGACGATAAATGATGTAAAAATGCTGATGCTGACAGACAGACTCTCCCACTCTCTCTGACTTTAATTGTATCCTTAATAAAAGTTAATAGGAGAAGATCCAGAGATCCATTTTAGGAATTGGGACATCCTATAAGATGGAGTGCTGAGAACAATTTCCAGTTCCCCCACTACATGATCGCATGTAAACTCTCATACAGGAAGTTATTTGGCCAACTGAATCTAATGCAACCAGTATGATTAAACACTGATGAAAATGCTACTAATTAGTAAAAGGCAATAAGTAGGTGAAGCCGGTATCTCCGATACCAGAAATGCTCAATCAAGAATGTTAAAACTAAAATAAACTTTCTTTTCTTGTTTTCAAACATCATTTCAGTAGTCAACGTAATTCATCAGTTTTTACTGTCCTACCGAAATTAATGTTGTGTTGGAAGTTGCAGCATTTCTGTTAGCTTGTTTTCTGTATTTGTAGCACATTTCTCAATGCCACATTTCTTGTGAGGTTGGGAAAAGTGTTACTTGATTTGCTTGCGCTTAATGTATTTGCAGATTAATAAAGTTTTTCTAAATGCTTCCTATGTTTAGTCGTAGTGGTGAAGATCTTTCCCTTATTTGCCCCCGTTTTAAGTTGCAGTGCTTAAAACACAATTTTATCGTAAGAGCAATGATACCATTACGTTTTTCAGCAATTTTGCCGTCAAGTACAGCAAATTACTCGCAAATACACATCTTTTTCTGACAGATTACTCACACATTCATTCCTTAAGACAACCTCATTCTTAAAATAATTACATATTAAACACTTTCTTCCATCTTAATGCACTTTGGCAATTTTTAACATCACAAATATCAAAAGTAAACAAATACCCATTTTCATGTGCAGACATGTAACCAGCCACATGTCAGCATACACATTGGTTCAGTGAACTGTATGATCAAACTGCACTATAACAACAGGCAGGAGGCAGCAGTCGCAGAAACAGCAGAAGAAACCTGAATCGGGTACAATCAGGGATGTACCAAACCCACCTGAACTGTAAACATTTTTAGGTGTGATATAGAGTTTACTCACCTTTTTCGAGTAATAGAAATCTTTCTGAGATCATTTTGATGAGAATACAGACTTGATATGTGTTTGCCGTGTGTGTTTGTTTACCTCATGAGGATCGACTGCAGGTGCGGTCACAAGTTTTCCACCTTTTTGTTGAGTTTTTCTTCACTTTACGTTATCCGCTTTCAGATTCTAGACTTCAGGTCCAGAATTTTGTTTTTTTAATCCAAGTCCAAGAGGTTCAGTTAGTGGCCGATCAAAGAGGTCCAGTCAGGAAAGTTGTTAATATCTCCGGTCTCGTTCAGCTGTTGGTCTCCGTGTGTCAGCGTCAGCTTGTAGCGTAGACGCACCCTTTGCTAAAGGAAAGAGGGAAACATGTTAGATGTACCTATGACTTTTTTTTGACATACTATATAATTATTTTTTTAGGACATACTACAGTATGACTTTTCAATATACTATACCATGACTTTTTTTTACATTTTTTATGACATACTATACTATGACTTTTTATGACATTTTCATAGTATACTATACTATGACCAGGGTCTGAAATTAGCAGGCAGGTAAAACTGTCAGACCATCCGTCACTTGGCAGACAGCGAAAAACACAGAAAGACACGTTTAGTAAGGTTAGGGTATGATTGGATAGAACGACACATTTGAAAATCACTCGCAACAGCTATATTAATAATACTGTAACTTTATTTTTATTAAAGGAACGCTATTGGCTATAGGACCTTATTCGTTTAGATTGACAGTCGAAAGTTCACCGAATTCTAACCAATAACAATCAATGAAAAGACGCACACACATATATACATACACTTAAATAAAAGAGTACTTCTTCCTCAACTAATACTAAACCAACAGCAGAATACAACAACACTGCACCACAAAAAATTCAAATAAAATCGTAATTATAAAGAGGAAAAACACTGAAATGGAATGATTCTTATATACAAGTACTACAGTTTTATGTCCTATTAGTAACAGTTAAGTAGGGCGTTAGATCAGTTGCTATTATGTAAATGTTTTAATGTAAATCAACAGTGCTCCTCAAACTCACATTCTGAGGATTAGCCAATAGGAGGACCTGGGAGATGGCAGGCGGAGGCAGGAAAGGGTTGTAAGGAGACAGGTGTGTCCCCGAGGCAGGCTGAAGTTTCACTGACATGGTCTGCAAGAGAAGTAATAAACTGACAATTATCTGGATATTCAACTCATTAATGAAAAACAGGTCAGCACAGCTCAACTTGTTGAATGATGAAAGGGAATGTGCATAAAATGCCAGAGGGAGTCTGACAAATCTAAAGTGGCTCCAGGACCGGGCATCAGTAACACAAGAAACCTTAAACCTGCAGTAGGCAGCATATTTTGGGCATCATTGGGCTAAAATTCCATAATAACCTTTCAGCATATTGTATTCTAGTGTTCTGAGAGAAAACTAGACTTCTGCACCTCCTCATGGCTCTGTTTTCAGACTTTAAAAAAAATCTAGCCCGTGACGGGAGACTTTGAACAATCACAGGTCATTTCAGAGAGAGAGCGTTCCTATTGGCTGTGCTCCGGTCAAGTGACCGGAACTTGGCGTTCCTTCAAGCCATCTCAACCTGATCTCAACATGGCAGCTGGGTCACAAACTTTCTCATTTTACAGCTAAACCGTAAACTACAAGATGATTCTGAAAACATCTGAGGCGAGAAATAGGCATTACAGTAACAGAATATTGATTCATATTTGATCAGCACATCCTAGTTTGACCGTTTGATCGTAGTTCGCGAGTGATTGACAGCCGGCTCTCATAGACAGCAGATGGAGAGCAGACCTCAGATCAGCGCTGACTGCTTGTTTTCCTCCGGTCTGTGAAATCTTGCAGATGCCATTAGGAACACCGGAGGACAAAGAGGAACATGATTTTTTTCAGGTTACCTGTTTCATGTACTACTGTCAGAATATAGCGACGTTTTATAAAAATATATTTTTTTTAAATCATATTTGCTCCATTCTCTCCTACTTCAGCTTTAACACAATCTCTATAAAGTAGCTTCGACCCATCAGCACTAGGCATCTGCTTGAAACACTGTCTACATCCATGTAAGCTTCAACACAGAGACACTACCGGAGGGAAGATGTATCAGCTGTTTGGAGCCAAACATGGTACTACATGTGAAAAGTGATATTGTCATGGATTATTTTCCAATTGGAAGAACATGAACGAGTACAACAGACAGAATGTACAAGACTACAAGACCACAACATACAAATTATTTGCATGACTGCTTACGTTTCCACTTCATCTGTTAATTGCTCGTTCTAGAGGTTGTAAAAAAGTAAAATAAATACCTGTAACAAGTTCTTTGTGAGTAGTGACATTTTTAAATAACTTGTTTTATCCGACCAACAGTTCAAAACCCACTCACACCTTATTTAAAAAAACTAACAAAAAAAACAACCTCATACTAATAATTATTTTGGTAAGAGATTATGAATTGCATTTTTTTTCACCTTTGGAACAGCAGCTTGAAACAGGAAGTCTTTCACATCGAGGGCAGATGTGTTCACTGTGGAGAGGATGACCACAGCGACACCTGGATGACCCGGCGGAGGGTCTTTGGCAAAATGGAAAGAGACGTGGACGCCGCCCCGATCGTATAAAGTGATCGGCTCAATATTACCTACCACAAACGACAAAACAACAGACGTTTAGACCGGATACCCAGTGTGCAATAAACACATAACAGAGGAACTATGAAACACAAAGTTAACCCAGCTGTTTCTCCATATAAACATACTGGGTTTGATGGTCTCCACTGGAACAAAGATGTTTTTCAGGAGTTGAGGCGTAAACAAGCTCTCCTCTAATTTCTTTGGGGATCCTGACATTTCACTGAGTTGTTTCTGCAACTTGGACGGTGATCCTGACCCTGTAGTAAACTGTTGATTGTGAGGGAGACACCTGACAAAAGAAAAGGTCATTTTAGAAATAATAAGGCTGGTAAATGAAGCCAGAGAACAAGCTTTTGCGTGTTCCCAGAGTGCAATGAAACATCCTGGACAAGCGCCTCACTGATGATGGATTTTTAAGGCAGACACCAAAACTTGAGAACAACAAAACATAACAAAATAATAAATCTATTCTTTTCTCTTTTTTACATAAATGCACAAAACAATAACATGATGAGGATATATCTGACCTGCCATTATCAAAGAGTCCCCTTCCTTAACTAGACAGGCAGATAACTCCTTCAACACACTGTGGTCAATAAATGATGGAAATAAATGAACGATTTATTTCATGTTGAAGGTACAGTTTGTAGGATTTGTCGACATCTAGTGATGTGGTTGCAGATTGCAACAAACTGAGTACCCCACTCCACTCACTCCTCCCTTTCCAAGATTGCAGTAAAGTGAGCAACTGAGTGCAAAACCGTGGTAACGCCGTTCGCCTCGTTCAGAGGTCATCCTTACCATAATAACACTACTTTAGGAGCAACGGCAGTCAGATGGCGGCTGGCGGTACCACGGTTTTGCACTCTGACGTTACTGCAGTTTCACAAGCGCGTCGGAGAACTACGGTGACCTTCAGGTAACGTAAAAACTAGGGCTATCAAAGTTCACGCAATAATAATAATGTAATAATAATAATAATAATAATAATAATAATAATAATGTTTTAACGCCACTAATTTCTTGAACGCAATCAATCTTTCAGAGTCTGTAATGGGCTCAAAAATCAGAGTGAAGATTAAAAATCCAACTTCCCGCTCGCTATTCAATCTTTCGGAGGTTGTACTGAGCTCAGTTTTAAAGCTAGAGTTAAGATACTGGTATCATATGAAACTAGAAGAACCTAAGGAACCCATTGGTACCAACCATGTCATATCATAATAGCTTGTCTTGAAGGAGGTTAAATAATGCTAACTTGCGCTTAATTTTGGCGAGAAAAAACTGTCATGGCCATCTTCAAAGGGGTCCCTTGACCTCTGACCTCCAGATATGTGAATGGAAATGGGTTCTATGGGTACCCACGAGTTTCCCCTTTACAGACATGCCCACTTTATGATAATCACATGCAGTTTGGGGCAAGTCATAGTCAAGTCAGCACACTGATACACTGACAGCTGTTGTTGCCTGTTGGGCTTGAGTTTGCCATGTTATGATTTGAGCATATTTTTTATGCTAAATGCAGTACCTGTGAGGGTTTCTGGACAATATTTGTCATTGTAATGTGTTGTTAATTAATTTCCAATAATAAATATGTACATACATTTGCATAAAGAAGCATATTTGCCCACCCCCATGTTGATAAGCGTATTAAATACTTGACAAATCTCCCTTTGAGGTACATTTTGAACAGATAAAAAATGTGCGATTAATTTGCAATCAACTACAGACAATCATGAGATTTATCGCGATTAAATATTTTAATTGATTGACAGCCCTAGTAAAAACGTGAAAGTCTCTTTAGAGTCAATGTTTGGTTTGTCCGTTCTTGGCTACTGTAGAAACATGGTGGAGCAACATGGCGGACTCTGAAGAGGACCTGCTTCATATGTAGATATGAAGGGCTCATTCTAAGCTAACAAAAACACAACCAGTCTTAGTTTCAGGTGATTACACACTAAAGAAAACATATTTCTGAATATTATATTCCATTTCTGCCAATAGATCCCCCGAAATGTTACACATTGTTCATTTACACAAAGTATTTGTAGGCATTTACACCTAGAATATGATCAACATCTATCTTTCTTCTTACGAAATCATTAGAAATATTAGAAACAGTTATAAGGAATACCTTTTTTAAACCGGTGTTTTTTGTTATTTCTAAATATAAGCCACATCCAAAGCATTGTCTACGGTGGTTTCTTTCTTTCCTCCATCCTTACCAAATGTCTGTCCCATTAGATGTCTCACTGCTCCCTCCACATCCACGGGCTCTCAACAGACCTCTCCCTCCGTTCTGCTCAGCATTCTTCATCTGAACATCTCCATTAAGCTGACAGAAGAAGATAAACTGTGTGAAACACTCTTCCAAATAAAATCAGCTTTATCTTTAACTTTACATCCGAGCTTTACCTGCAGCAGTTCTTCATAATACGACCTTGATGTCTCTTGAGTTTGTTTTGAGACCAGATTATCCAACTCTGTAATCACAGGACGGAACATCATTACATTATGGATCATCACTGTCACAGAGAACAAACTAGAAATGGGCACAAATGCAGGCTTACCTAATTCATTTAAGTTCTGTTCAGCCATTGAGTGGAAGGTGTTTTCCAGAGGAGAGGAAAACACGAGTGAAGAGGATTCAAAGGACGGTGGTGAATCAGCTTTTCTGTGTGTCTGTGGAGAGTCCAGTGCTGACAGGTCGATGAGGTGGTAGCTTTTAATCTCTCTGGGACTCTTTGTAGCTGGAGGAACAAGAGAAAACAAGATCAAATACAAGCAGCACAGAGCGGCGCCAAACACAAGGTCAAGGTGTTTTCCACAGGGACTACTAACACAAAAAAAAGTGTAAAAAATGAGGCCTACCATTATTTTTACCTTCCTTTTCTTCCTCACTTCTACTTCTTTCTCTTCCACCATTACACTCTCTCTTCCCCACTCGGTCTTTGTAGGTGTTTACTACAAGTGTTAGCTCGTCGTTAGCCGCCAAGATCTGTGCCAGAGCTGCGTCGTCGTCCATCGTGTCGCTGGCCAGGCGGAACAAGCTTGGTCTCAGCCGATCACAGCGCTCGTACAGGGCCTGCAGCGGGGAAGAGGGAAAGATCAACTGTGGAGTTACATTCACACAAACACATTCTCTACAGTGAGGAGAAACATGCATTCCTCTGAGAAAATACTTGTAGGTTTCCTAAGCTCAAATATCACTTTCTTGCCATAACCGTCACACTCTGAGCTCTGGTTTTGTGAACACATTTAACCCTCTGAGACCCCCAATAGACCTGTTTTGTCTTTTTTAGGGGGGTACAGGGGGTCTTTAGGGGGAGATAGCAGGTCAGCAGTAGATGTCACATAGAAGTGGTGTACATCATCTGAAAGCTAGGAACCTGAAGATTAATTAGAGTTGCAGCTCAGCACTGTGTGTCAAGTTGTTCTAGTCATTAATCAGAAATAAACATTAATTAATTAATTAAACTAAATTGTGAAAGTGCATAAGGGTTTAGATCATTATGATAAAAGTATATGATGGTCACCCCCATGCTCTATTATGTTTCATAAGTTGTTGCAGCAATTTTTGGGTTGATAACATATGTTACACAGATTTGGTGCTATATTTAACCATTTTTTACCAATCGAGAATTTATAAAAATGATCAATAATCCCTCCAAAATACCACATTAAGACACCAAGACCTTGAGGAACACCATAGAAAAAGCCATGCTGTGATTTGGTATCAAAAACTTTTGACATTTGGAGATTTCTGCAAGAATTGCATTTTTCGGCGATTGGATGGCAAGCACTTCTGTTCTGGAAACTGTTCAGAAACCCCCTTATTGTCAATCTAGCTAGGAAAATCCATCCATCCTCTGAATGCTCTAGGTCTCTAATTTGTGGCTGTAAAGTTTCATGTGGCTGTGATTATCCTAGAGGTCACCACAGGTCATTTTATACAGTGAGGTCAAATTCCAAATAATTGGTCTCACAACAATGAAATGGCTACTATGGGGACTAACATAATCACACATGAATACAATTGGGCTCATTGGATCCACAAGAATCTCAGCTTTACAGTGATAACCAATTTATGCAATTCAAGACTACCAAGATACCTGGGCTTTGGGTATCAGCCGATATCTAGTACCAATCAGATACCAGTGTTTAATCAGTAAGCTGTATGCCTCACTGTGTGGACGTGACTGGGATCATTCTTTTATGTGTAAGGTTGCTTTCCTACCTTCACGTCATCACTGGGCTGTAACGAGGTTCCAGTGATCGTGTGCTGGTCCAGTAGTTCTCTGAGCTCTTTGGTGTTGCTCTCCACCTCCTTCAGAGTAGATTCACGCTTTGACACTTTCTCTGCCTTCTCCTGCTCCTAAAACATACACAAACAAACATAAACAAATCAATATCTAACTCATACAATTACAAATGCAAACATGACCATCACCAGCAGCACTGCTCACCTCTTTGATGGTGCTTTTAATGAGTCTGTTGGCCGTTTCCAGGTCTTCAGGACGAGCACTTTTCAGTAACCTGGCTAACAGCTGATGATCCAGAGACACATTTTAGCAGGATGAAACTTAATGTTACATTAGCAGATGTCCTGTTACATGCAAACACTCACCGTGGCCTTGTCCTCCTGGTCAAAAACAGAGTCTGCGGTTCTTTGCATTGGAGGTGCCATTAGAACTTTGTCTGGCAGTTTGGGATCTTTCTTCACAATACCTGAAATAATAAAAAGGGGAAGATGGTTTTATTCTTGAGAGAAGGACATAATAATAAGCAACACATTACAATAAATATCACCCTTTTATACATCTGTAAACTCCTAATATATCATGTGAATAATTAAAGTGTTGCTCAGGCTACTCTCAATAGTTTAAAGTGTATATGTTGCATCCAGACCTTGTTTCTTGAGCATGCTGTAAGCTTCCTGAATCTTGGGTTCTTCTTTAAGCCAAAGAGTCCAGCCGTAGAGGACCTCCGTCACTCGGTCTTTAACTTTCTCTGGAGTCCACGCACCATAGTACTGCTCAGAAAAGATCAGCCAGGTCAGTCACATCAGTATCGTTCCTCAAAGAGCAACTTTTACATTCTTTTATTAGACTTTAACTCTTCAAACTTTTATGTGTTGATCTTTTGATCTGTATTATATTTAATTGTGATTTATTTGCAATTAAACATTTTAATCAATTGACACCCCTTGTTATTATTTATTATATGCATGACACTGAAACTCAACAGTCAAAACTAAAAGAAAAAAAGAGGATCATTTTGAGAAATATGGCCTGATGAAATCCACCCGGCCAAAAAAATCGCCAGTAGAGTCAAATTTCAAAAGACATGAATGTGTGTGCTATTATTACATTTTGCCCAATTAACTCAGAACAGACACAATTCATTACCTTTGATTTTAGATTTCATAACGGCTGCAAAGAAATGGGATTGGTACATGCACAAATAGGGAACTGAGGACACCTGTTTCTCTATGATTACCTTTGGTGTTAAGAGTTTGATGAGCTCATTGAGAAAGCGAAACTTGGCGGCCTCGCTGTGGAACCTCTTTCCGCAGTTGTTCATACATGCCTCAAGAACCTGGAAAGCACCAATAAAATCAGAATAAAATCATTATCAACAGAAGCTTTTTCTAGTGAAAATGAAAGAAAAATAAGTATTTTGTTCTTACGCAACACAAAAGAGAGAGAGAACAGATCTGTCACTGCATGTTTGTGGTTAACCACCTTAAAAATATCACATGAGCCTTCTAGTGAAACGCTGCAGCTCTCTTTAATGTATGAACAACAAACCGTGTGCTGTCACAGCAGATTCAAATTGCAGAGTAAGTCCCTCATGTTACCATGTGATGAAATTTAGTCACAGATATTCTTCACAGGACCGCCCTCCCCCAGGGTTAGAACAAAGACATTTGTTTTTCAATGAATGGTCCGTACCTTTAAAGATGCTGGGACAAATACCGTATGTAACTCATAATAAATTGCATTGAGTAAAAACAGGTGTATATGTCCACACAGATACGAAACTTCTTGTGACTAACTTCTTAAAGCAGTGGTTCTCAAATTTATTCTGTCATTCCCACCCTTTGGAGGAAGAAATATATTCACAGGCAGTCGGTAGTCCTAGTTTGTTAAATAGGTTGGTGGGATAAGTATCAAACCACTTTTTTTTTTTAAATGACGTAACTGAGATGTTTCTAAATGTCTTTTTAATTTGTTGGGTCTTCTACTGTCAACTGCCAGAGTTTTCAGACATAAAATACACACTGGTCTCTCCTCATCTACCACCGCCTCCATTATTATTATTATTTATATACAGTAAATGTAATTTATGGTGCGGTTGGATTGCTGCTAGACCGCTCCGTTAATACAGGTGCGTAACGGAGAGAAAACAGTTTTTAAGCAGAATATATTGTTAGATATGAGGCAACTTTGTGATATTGGGTTATACAAATACAATTGACTTGAGATAAAAACATGTAGTGAATTTTGGAAATGATTACGATCTCTCTTTTTTTCAGGAAATTTTGACTTTTGGACTGAGGCAATCACAGAGACGGATGGAGCGCCGCGATTGTTTACGATTTGTTTACTGTTTCGCCGTGAAAAAGATTCCGACATCAAAACATTAATTGCGCATTACATTTTCCCCCGGTCAGGCACGCCCCACCTTTCATGCCTCTGAGCACTACTGGGGCGTGCCCCACAGTTTGAGAACCACTGACTAAAAGCTGCAGTGGCTAGAAATGGAGCAAATATGATTTAGAAAAAAGTTATTTCTATAAAACGGTCACAATATCCTGACAGTAGTGCATGAGAAAAGCGAGGTAATCTGAAAATCATGTGCCTCTGGTGTCCTCCTATGGGCATCTGCATGATATCACAGACTTGAGGAAAACAACCAATCAGAGCCGAGCTGGAGCCTCGCGCTCCAGCTGTCGTCTATAAGCCGGAGGTCAATCACTCGCAAAGTCTGATCAAACGGTCAAACTAGGCAGCACTGATCAAATATGAATTAATATTCTGTTACTGTAATGACTATTTCTCGCCTCAAATGTTTTCAGAAACATCTTGTAGTGTACTGTTTAGCTGTAAAATGAGAAAGTTTGTGACCCGGCAGCCATGTTGAGATCAGTTCAGGAAATACCAAGCACAGCCCACCAGCCGGAGCACAGCCAATAGGAAAGCTCTCTCTCTGAAATGACCTGTGATTGGCCAAAGTCTCAGTCTCCCCTCACGGGCTAGATTTTCTAAAGCCTGAAAACAGAGCCATGAGGAGGTGCAGAAGTCTAGTTTTCTCTCAGAACACTTGAATTACAATATGCTGAAAGGTTATTATGGAATTTTTGCCCAATGATGCCGAAAAGAGTCTGCCAACTGCAGGTTTAAAGGGAAAGAAAGAACACCTTAAATAAAAAAAAAAACACATTGAATATTTAACAACAGATAAAAGATAAACTATATAATGTGTATCATATGTAGAGATGATGAATCTGATTACTTACAGTGATAGCCTGCAGAGCCTCTTTCTCCTGTGGGGACTGGATTTTATGGGCAAGAAGACGAATGGCTACCTGCGGACTGAAAGCAGAAAATTAAGATTTAAGTCACATTAAAATGCCTGAGTAGACCGTGAGCAAAGAACATGTTATGCCAAGATTTAAAGAAGTACTATTCACATAGATTTCACACATTGCCATGTTTGAGTAAAGCAAATAGAAACAGATGAAAACCTTAAAAACGTTTACTTTTCCAATTTACATTACATTTAGACATTATAACATGTTAATATTGAAAATAAGAAAAGGGTCAGAGGGGAAAAAATGGTGCTGCAGACTTCCTCCTCGCTCTTGCATGATGGTGTAACTGAGAAGCTGTGATCGCAACATGGATGTGAGGCAACTATTTCTCAAAACGCCACAATTGCGTTTAAGTAACTTCTAGAAGCAAACGGCCTCCTCTGAAAACTTTAGCTCAGGTTCAAAGTCTGAAGATGATCTGAGAATCCATGCAGGGTTGTGTGCAAGTAGTATAGTAGCATAAAGTAGTTAAAAATAAGGAGAAGCTTTGATGAGGAGCACAGACTGTGTTCAGTTTACCCATCAGTCTCTTGGTCGACAAGCTGGTAGAAGCCCTGGATGCAGTCCCATCTGTCCTCTTGATTGTTTGGGTCTGTGGCCTGGTCTGGAACACCAGAGAAACAAGTTAAACATCCAAATATATATTTTCATAATGTGCCACAATTAGATGAAATACATGCAAATGCACATAATTATATAATTTAACGAGGAAGTGAAAATGAAAGACAGACCTACACAGAAAAACAGGGAAACAACACCTACGTTGTAAGTATACTTGTAAGATGTGGAGAGTGTAACTACTGTACAAATTCAAGTACTGTAAGTAAGTTATTATTATATATATATTATAAGAAGATATATTATTCTATAAAATGTGAAAAAATGCACATCAGAACTTCCAAGACCTTTTCAAATTGCTTGTTTTGCTCAACCAATGGTCCAGAAGACTTGGTGATGACTTAAATAATAGTTGATTATGAAAATTGTTGTTGATTAATGTTCTGCCAAACTCCTAATTGATTAATCAACCAATCACTTCAGCACTCAAGTTAGTATACTTTTACTGCTATTTTAAGATACAACTTAACTGTATGGCTGACTTCAGACTTTGCTCCACTTTATTTATCTGTTGAATGAAGTTATTAATTACTTTGAAGATTCAGATGATGCACTGAACATGATAAACTCATTAAATACTGCTGTTTTGGGGAAGAAAAACAACAAAAAAATGCATCTCAGATGGTGAGCCACATTGAAAACAAGCATTTTGGCAATAATCTAAAAAATCTTAAAAAAGGCAAAGAGGATGATCTTTTTTTATTCCTTCCAAGAAGTATGAAACTCATCTGAAAGAAACCAACCAAAATGTTGGATATGAGACTTATCACAAGAGAGTCCATAATTGCAGTACTGTGAATCATGCAAAGCTACTATAGTGGAGTCCAAGAATAAAAATATAGAGCTGGAAATGGAACATAAAAGGTCCCTTTAAGATTCACAGTACTTTTCCTATTTAGGCATGTTTACTTATACTTGTCTACTTTTCAGTATATGTTTAAATGCAGGTCTTTAACTTGCTAGTGTGCATTTTTCCATCGCTACTTTTACTCAAATAAAACATCTGAAAACTTAATTCAGCAACTGAAGAAATACAAATGTTCTGCCACAATGCGCCTGTACAGCAGGGGCGCAGAGGTATAGTGTCTAGAAGGTAGCCCCGCAAATTGCGAAATCTGATCTGAGATCTGCAATAACTTGCACAAACTCTCGCGAGACTCTCTACCCGACGACCTATCCTAACTTAAACTACTCGAGATCAATGCCTAACCTTGACCAATCTCGCGAGAATTGTCCCCACTTTGCTGGTTCCCTTCTAGACACGACCCACAACACACCGCACGGTCTAACTAACTTCCTGTTCCGACTGGTACCTTCTGCACAAAAATACCAAACTTATTTTACTGAAGTTTAAATAAAACGACACATTCACAATTTAATGGCAAATACAGCTAGTTATTATTGTAATTAAGTCGAACGAGCCGACCGTTGGAGTAACGTTAGCAACAACAACGTCAGTTAGTTCAGATATGTGATGATGATGATGTTAGCTAAAAAAAGTAAAGCAAACACAAGCAGCCAAAACAACGAACAAACGTGTCCATATTCCGCCGTTTACTTACTGAGCCATGAATCAAAAGTTGCCTGGCTGTCACCGGTTGCCATTGCCGTCGGTCTCCCGCAGGTCCAGAGAGGTTTAGTAGCCGAAGTGAGTGCGTGTTTTCTGGGGGAAGCGGAGGTGTCGAGCTGCAGCCTGTATGGCAGCATGTGACACTCACGCCCAGTTCCACTCCTGACACACCAGCCGAGTTATATTAACCCAGCCGGCCCCTCCCCTCACCAACCAGCACCAAACCACACAGCAAATACATTTACTCAATTTGAAAGTACTTGTACTTTACTTGAGTAATCCCATTTTCTACTTCACTACATTTCAGATGCAAATAGTACTTTTTTACTCCACACCGCATTTATTTGATAACTTTGTGGTAAATAACAGTACATTTACTCAAGTAATGATTTTATATACAAAGCATATGCTGAGGTTATAAAATATGATGTATTGTTATAGTTATTATATTAAACTATCCAAAAGTAGTTTGAATTCCTCAACGACAAATATTTGTTAGCATGTTGATGAACCAGTAGTAATTAGGGCTGTCAATCAATTAATGTATTTAATTGTGATTAATTGCACGATTGTCAAGTTAATCGCGATTAATCGCACATTTTTATCTGTTCTAAATCTACCTTAAAGGGAGATTTGTCAAGTATTTAATACTCTTATCGACATGGGAGTGGGGCAAATATACATACTTTATGCAAATGTATGTATATATTTATTTTTGGAAATCAATTAACAACACAAAACAATAATAAATATTGTACAGAAACCCTCACAGGTACTGCATCTAGCATAACAAATGTGCTCAAATCATAACATGGCAAACTGAAGCCCAACAGACAACAACAGCTGTCAGTGTGTCAGTGTGCTGACTTGACTATGACTTGCCCCAAACTGCATGTGATTATCATAAAGTGGGCATGTCTGTAAAGGGGAGACTCGTGGGTACCCATAGAACCCATTTACATTCAAATATCTTGAGGTCAGAGGTCAAGGGACCACTTTGAAAATGGCCATGCCAGTTTTTGCTCTCTAAAGTTTAGCGCAAGTTTGGAGCGTTATTTAGACTCTTTGGCGACAAGCTCGTATGACATGATTGATAGTTGGTACCAATGGATTCCTTAGGTTTTCTAGTTTCATATTATACCAGTATCTTCACTCTGGCGAACTGACCCCGCTACAACCTAAAAATCGCAAATTGCATTAAAGAAATTAGAGGCATTAAATCGAATTTGCGTTGACGCGTTATCATCGTGTTAACTTTGACAGCCCTAGTAGCGATATTTAAATATTATGTTACAGTATATCTCTCACTGACATTTTAAGCAAAACCACTACCTACAATCAGTGGTAGTGTCAATAAAGTGGTGACAATAAAGCTTGCAATTCTCAATACAATATCATATGGCAAGGCAGTGAAACAGCTGGATCTTAATTCAATGTTACATAAGTTAATTAAAAAGAGCTATTATTAATATCAAAATAATTTATGACTGATACTTAGAAGTATCCGGTGCTACTTTTAGTGGAATATTTTAGTGTCCTTCTTTAGCATTAATGTTTGGTATTTATGACTTCTTGGGAAGGTTTCTCTTGTGAATGTACATCTGTCTGTTCTAGTTCGTTAAAAAACGATCTGCGGGAGAAAGCACAAGAATATTTGCATAAAAAATACCGAGGTACTTCCCATCCTCGGCTCCGTGTGTCACCTGGTCCTGTAAAGTCTCACAGTACTGAATAACACAAACAGACCATGTGTGAAAAATTTCTTTTCATCTCTTTTATAAAATATTTATAATAATTCAAGTATTACTAACTTATCAGTAGGGTGCAGTTCATTTTAAATGCGTCCCATTTAGCTTTGGCAGAATCACCAGGTGGTTTTAAGTAACTCAACACACAGGCCACATCTATCAGAGCAGCTCGTCTTCATCAGGTGTCTGTGAGGAGACAGGCTGTCCAGTCTTTAACTCGTCTCTGAAAGCAGTTTCTGGAATCGGTGGCTGATCTCTGCGGGCCCCAAAGACACCATCATCTCAGCTACACTGGGGCCCTGCTGCAGGTTCAGAGGAGAACAGAGGATCAGAGGTCAGTGAAGTAATGCAATCAAACCACACAGTAAGGAAACAGACTGTGAAAAGCAATCAGAATCTACTTCCTCTTTCCATAGTCTCTCTCTGAATATGAGCAGGGTTACTGTGCTGAAAGACTCACTGGAGGATTTCTGAGGCTTTAGTCATTACTATCATTTTAAACGTGCTATTTTAGAGTTTAGCTTAGTCATGCCATGGACAGAAATAAAAAAGAAGGGACACGTGCAATTATAACAGTCGAGCAAGGAGTCTTTTTTTGACCGATGATGATTTGGCAGAATGGTTTGGATCTGCTGAGGTGGAGTTTGAAAAGTACAATTGCAGAAATGAAAATTGCAAGTGAGCTGTAAAAAAAAGGATTAAAAGGTTGTTATCAGTTCCTCTGAGAGTCAAAATCATCTTAAAATATTACAGTGCAGGTGATGTTCTTGAGGTAGAGAAACAAAACCTATGCAGAACTATAATTTTGATTGATTTGTTAACTCAGAGTGAAGTCTGTAGACTGAAAGGCTGGATTTTTTTTGTAGTGCGATTTGACTTCAGATCATAACAGTGGTTCTTGATCGGAGAGTCTATCTGTCTAATGCTGGAAAAGTATGATCACAAGCTTTAATGAAGATATTGAGGGGACTGGACATAACTACAAGCTCTTGTGATTAATTTGGGGACTGGATGAATTTAAAAGAAAATGTCATAAAAATGATAGAAATACAGTTATGGTAGAGTTTCCTGCAGCTGTTCATAGAGAGGTGAAGTCCCGCCCCTTCCGGTGGACATCTATGAGACCTTATATTTCGGAAAAGTTATGAACGGTAGTCAACGGCGAGAGACAAATATTTTTTTGATCCTGTTTTAATTGCGCCATGAATCACACATATGATGTTTGTCAATTTAAAACATGATTTTGCAAGACAAGAAAGTCGCAGTTTGTTGTAAAACTGTTGAAGTATCAGACTGTGAAAATACGTACTTAGAAAGACTAGACACCCAAAAGCCGCGTAAGTGACGTCTCTCTCACTGAAGCTACGATGCCTGTGTGTTTCCTACTTGGATGTACTCACACCAGCAACAGGTCTTGAACGTCTTTCACTTCCCGGGTGATAAAAAGACCAGGAGTCGCTGGATAAAACACATCAGGTAAGATAACGTTTCATTTGTGCATGGTCATAGCTACGTTAGCTAGCTAGCTAGTGTTGGTGACATATATTGTGCGAGATGAGAGATGTAGTTCAATGAGCGGTTTCACACAAAACTACATGATACTACGACAAACCTACGACGACCTGAGACTTTCTTGACTTGCAAAATTATGTTTTAAATTGACAAACATCATATGTGTGATTCATGGCGCAATTCAAACGAGACCAAAAAAATATTTGTCTCTCACCGTTGACCACCGAACATATTTCTTCCGAAATAAGGTCCCATGGTGGTCCACCGGAAGGGGCGGGATTTTGCCTCTCTATAAAATGACCCCTACTCTGCCTCTATAGAGTGCTGCAGGGATGACGTATTTTTGTAGGCCAACCAGGAAGTTAGCATCGCCCTGGTTCCCTCAACAAAAAGCCAACAGGATTTTTCCATTGGGTTTTGGATTATTGCGGAAAATAAACTCTGTGGCAAACACACGTTTATGATACTTACACGTTGTGTGAATGCAGGCGCCAGAAGTAAAAACCTAACGTTAGGCTATACACAAACTACACCACGGTTGCATGAGCGTGAGTATACACAACGAGGCTGTAAAGGCGGACGAGTCGGCCTGATGACGTTTAGTAGTCTCATTTTGCCACTTGTTAGCAACCACCTTTTTTAAGACACGTAAAGGCTTCAAAATTCAAAAGTGGGCTATTTATTGATGTATTTTATGTCATAGAACAAAACGTTAAAACCTCTTCAGCTTGTGCTAACCACAGACCTTATTTCAGGCATCTAACGAAAAACACATTAGAAAAGACCATTGACTTCCAGACGAGGGAACCGGAAGCGCTAAAATGCTAACTCCTTTCCAGGTTTTAGGACTCATTCCTGCAGCACTCTATAACCACTGAAATGACCATCTTTGCTAAAGCCCAGTGCAGACTACATGACTTTTGTTACCTGCAGACCACTGAGAGCCAGACGTAACAGCTTCATCACTTCTCTGTACTTGGTGGCTTTAGTCTGCTTCGCCAGAGTCTTCAGATCTTTGCTGAGACGATCCACCGCCAGCTCCTCGCCTCGCTCTGCTATTAATCTGCAATGCACACACACAGAAATGTTCATATTCCTGTAAGGTATAGTGAAACGTGCAGTTGGAGGGTCATTAATACTACATACTTGAGCACTAATGAAGCAATGTGCGGGGCCTCTGCAGTGAGTGCTGCCACTTGCTGGCTGGAGACGGAAGGACGAACCCACAGGTACGAGTAAGCAGGACTTACAAGCTCCTTAAGTGAGGATATGTGACCCTGTAGAGAGGGGAAGATGATAGTTTCAGTATTACTGTAGAGACATGGGACCAGTAATGAGAAATAAGAGCAGAAGCCACATTTGATTGCCCGTTAGAGACAATGGGTAAAAGAGAAGGTTATTGGGCTGGGAATAAAATAAAACATTTATCACTTCCTCGCAGCAATTACTGTTTACTTATTTACACAGGGTCAGGTTATCATGGCAAACAGCATCTTAATCCCCTCAAGTCTTTGAAGGAAAACCCAGATAATTGAGACCATGTAAATGTCCAGGGCAAGAATTCACAGTTAACCCACTGATAAAATTAGTTTTATGGCTTCCACATACCAGAACATTGCAAGTAATTTATCAGCCTGATTAAAAAATCCTCCCATGTTTCCTGTTTGCTCTGAACTGAAAATAAACACACAGCACCACCAAGTGGACAAACAAAGAAGTTTCACACATCTACCTGTGAACAGTACAGTAAATGGAGTTGTAGTTATTGTACAGAGATTTCTGGCTGGAAGCTGGAAGGTGCCAGTGTTTCTTTAATCCTCTGTACAGTGGCTACGCTACGCTCGGGCTCTGCAACAGAATTAGCTTTTTTGACTTTGACTTTTATCATTCACGGACGACCCCTGACGACTAAGTGACTATTTTATGGATATTTCGTATTATAGTCAATGCATAACAATCACAGTACAGAACAACTGAAAAACTGTACAATTAACCCAAATAGTGAACGCAATAACTGCAGGAGGGTTGTGTAAAACGAGCGATTTAGATGAATTTTGAGCAGATTATTTCCTGTGAATATTGCAATCAATCAATCATTTAACATAATTAATAGGTTTCTTTTTTTGACAAATTCAGTGTTTTCTTCTCCGTGATGTTGGGCCATTGTTCTATTAGCTCTTTGGTTGTTTTAACTGCGTACTTTTCTAATGCAAGACGAGGCTGTTTAGCGGAGAGGGAAGGCTCTGTGAATATAACTTCTGTTCAGCTCTTCACTGTGCCCTTATCCTGTTTATATCATAAATAATAATCCAAACTTTAAAAATAACTCTTTAATTTAGTTTTCTTCACAGAAATGAATGAAATGCTGAGATATAGGCCAACTGTATATATATTTTTTTAAAAGGTTGTCTTACACCCCTTAAAATCAAGAAGGCCTCGTGCACCCCCTGTGAAACTTTGGCGACCCCAGGTTGGGAACCAGTGGTCTAAGCTATACTTTGTTAGCCTCAGCTGTGCTTTGGCTCACTGTGCTTACAGTTACCATATAAACACGCCAACAAACTTTAAGCGTCTAACATTTAGCATGTTAACAATATAATATGAACACAGTAAAATGGTATGAATACCTATTCGCAGACGCGACCACAAATAAGAAACCTCAGTGTCATTTTAGATTCTGACCTCAATTTTAAAGCTCAAGACCTCTACTGAGCCAGCAAGATGCTGAAAAGCTTGTTCATGTTTTTGTTTTTAGTTGTCTTGACTACAGTAAATCTCTACTGGCCTACCAAAAGCAGCCACTGCAAAACTACCGACCATTCAGAATGCTGCTGCCAGGGTTTAAACAAAAACTGAAATGAGACATCAGAGATCATAACTCCTGTTTTACACAACCTTCACCGGTTCCCTGTATCTTCAAACTCTTTCTCTTAGTTTTAAGGCACTAAATGGCCTCGACCCCTTTTATATCACAGACTCACAGTATCGTCTTATGATCCTCCATGAACCCTAAGATCCACCACAGCTGCTCTTTTAACTGTTCCGAAGGTCGCCACAAACACCTTGGGGGATGATACTTTTAGCCACAACGCCCCAAAAATATGAAACACTCTGCCTTTAAATATTAGACTTGCTGACTCATTGGACAGTTTTAAACAACTCAAAATGTTTCTCTTTTTATTATAGCCTATAACTAGCAGCCGTCTGTTTTTATTTTGACTTTCTCTCATTTTTAGGAAATATTAACACTCATTTTCTCCCTTCATCCTTGTTTTTTTGCTGCTGAATTGTGTTGCACTTTGGGGCGCCCCAGTAGCGCACCTGATTGAGTGGGCGTCCCATGTACCAAGGCTGAGTCCTTACCGCAGCTGCCTGGGGTTTGAGTCCGACCTGCGGCCCTTTGCTGTATGTCATCCCCTCTCTCTCCCCCTTTTTATAACTATCACTGTCACTATCAAATAAAGACAAAAAGCCCCAAAAAATAATCTTTAAAAAAAAAAGAAGAATTGTAATGCACTTTGTGCTGCGTTCTGTGCATGAAAGGTGCTATAAATAAAGGTCATTCATTCATCCATATTCGTGTGTATGCCGTTATGGTTACCTTACGAAGATGTAGCACCCGCCTCATATAATCCTCATGTAGTACTTCTTCATCCTGGATCTCTGCTGTACAGGCCTGCTGGATCTGTCCCTGCAGATCTTTTATCAGCAAACGACACTGCTCCTCGTCTTCAATACGGTGCTGCAGGTGAATTCTGCAACAATCAGAGAGATTACTGATATATGAACTATGACCTTTATAAGGAAAAAAATAGCAAGGCTAGCAGCCTTATGAGGCTGTACAGTACATAACAACCCAAGGGTAGCAGCAGAGGACGGCCATGTTGATACCAAAGGGTTTGTCGTATGTACAGTCGGTGGACACTTAAAGGAAAAGTTCAACATTTTGGAAATGCGCTTATTTACTTTTTTTTGCAAAGAGGTAGATGAGATCTGATGTTATTATGAGAAATACAGTACAAAAGAGAGAGAGACAAAGAACTCTGACTTACCTGTTGAACTCTGGTAGTTTTTCCAGGTCTAACAGAGCAGAATGTGTTGTGATCTTTGAAGGATTAAACTCAGAGATCAGTTCATCTATCCTCCGTCCTATACGATTGGCTATAAAGCAACATAGGTAATTTAGTAATTTATTCCTTTCAGAGGTGATCTGGTTTCCAGATGATATTTTAAATGCAATATATGCGTGCAATTAAATGCAGTTCATAATTTTCTCTGTTTATTCTTCCGTCACTCACTGTTGAATCCAGACCCACAGTTGGTTGTGATATCCAGCAGAGCCTCCGGCAGGACTCCGTCTCTCTGGAAGCTTTGAATGAATATATCCCCCTGCCTCTTGGACAGTTTACTGCCATCTTTGTTCATCAGGAGCGGCAGGTGTCCGAAGGTGGGCGGGTGCCATCCAAGAGCGCGGTACATGAGGAGATGTTTGGAGGTGGAGATTAGCCACTCAGACCCTCGCAGCACATGGCTGATCTTCATGTAATGATCATCTACTATGTTAGCAAGGTGATAGGTGGGAAAACCATCTGCTTTTATCACTACAGGGTCCCCCTCCACCTAAAAAAAGAGGACAACAAAAGTTATTCACGTCAGACATTTGAGTTTTAGTTTTTTTCTAGAAACCAAAACTGTTGTTAAGCCACGTTTGCAATGTCAGAGAACTTGGATTCAAATGAAATGAGTAAATTTAAAGGCAAAAATGTATAAAAACAGCAGAGAGAAAGGGAGAACTGATGATCATCACCTAAAACAATGTGTGAGTCTATCCTACATCATTTAGCGTAAACCCCAATGAAACACTACAAATCTGACCTGGGCCACCTCATGATGATTCCGTCCAAAGATCAGATCCTGAAAAGGCTCGACACCTGCTTCCAGACGAAACCTGATCACATGCGGCACTCCCTGAGCCAGTTTCTCTTGGACCTGCTCGGCCCGAAGGTGACGACACCTGTTATCATACCTGGGGAGAGAGGGAGAAACACAGCTGATGCTTTAAATCTGACAAAAACGTCCTGAAGTCTGACTGCATATTATCTTCATCTCAGTGAGAATATAATTAGGTGAAACTGTAAATCGTGTGTGTGTTCATGTTATATAACCACCTCGGCGTCTGTCCCGTCCTTAAGGCCTCTTTTTTGAGCAGGTCGAGTCTCTGAGAGCTGCAGAAACAGTAGTAGGCGTGATCGCTCTCGACAAGCTGCTGGGCCGTCCCACTGTATAGGTCCAGTCTCTGAGATTGCAGGTATGGACCCACCGACCCACCTCGACGAGGACTCTCATCTGGAGGTACACCTGGAGGTGGAACTGAGCTTAGGTAAAATTCTAAGAATGACTGTAACATAGTAAACCATTGCAACATAACATTTTGTTAACCCTAAGAGACCCGCGTAGAACTGTTTCTGTCTTTTTCAGGGGGGATTAGGGGAAGATAACAGGTCAGCAGTAGATGTCACATAGAAGTGGTGTACATCATCTGAAAGCTGCGAACCTGAAGATTAATTTGAGATGCAGCTCAACATTGTGTGTCTAGTTATTCTAGTCATAAATCTGTAATAAACATGAAAACATGTGAAAATGTATAAGGGCTTAGAACATTAAGATATAAATATATGTATATCATTCCCATGCTCCATTATGTCTCATAAATTGTTGCAGCAATATTTGGGTTGCTAACATTTGTTATACAGATTTGGTGCTTGTGAATTGATAAAAATGATCAATAATCCCTCCAAAAGACCACATTAAGACACCAAGACCTTGAAGAACACCATAGAAAAAGGTATCAAAAACTTTTAACATTTGGAGATTTCTGCAAGAATTAAATTTTTGGGCGATTGGATGGCGAGCACTTCTGTTCTGGAAACTGCTCAGAAACCCCCTTATTGTCAATCTAGCTAGGAAAGCCATCCATCTTCTGAATGCTCTAGGTCTCTAGTTTGTGGCTGTAAAGTTTCATGAGGCTGTGATTATCCTAGAGGTCACCACAGGTCATTTTATACAGTGACGTCAAGTTTAAAAAAAATGGTCTCACTCCAATGAAATGGCTACTATGGGGACTAACATCATCACACATGAATACAATTGGGCTCATTGAATCCACAAGAGTCTCAGCTTTACAGTGATACCCAATTTATGTAATTCATAGACGGTTTATGGACCCCAGTATGCAGAAATATTCAAATTCATTCATTCATTTTTAGAATAGGCGAAAATAACCCATTTATACTGTATGCATAAAACTGCATGGTTTTTGCCCAAAACTGCATGTGATTATCATAAAGTGGGCGTATCTGTATAGGGGAGACTTGTGGGGACCCATTTAACCCATTTTCATTCACATATCTTGACGTAGACAAGACAGTAATGTCAGTCTCAGAGGGTTAAGATATTATTCAGTAATTTTGCTCTAAGTGTACTGATAAGATTGATCCATGAACCCAATAACCATGACGGATCACATGACTTTAGAACAGTGTTTCCTACCGGCCCACTCCAGCATGTCCTCTATGGCCTCTGAAGCTCCTGGTACCAGCCTGCTCTGATCAGTGTCCTCCAGTCGCAGGACGAACAAGCCTCCATACTTCTTGGCAAAGATGTAATTGTAGAGAGCAGTTCGGAGGCCTCCAAGGTGTAAGAAACCTGCAGCACAGAATAATATATAGTTAGAACATCAGACTGATGGAAATTATACCTAAAGAGACTGTTTTCATCAACACTCGAATTCTAAATCAACATTCGAAAGCTGTGCAGCTCTTTTTTTTTTGCATGACTATTCATTCTGTTTAAACTCGGCACAGTTGCAGATAAAAGTTAGGCTACACTAATATAATTAGTATTATACTATTTGTGGAATTAGATTCTCTGGTGGCAAGAATAATGATTATAATATCACATCCAAATTGAACATGAATATATGAACAAATACAAATGCAGACTGTACATAAGGCTAACCAGTAACTTACAGTCTAGCAAAAGGTGTTTATAAAGAAAAAAACAGTGCAAGAATAATGATTACTGATGAAAAATGTAAAAGACAAATAGACGATAAATATATAAACAAATACAAATGCAAATTGTGCAAAAGGCTAACATAGCCAGTAAATGACTGACAGACAGTGGTGGAATGCAACCAAGTAGTCTACATTTACTCAAGTACTGTACTTTACATGAGTATTTACATTTTACTCTACTTTCTACTTCTAATCCACTACATTTTGGCTGCAAATATTGTACTTTTTACTCCACTACATACTGTATATTTGTCAGCTTTAGTTACTTTGCAGATTCAGATGATTAAAACAAACTATAAATCAACTCATACATTATGAAATGTTAAGATACCCAGCATATAAAGTAATTAAAAGTAGCTCCACCTTACCAGCTGCAACATTTAAGTGATGAACACATTAATGCATCAAACATTATAATCCAGTAATATAATTCTGAAATGGACCAGTCTGCATTATGAGTACTTTTACTTTTGGTACTTAAAGAATATTTTCCTGATAATACTTTTGTACTTTTCCTAAAGTGATATTTGGAATGCAGGTCTTTTACTTGTAACAAGAGTATTTTTAGAATAGAATAGAATAGAATATATCTTTATTGTCATTGTACAAGTACAACGAAATTAAATTGCAATCCTTAAAGAGTGCAAGAAACAAACAGTAACGTGCCTCTAAAAACTATAAAAAATAAATAATAAATAAATAAAATAAAAAACACACACACCACACACAAGGCATTCACATTCTGCAGGTATTGCACGACTCGTATCATTATTGCACAGTGATATTTACAAGATGTTCAGGTTTTTTTGCTGTGTTTAGTGCAGTTATGGCTCTGGCAAAAAAACTGTTCTTTAGTCTGTTTGTCCGTGCTTTCAAGTATTTTTACACTGTAGTATTGCTACTTTTGCTTAGATCTGAATACTTCTTCCACGAATGCTGACAGTCCAGCAGCCTAATGACAGAATACAGGTGAGCATTCAATCAATTTCACCCCACCATCGCTGGGAGGAGCTGATTTGTTGGACTTTGATGGACAAATGGAGCTGTGGTTATGAGAGAAAATTGACCCTGTTCCTGGGTTTATCCCTCTGGAAAACCTTACAAGACATGTTAACAGTAGTGTGTTTAGATCGAGGACCTTACCTGTCGGACTTGGTGCAAACCTGACCCTCACGTCCCCCTGCACCGTGGAGCAGCATCTCGTACCGTTCAGCTGGACTTTAACCGGCCTGTTTCTGACCGCTGTCAGACACCGGAAACATCTATAGGGAATCATATTTGAAGTTTTACATTCGCCTAGCTAACGTTAGCTATCTAACTAGCTGTGTAGCAGTCCGGCTTTGTAAACGTTTGCGACGGTTACTGAAGCTGCATTTCAACAGAAGAGAGCACGACAATAACACGAAACGATATAACACTAAAAGTTGTACCCCAAATGTGTTTAAAGCAGAGCAAAGGCGTTTGTTTGGGTCAAACTGTGGTCAAACATGATTTGAATCCATTTTCTTCTTCGTTGAAACCGAACCGGAAGAAGAATTGCGCATCCTCAGAGCGCACACTGCCCTCCAGCGGAGGAACATATAATTTCTTCTTCTACCAGATTCATATGGTTTGCCATAGTAATAAGGTGTAAACTGGTTGTAAAACAGTAAGTAAACTATATGTAAAGTGACAGTATCATGGTAAAGTGTCAAGTGATGAGTTCAGGAGCTCAAGAGTTCCAGAATTCTTAAGGCCTGATGGATCACGCAACTAATTCTTAAGGGCTTGCTTGTACTTTATTTGAGTATTTACATTTTACACTACATTTCAGAGGGAAATATTGTACATTTTACTCCACTACATGTATTAGACACTTAAAGTTACATAAAAAAAAAACATATGCTATGATGCAGTACTATACTACTACTAATAATAATAATAATAATAATTTTATTTGTAGAGCACTTTTCAAGCCCAAAGCACAAAGTGCTTTCCATAGAAGTTCACATCATAGACAGCAGAATACAATGAACCATAAATAATGAAATAAAAACAGTAAAAATAGGTAAATAAAGAAATAAGCATATACATATTCATACAGTTACATGTGCACATTCATACACATCAGCACACAAGCATACAAAAGACTCAAAATTCAGCTGATTGGAAAAGCCATTTTATAAAATGTAAAATGTAATGTACCTAGTAGTACACAAAGTATCTAAAATTGGCTCACTTACTATAACCACATTAAAAATGTTCTCTTGTATGTATGTACATGTATTTGTTAGTGCTAACAACAGACTAATATACTGTATATTTATATTTATAATAATGATATATTTTAAATAATATTATTTTGAAAGGAGCCATTCTGCATAATGAGTAGTTTTACTTTTTATACTTTAAGTAGGCCTACGTGTTGCTGATAATACTTCTGTACTTTTATTTATGTAACATTTTTAATTCAGGACTTTTACTTGTAGGCTACTAGAATATTTTTGGAATATGGTATTTACTTTTACTTCAGTAAGGGGATCTGAGTACTTCTTCCATCACGAGGAGTACTAGTTAAGCGTAAATGCATTCAGTGTCAGAGTGTGGAACAGTTTACTCATGTTTTAGTTCATTTCATTAAATCAAAAAACCCAAAGTACATGTGCCACTTGACATTAATGTCTAAATATGTGATTATAAATAAGGTAAAGGAAGTGACTTTTAGAATTATTCATTTTTTTTTATTTCACTAAGGTTTTTCTACAAAGATATAAAAAGGACATCGATGTAGACTGCTCATTTTGTCAACTGGTTCCAGAAGATTTATGTCACCTATTTTGGTCTTGTCCCAACTCTTGTATTTTTTGGCAAGATGTCTGTAAATTTATTTCCCAATATATTGATTCTGAATTTTCCCTTTCCTATGAAAATGTATGGTTTAGCTATTTTACTTACTCTTCTACCAAAGCAAATCAATATTATATCATCAATTTGATTTTATTACTTGCAAAAGCTCATATTCATACATCTAAAATGTCCAATCATAAACCATCCTTTTTTGTTTTTGAAAATAAAAAAATACATTGCATCAATCCTATATTCTAAAAAAAATGAGAAAGCTATCATAACCTTGAATTGAATCTATATACTTTGTATAACGTTTTTGCGTGCTGATTTATGATTTTTGTCAGTGCTCTGATCCTCTGGCATTATCTGTTTATGTATTTTTATTTTTTATATATTGACCATGCTGTTTGTTAATAAAGCCACGCCCACAGCCTACAACAGCCAATGAGAGTCCGCGTCGAAACAAAGTTCCCGCCCCCTCTTCTTTACCGTAAAGGCTGAGCCAATAGCAACCGATTATGTTGTTGACTGACGCTTCCTGTAGCCAATGAAATAGCCAATCACAACACAATACTGTTACTGGGCGGAAACCGAACTGGACGCTGTATCAATGTAGTATTTTTAGACTTTTTTGAGACTTTGGAGAGTGAATAATGGCGAAACGTACCAAGACAACGACATTTGGGTTTCGAGAAATGCTTGTACAATGCACTGAGCGTGAAGGCGACGAATCCGAGGACGAAATATCTGAGGAAGAGAGCGAAATGTCGTCTAGTGACTCCGACTCTGAGGCAGAGGCAATGCTTCTGCAGGGAGGAGATATCACTCCCAACAAGTAAGTATTTTATTAGATTATCTGATTTTTGCATTACAGTAAATTTCGACATAAATAAGCTTAATTATGAATACACATTTTGTCAATTGCCTTTCCCCGTGTGCATGGGCGGATCATGAGACAATGGGCCCCCGGGCACAGACATGCAGAAGCCCCCCCCCCCCCCCCCCCACCTCTCCTATAAGGGAGCAACACACAGACTTTATAGTTGTTTGCCGCTTTTTGTTGTGGTTTTTAAATCACTTTGTGGTCATTTTGTCTCTCTTTGTGGTTGTTTTTCCCCTTTTCATAGTCGTTGTGAATCTTTTTGTGTCTCTTCGTGGTCTCTTTGTGGTCATTTTGAGTCTCTTCCTGGTTGGTACGTGTCTATTCGAGTGAAATTTTATAGGTGAATGCCTGTTAGGCCCGTTCGATAATCCATGTCCCCCGTGTGTTTCCCCAGTGCTGACCTGTCGGAAGGAGGGAGATGGAACGATGTTGACGATCCAGACATAACGCCACCGCAGCCCACCTTCAGACCCACCCGTCCACCAGGACCCCAGCTCATACATACAAATACGTACACAGCCCTGCAGCTTTTCCAACTTTTCTTCACTAACTCCATTTTACAGACTATCGTTCAAAACACCAACGGCTATGG
This sequence comes from Sebastolobus alascanus, assembly GCA_916701645.2. NCBI lineage: Eukaryota > Metazoa > Chordata > Actinopteri > Perciformes > Sebastidae > Sebastolobus > Sebastolobus alascanus. The sequence goes on from CAKAOJ020000032.1 coordinate 102,675, forward strand.
TTCGAGGCACTCGACGCCCTCCAACCCGTGGATTGATCTGACATCGCGGGACATGTTTTCCTTCATGTCCTTGGCCATCTACATGGGCGTAGTAAAGTGCTCTGCGTTTAGTGATTACTGGCGCCGGGGTAAACTGTACGGCTTGCCATTCCCGAGACAGGTAATGACCAGTAAGAAGTTCCTTAGGATCTGCCGTGCCCTTCACCTCAGTAGCCCGGCGGTGGACGCTGCTAACAGGCAAAAGAGAGGCACGGCCGCCTTCGATCCTCTATGCAAAATAAAGCCACTCTACCAGGAGTTGAGGGGCGCCTGCATAAGGAACTATCACCCTAGCCAGGAAATTGCCATTGATGAACAAATGGTTGCCACTGAAACCCGCGTTGGGCTCAAGCAATGTATGGAAAATAAGCCTGTTCACTGGGGATATAAACTCTTCGCTCTGGCGGACTCCAGGAGTGGTTATACTTGGGACTTTTTTGTCTACAAGGGAAAGTTCCAGGAAAACAGCGACAAGGGGCTCGGTTATGATTCAGTGATGGAGCTAGTCGACACGCAGCTACTGGGCACCGGCTACAAGCTCTTTGCCGATCATTTCTACACAAGTCCCACCCTTTTCCACGACCTCCTTCAGAAGAGGATCTGGGCATGCGGACCCATCCGCACGGACAGCGTTGGCTTCCCAAAAACAAAAAACAACAGTCTGGACTCGAAATCTCCCCGCGGCAGCATGCGCTGGATCAGGAATGACTCCCTCCTCTTTGTCCAGTGGCGAGACACGAAGGACGTCTTCATGTGTTCAACGATCCACACGGCCCATGAGGAGGACACGGAGCGAAGGAGGGTCAAAGGTGCAGACGAGAACTGGCCGTTGAAGGACGTTTCGGCTCCCCCAGCAGTGAGGGAGTACAACCAGTACGTACTATAGATTCAACTATGCTTTATGCCCATTGACATGTAATAGTCTGTGTGCTTGATATATTTATGTTTTGGTGTATTTTTCTAAATGTTTCTGTCCATCCAGGTGCATGAGTGGACTGGACCTCTCTGACGCCCTGATAGGGTCCTTTAAAGCCCTCCACAAGACCCAGAAGTGGCACAAGACCTTCTTTTATCATTTCATGGACATCGCGATTGTGAACGCCTTCCTCCTCCACAAAGACATAGCAAAAGGTAAAGGAGAGATACTTATGCATCAGAAGGTGTTCAGAGAGACCCTCGCAGAGGAGCTGGCAGTGGCGGGGTCCCCCTCCATAGCTAGACCCAAACCGCCTCCTGCTCCACGCAGAGCACATCACAGACCCGTGCATATCAGCGGGCACAGCACAACTGGTCGGCAGAAGTGCAGGCAGTGCCGTGCAAAGACGCCAGTGAAGTGCTCCTCCTGCGATGTGCCTTTGTGCTTTGTTCCTGGTCGTGACTGCTATAATATGTGGCATGTTACCAAAAACCAGTAAAAGGTGTGTATGTACTGTATGTAAATAGTTTGTTTTACACATTTTCTATAAACTGCTTTTCCTCCATAACACTCGTTTTGACTCTTTTATATGCAGTATATAACATCAAGAAGCCAAAAAAACTCTATAGTCTGTTTGCTTCAGTGGTCTACCTCCGGGTCTGAAAAGTGAAGCCAATGCTGAAGTGCCTTAAACTTACATTCTTTCTAATAGCCAGCAGGGGGCGACTCCTCTGGTTACAAGAAGAAGTGTGATTGTATAGAAGTCTATGAGAAAATGATCCTACTTCTCACTTGATTTATTACCTCAGAAAACATTGTAAACATGAGTTTATCGTCTCAATCACTAGTTTCAAGTCTTCTTCAATACAGCATGATGTTCATTTAGTAAATTATGGTCCCATTTAGAGTCAAATAGACCATAAAGCAGGTTATGCTTTAGGGCGTGGCTACCTTGTGATTGACAGGTCGCTACCACAGAGTTCTCCGGTCTGGAAGTTGTCCGTGTTTGTGTCTTACAACTTTAACTCTTTCACAGTGTGTTTTCAGTTCATGTTTTCAGTCTTATTCAGCGTTCGGTTGTACTTAGCTCAACCCTCTCGTGTCACTTCTGGTTGCAAAAAAACAAGATGGCGACGATTTCAATTTACTTTGGGTATGCCTTCGATAGGCGTTTTTTTTTATGCTAATTTTACAGGAATGGTAAAAGATTAATTATTAGTGGATAAAATCTTCTATCACTGTATGTGTAATTTAATATTTTGCTGTATTGATAAATATTGTAATATTCAATTTTCTGAACGACCTATTAAGAACAATTAAGATCAAACGATAATTTATGTTTTCTGGCTAAATCAGCAAATTAAATACCAGAAAAATCAAAGTGATTATCATAAAGTGGGCATGTCTGTAAAGGGGAGACTCGTGGGTACCCATAGAACCCATTTTCATTCACATATCTTGATGTCAGAGGTCAAGGGACCCCTTTGGAAATGGGCATGCCAGTTTTTCCTCACCAAAATGTAGCCCAACATTGGAGCGATATTTAGCCTCCTTCCCGACAAGACAACATGACCTGGTCGGTGGTACCAATGGATTCCATTGGTCTTCTAGTTCCATATGATATTTGTACCTTCACTCTAGCTCTAAAACTAAACCTGCTACAGCCTCTCAAAGACAGTTAAGTCTCAGAGGGTTAAGTGCAGCTTAATAAAAAAAAAGGTTATACACATTAGTTTATTTACATTTACTCAATATTCTTCTTTAGTATAATAAATCAGATGGTTTCTGCTCTTACTGAAAAACAGAAGTATTGAGACCTGTGAGTTTTATCTAACATTGTATCAGTGTATAGTGGTTGTCAACCTCATTTCTCCTTCTTAAATTTATGAATAAACTTCAGGTTACTTTAACTACAAGCTGAGTTTCCTGTTTAACAGGTGTGTTCTGCTCACATTTTTCCCATAGGAGTAAGTTGCCCTTTATACTGAATGAATCACTTCCCATCATACTGTATTCAGTTTGTTTGATGACTTATGTGATTAACAAACCAGTTTAACTTGATCTGTGTGTCTGCATGCCATGGTAAGTGTGTGTGTGTGTGTGTGTGCGTGCGTGCGTGCGTGCGTGCGTGCGTGCGTGCGTGTGTGAGAGTGCATGTGTACGTGTGTGTCAATGTGATAGCATCACAACTGTGCAATATGCAGTCACGAAGCTTTACACGAATGTAGTTGAGATCAAAATGAAGGCTGAGGTCAAAGATGGGTGTGGTCCGAGCAAGGGTGCCAGAAGTAGGGGGGTATGAAGTTGGCCTCCGGCTGGTGTGATCCCATCGCAAGATGGCTTCTAGTTTTCTTGTTATTTCTTACTTTACTATTTAAGCAAATTGGCAAAGCACCTTGAAATATATTATGAGAAATATTAAGGAAATGTATCACCTTTACAGCCTTACAAGAAATCTCTTTGTTATCTGTGGCGGGACTGTTTATGGTCAACAGTTATTCTGGTGTGTAAACATAATGCCTAGGTTGGGTGCGGTGTAACCACAGAAAAAAAAAAAGAGTTTCCTTGACAAGCTGTTTAAAATTGAAAATGAATCCACATTAATACCACTTATACGTCTATCTGCACAATCTGGGCTGCTCTCTAAGTTAAACACTACATAATTGGTTGTGTGAGACTCTAAATTGCTTTATTTTAGATAAAAAGCCAGAAGATTATATATCCACAAACAAATACTAGGGAGGTGTAGCCTGCTGAACATGAATCGGATGAAACTTTCTACTTTATGTCTCCTTCTTTCTCTTTTCAAGCTCTGTTTCACACAGGCATTCATGTACAGAAAAGCTGTGTGCACACACACACACACACACACACACACACACACACACACACACACACACACACACATTTGAACAAACCAATTGCAGTGCACGCCTGAAGCAGAAGAGCCATTCTTGTCCGGCCCACATGTGCAGCACATAGGAGTCAACCATCATTACCTGTGTCATCGTCACAAACAACACACCCTTCAACAGTTTACTGGTGCACCTGTGTCTCAGGTGTCGACAGAGAGAGAGAGAGAGTTAAACATCGGCACTTTACAGCCCCTGAAGGACTCCAGCTACAGATTTGGTAAGAGATTCAGCTTTGATTTCATGTCATTATGTCATTTTATTGCTTTGCCAAGTCTGTCGCTGCAACTGAAAGGATCCCATCATCATTTTTTTTTTTTATCTCTATGTGTTGTTGTCATAGATAAGATCTGTTCCTATTGACTGATATATATTCTTATTTAAGAGCAAATAAACAGCAATAGGGCCTTGCTAAGTTTATGGTGTATACTGGTAATGGTAGATGAATGCAGCTAAGGTTAAAAATCAGTGAAGTAATCATTTAAGGTACCATAATCTGGTCCTCTTTGTTGTGTGAGTGTGTACCTCTGGCAACAACATGCCGTCTGGGGATTTGGACAGTGGGAATAATAAGTCATGCTTTATTAAACTGGGTTAGGGTGTGCTCCAACCTGTAGGAGTCTAATAAAACTGTCTAAATAACCCTAAGAATAATGAATGCTGACAAAATGATTGGCTTGTAGCTGCAGCCGATGAAATGAAGTTCTCGGTGAGGAAAAAACAATGGAGAAAGAAGCATTCAGACCTTTTAATTAAGTAAAAGTGGCGACAACACTGTAAAAAATACTCCTTTACCAGTAAATATCCTGCGAGGTATTATCCGCAAAATGTATTAAAAGTATCAAAAGATAACAGAATGCTTCTTTTCAGAGAGTCAAATATAATGTATAATTTAATCATAATGTAGTGGAGTAAAAAAGTGTAACATTTCTCCCTGAAATGCAGTGAAGTATGTGGTATTAAAGCTGAAGTAGATGCCCAATGATGCCAAAAATATACTGCCTACTGCAGGTTTAAATGGAAATATTCAAGCAAAGAACCTTAAAACTGTACTTGAGTACTTGTTCGGGGAAATTATATCACCTGACTTCTTGAATTGTTGCTATCTATACATCAAGGATCACAATGGAAATAAATCTGGGACTTTTTTGGTTTTATATTCTTGACATTTTTGTACTTAAACCAACTAAAAGTGAGCATAATTCTGTATAGTTAACAATTGTAACATCTATACAGGAAAAAAAAAGTCCATCACAGGTAAATTAACATTTGTGATAAACTGCAATAACAATACATTGGTAATCTACAGTTCATAATGTATGAACTAACATTTAAATAGTGTTTTGATTGTTAAACTCTAACGTGTAACTTAATGTTATTTTGTCAAAATCCTTTCAGTCCCCAGTTTTCTACTTCTTCTTACATAATATAGATTAAAAAAACTAAAAGGGAAATGAGAGAGTGAGGTATGTTTTGTGTGCGATTGTGTGTGGATTAACCAGCCTTGTTAGACAAATATTTTCACACGACGTGTGAATTCTTTCAGGTTTGGAAATAGCAAATTAGTCACAAAGAATCTGAATAGTGTTTGTCTGCCACCTGCCAGAGCTACAAATGTGTGCAGAGGAATGATCCTGAACAAACACTTAAAGTGAAAAAGTTTAACCAACTCTTTCTTCTAACACAAGGATCGATGTTGTAATATATACAGGGTGTGTGTGTGTGTGTGTGTGTGTGTGTGTGTGTGTGTGTGTGTGTGTGTGTGTGTGTGTGTGTGTGTGTGTGTACACTTACACGTATTATACGTATTAATTACGCAATAGATCAAATGACTATGTGTATTGTGAAAGGAGTCGCTCGTAGTAGAATCATCACCTGACCTGGCAACGTTTCTCAGCCACATCACTACCTGATTTATACGCTAGTGGAATCACACACAGTACAAACCCTGTTACACTCATGTTGCTCTGTGTGTGCAGGGCGTCTAAATAGGCAAATGTTTGCTTTTTACCATAACATGGCCATGTTGTGTTTACAGTTTGGTCTGCTGCCCCCTAAGTGGCCAAAAATGTCTATTAAATGCATAATTTCTGCCGCTAGGGGTCTCTCAATCAAAACAATAGCAAAAGACGTACTTTGATGACGTCATGAAGTACTGTGGGATCATGGGAGTTGTTGTCTTCATTGTTAAACAACCACCATTGCCGATAAATCTAATCTATAATAAGACCTGGATACGGCGCCGCCGCTCAGACTTGCTTCCAATTTTTTCCAATGGCCACTCTTCACAGTATTCCAGCGAATAATCCCCCTGCAGCCCAAAAAGCATTTTCCCCATAGACCACCACTGTAAAACTGTTGACAGGACACCTCAAACTGCAAACAAGGTCAATTATGACTCTTTCTATTATAATTTTCTGATCCCTAGAGGTTTTATATTTGTAAAACCTTCCTCGAGCCGAGAAAAGCGATTAACATTTTTTTGACGTCATCACAATGTAAAGTCTATGGGCCGAGCGGGAGAAATAGTCCTGCGCATATTCAGTGGGCTGCATACCCCAGAAGTAAATCCGGAAGCTAGAAAACTTTTTAGCGTATGTACCAAGCCCCCAGGAATAGCGCCGGGCTTTGAAGCAAATTTTCGTAGTGGCCAAACGGTGGAATTACAACTTTCGGGACCGTCATGTGATGTCATAGGGCCCGAAAAGACTTTTTCCCATAGACTTACATTGGGAAAGTACGACGGAGTATTAGGGCCACATTGAGGGGACAAAAAATCCCCCTCGAGAAAAAAGTTGTAATTTAATGAGAATAAAGTCATACTATTACGAGAAAAAAAGTCGTAAAAATTACGAGATAAAGTCATAAGTTTACGAGAAAAAAAGTAATTTCCTCCTCCACAAAAGAGGCATTTCTCCCAGGTCTCTGTGGTTCTTTCTTCGGAATAAACGCAGTTTCTTGCACAATCATTTCAAGGTCCTGATACTTTCGATAATGTGGTGCTAATGTGGAAAAAGATTAAGTATTTTGTTATTTGTGAAACCTATACTAAAGTATAACTTCACAAGATGCTCCACGTTCCTCATTTTTACACAGGGGGCACGCTGCTCTATTTCCCCTCTAAAACAACACGTAAAATTACTACTTTATAATATTATGACTTTATTCCTATAATACTACGACTTTTTTTCTCGTAAACTTATGATTTTATTATCATAATATTACGTCTTTTTTTTCTCGTAAACTTATAATTTTATTATCATAATATTACGTCTTTTTTTTCTCGTAAACTTATGACTTTTTTCTCATAATATCAATCATATTAAAATCTCAGATTTTTTTTTCCCTCAATGTGGCCCTAATACTCCGTCGTAGGAAATTGACGTCTGCAAGTCAGTGGATAATTTTTTTTAGGTAAATCAACTTCCCAGTATGAACACTTGAATAGCCCTTATTTAAATCATTACGTCCTAAATGTTGTAAAAGGACGTTGTGAAGTAGCGTGGGATCATGGGAGTTGTTGTCTTCATTGTTAAACAACCACCATTGCCGATGGAAAATCTATCTCACGTAAATTAAATACTTATTAATTAAAGTTTTATTCTCGTTATGTTTATTCACGTTATGTCATTTCATTCTAATGAAATAGTCGCAAGTAACGTTGGCTGACGTAACGTTCACTTACTAACTTACAGTACCATTAGAGTGGTTCACCAGCACGTTTGCGCTTTTCCATCACAAGTGAGCAATACAAACAGTAGAGTGGCTCGCCGACTACCGACTGTGTTTCTCGTGTTTCCCTGGAAGTTAGAGCAACTAGAAGCAGTAAAGGGGAAATGACGCCATTGAGAGCCGGCCAAATGAAAAGCACCGTTACCTTGAATTAAATTACAGATTTCTCTGGGTTTGAACACTGTTGGAAACATTTGTAATAATGTAAGTTCACAACACAACAAAATATATAACACATGTCTAGTCGTTTTTAGACATTTCAATGTGGAAATGTTACATATTATGCCTTTAAATGTTAGAGTTGAGACTTGGTTCTTGGTTGAGGTTAGGGTAAACCTCCTGGAAATCAATGTAAGTCAATGCAATGTCAGGTCTGCGTGTGCTTCATTTGTTGTCACTTTTCCATGAGAGAAGCAGATATGACAAATATCAAATTACACATCTTGGCATCGGTTTGAATAATCCACCTACGAGATGTGTTTTGAACTTTTGAACCAGTAAATCCCTTTTCTTCAGACATTTAAAAAGTATACAAACTGCTTTTAGATGCTTTTACACTGCATATATGAAGGCATTAGTAATGAATACTGTTAGGTATCGTTGTATAACCAGGTATATTCTTTGTTCTGGTGACATTTTGCAGAATATATTTTATTAGCAGGGTCATGTGCTTGTTGTCTTTGTGTTCTTTGTTTGGATGTGAATGGTGTTGAGTTTCAGCATTCTTTCCACTGATGCATCTGTTGTTTCTTCATCTTTGTTCCATAAAGTTGAATATCTGACGGCCACTCCCTGATTCCTATCTGCCACCACACACACCGGATACAAGCTTCATCACCACAAAATGCGTTAAACACATAAAGCGATGACAGGGACTGTGGTCTGACTAAAAATGTGTAAAAACAGCTTACCTATGTGATATATTAAGCTTGAACTCTTTGATAACCATTACATAACATCAATTATTCCATGGTGTGCTTGCTGTCATCAAACAAGATGATATAATGTTTTTTTTCTATATCTTTGATTTTACTTTAAAAGAAAGAGAAGCTTTCTAATTCAGACTTCTGATCCACCCTTTAGTGTTTTAGTACCCGTTGGTGTAGTGGATCATTGTGTCACCTGCTGTCTCTGATTCCCTCCCCAGTGAATTTCACCACTAAGCGCTCTCCTCCTCCCATGAGACTTGTGACATCATGAGATCACGCTACCTGTTCGTACTGGTTTACCTACTGGGGAGCTGCTTTGGTAAGAGCAGATTTTGTGTCATTTCTCTAATGTACAGTATAAGTTACAAGATACAGCCAAAGGACAAATCCACCCTTAAAGGGTAACTTAAGTATTTTTCAAATACCATTTTCCCCACCAATAACAGCCTCAATTGACCATGATGCGGTGCAGCCTTGCATTTATTATCTACTGTATATCACTACTGATATACAGTAGCTCAAATCTCTATTTTAAGTAGGCTAGGCTATGTCAAAATCCAGCTCCTTCAAATTCTAGTGTCAGCTCTAACAATGAACTTTGCTTTCTCCCAACAGGGGCATCGAGTGCAAAACGGTAAGAAAGTTGAAACGGAAAAAAACACGACAGTAGAGCATTAAATGTTTTTTTCCAATTGTAAAGACGTAAACCTGTTCCAATTAACTATGTCATCTCTTGCCTCTAAACTCTGGCCTTGCTTCATCGCTCGTGGAAATCTACAGAAATGCAACCTGCAAGACAGGAGAAACATGTGGTCAGGTGAGTGTCTGTCGCACACTAATACTTAAAGCTTGTTATCTAATTGTGCACAAAAGCAAAAGGCCAAAGAGAAATTCTACCTCAAAACTGTTCAAAATCACAAATTTTAATTTTCTTTTATTATATTGACGAATTTGGATTTATGATCATAATCAAATCCCTCCCAAAGCTGCAGGTACAAACGTTGTGCACTGATTTTATCTTTTCTCTGAGGACAGTTTCTCAGATTGTTTTCTAAACAACAATGACCAGACAGCTTTGAACAAGTTTAAAGTTGTCCGGGGTGATTCAGTGTGGATATGGTATGAGATATTAAGTCTAGTCCTCTGTTAGCAGCTTCAGGACGTGTTATTATTTCACAGCAGAATAGTTGAAGTTAGAATTTATTGCTCTCTGTGGGGAAATTCACAGAAGTAGTAGGCAGCAACTATAAAGTCTGTAGTCGAGGGAAATAATAGGGAAGAGGAAGAGTTTTCTAATAGAGGTATTAGACCGAGTCATGTGATGTTAGAAATAATTTGCACAAACATTGTGCAGAAAGTGCAAAATCCATTCAGAGGGGACCAGGAATGATATTTGGCCTCAGGCTCGTCTCGCTGTGAGTCAGCAGTTCCCAAGACCCCTTAAACTCACGGTTAGCTGGTGGCTTTACTGTCTCAAGACTCCTGGAATGATTTGACTATACAAAACAGGCCAAATCACATACCAACAGGATCACAATCAGTTTCACGTCATTCACAATTATCTGACAGAGCTGGATAAAATACTCCTGAACAGAGTTTATTAAAACATCTGACTGCATAACGGACACACTAAACAAGAAGCCTGCAGTGAATATCGTTATCATGTTAGCATTAGGGCTGTCAATCGATTAAAATAGTTAATCGCAATTAATCGCAAATTAATCACATTTTTTATCTGTTCAAAATGTACCTTAAAGGGAGCTTTGTCAAGTATTTAATACTCTTATCAACATGGGAGTGGGCAAATCTGCTGCTTTATGCAAATGTATGTATTTATTTATTATTGGAAATCAATTAACAACACAAAACAATGAAAAATATAGTCCAGAAACCCTCACAGGTACTGCATTTAGCATAAAAAATATGCTGAAATCATAGCATGGCGATATCAAGCCCAACAGGCAACAACAGCTGTCAGTGTGTCAGTGTGCTGACTTGACTATGACTTGCCCCAAACTGCATGTGATTATCATAAAGTGGGCATGTCTGTAAAGGGCAGACTCGTGGGTACCCATAGAACCCATTTTCATTCACATATCTTGAGGTCAGAGGTCAAGGGACCCCTTTGAAAATGGCCATGACAGTTTTTCCTCGGCAAAATTTAGCGTAACCATGGAGCGTTATTTAGCCTCCTTCGCGTCAAGCTAGTATGACATGATTGGTCCCAATGGATTTCTTAGGTTTTCTAGTTTTATATGATGCCAGTATTTTAAAACCACTACAACCTAAAAATTGCAAGTTGCATTAATGCGTTAAAGAAATTAGTGGCGTTAAAACAAACTTCCGTTAACGCGTTATCAAGTTAACTTTGACAGCCCTGGTTAGCATATAAATTAGTGAACCTAACTCACACATAAACTGGTGAAAAAAACAAGAAAAACTACCAAACTCCACACACCCCGATGAAGGCTTGTTGAGTCACTGTTTTTATTATTATTATTATTGGACTACTTGCCCCATCCCTGAAGAGCACCTAGTTTTCTACTTCAATATTTCCAACACAGTGTTTCCTGACCCAGTTCAGCACTCCTAAGTTTTTCTTCTTTTTCTACATATTGCAAAGTTGTTTCGGTGACTTGCCAATCACCTTCACTGCAATACTAACAATCTTGGAGAGCTTGTTTTTGCTCTTTGCACTCAAGTTGCCGTACCATGCTGGTATGTTAAATGATAAAATGCTTTCAACCAGGCTCCTGTCTGCCATTTCAAGTATGTGTTGCTAACGCTAAAGCTCCTCAGCTTCAGCTGGTTATTGATTATGACACAGAGGATGTTACTGGTTCCACTTGTTTGTATTATAAACAGACATTATTGTGTAATATTTCACAGCAGATATTTTTACCTGACATACTGTAGCAGGAAAGCCATAAGTGTAATTAATACCACTCACAATGAGCTTGAATGTAAAATGGGAATGCCCTGGAGCAGGTAAAGCTAAATGGATGGCAGTCGTATAAATGTTATTATACACCTGTGATTTTCCTGCTATAACATATCAAAATGTCTGCTGTGAAAAATGTAACTCTGTCCACCGTCTGTACACTGCAAGCAAGATACATTAACTAAGAATTTAGGTAATTGTTTGGTCAAATCCAGCATGATTGACAGATTAATGATGCAATGGTTTGGTATTTATGGGCCAGCAACGGCTCACATTCAATGCTGGAACACAGTTTTGAATGTTCCTTGTTGTTTCTGGTTATATTATTGGGTATCAAATTGTTTCCTTATCGCTCAAGTTTTCCGTTTGTCCTTCATTACAAGGTGCCAGATCCGACCTCTCACTTCCTCCAGTGTGTGGGACTGCCATCGAAAGACACCGGACGAGATCATATGCGGAGGCTGAAAGAAATGCTTGAAGCGACGATGGATGTGTACACCTTCATGGTAACGGCTGAAAGTTAACACCGTGACAGGAATGTTCTTCAGTAGACACAAGCAACGCAAGGAATTCTGTCACAAATTCCCACCAGACCAGTTTGTCGTGTAATGTTGTTTTAGTTTCATCTCATTGAGCAACATTCATACTCTGCAGACTGTGACAGAAAGCAGTTCAGTGACTTCTGTATTCTGTTACTGAATGTTTAATGTCACGTGTTTATGTACTTGTGTTATTAGTAGGACTGTCAATCGCTTAAAATAGTTAATCGTGATTAATCGCACATGAATCGCACATGTTTTAATCTGTTCTAAATGTACCTTAAAGGGAGATTTGTCAAGTATTTAATACTCTTATCAACATAGGAGTGGGCAAATATGCTGCTTTATACAAATGTATGTATATATTTATTATTGGAAATCAATTAACAACACAAAACAATGACAAATATTGTCCAGAAACCCTCACAGGTACTGTATTTAGCATAAAAAATATACTCAAATCACAACATGGCAAACTGAAGCCCAACAGACAAAAACAGCTGTCAGTGTGTCAGTGTGCTGACTTGACTATGACTTGCCTCAAACTGCATGTGATTATCATAAAGTGGGCATGTCTGTAAAGGGGAGACTCGTGGGTACCCATAGAACCAATTTCCATTCACATATCTTGAGGTCAGAGGTCAAGGGACCCCTTTGAAAATGGCCATGACAATTTTTCCTTGCCTAAATTTAGCACAAGTTCGGAGCGCTATTTAACCTCCTTTGGGACAAGCTAGTATAATGGTTGGTACCAATGGATTCCTTAGGTTTTCTAGTTTCATATGATACAACCAAAAAACCGCAAGTTGCGTTAATGCATTAAAGAAATTAGTGGCATTAAAACAAATTTTCGTTAACACGTTATTATTGTTAACTTTGACAACCCTAATTATTAGCTTTTCAGGGAAACACATTCACCCACATTACAGAAATACAACAGACAATCTGCCTACCCTTTCCTCATCCCACCTCTTGATCTTTTTTTTTTACACCCCTCTATCATCACAACCACAGAGGTCCAGCATGACAGGAGTGCCATTTCTCAGCCTTAAGGGGGCTTTTGCATTTAACCCCACAGCAGACCCCCTCCAGAACGAAGCCCTGGTCCAGATGTGGATGGAGGTCAAGATAAAACCGCTGCTGAAATCTATCACCAAGCACTTCCTGGTCTGCCTCAGCACCAAGAACTTCAGCTGCTCCACCTACCAGACTGTGTACGTCTGAGTCTCTGTCTACCTGTGTGTCTCTGTTACCTTTGTTACAATAACGTATCTCACCTGCCTATCTCTTCTTGCAGGGTGAGGGAGCTCAGCCACCATTATTCTGAGATGAATCCAGTCAGACAAAAGTGGATCTACACATTCTTTATGTACCCCTTTCTGTCTGGAGACAGAGTAGCTGGTAAAGCTCTTATGTGTTTAATTCAACTTTATGATGAACTAGAAATGACTTAGATAGCACAAACCTCCACTAAAGCTGCACATTTATCTGAATTTGTTATTTTTGTAATAGTTCCAACTAGGGCTGTCAATTGATTTAATTAATTGCACATTTTTTATCTGTTCAAAATGTACCTTAAAGGGAGATTTGTCAAGTATTTAATACTCTTATCAATATGGGACTGGGCAAATATCCTTGCTTTATACAAATGTGTGTATATATTTATTATTGGAAATCAATTAACAACACAAAACAATGAAAAATATAGTCCAGAAACCCTCACAGGTACTGCATTTAGCATAAAAAATATGCTGAAATCATAGCATGGCGATCTCAAGCCCAACAGGCAACAACAGCTGTCAGTGTGTCAGTGTGCTGACTTGACTATGTCTTGCCCCAAACTGCATGTGATTATCATAAAGTGGGCATGTCTGTAAAGGAGAGACTCGTGGGTATCCATAGAACCCATTTTCATTCACATATCTTGAGGTCAGAGGTAAAGGGACCCCTTTGAAAATGGCCATGACAGTTTTTCACAAACAAATGTGACCAAAACCTCCCTGGTAGATCAATGATGTTCACAGTAGCATATATGCAGCACAATATATACTAAATCTCTAACTGACACCTTTAAGATTTGTTAACATACAAGATTGTTTATCTCTTCTATATTTGTATACGTGTTGACTCATTGTGTGTAAACTCTGTACAGGTTGTGTGAGCCGACAGGAGAACAGTGAGGAGTGGTTGATGAAGAACTTTGGTGCCTTTAGAGCCATGGCCCGGTTGAAGGACTTTTCAACACTCAACATGGTCTTCAGTGGAGTGAGTTCACTTGAGTTTCCCTCAAAATGTATTGGACACCAGTCAACCTCACAGCGACAGAGTGGGGAGAGACACAATGGAGGACTAAATTTGTCACACTTCTACCTCTACATCTTATCCTCTTCCTCTCTCCTCCCTTGTTTTTTTTCTCCCTCACAGTTGGAGGTTCTTCACCTGCTGTCTCCAGCGCAGAAGGCCGAGCTGCTGCTGAGGCCTGAGGTTGCAAGTTTAGACAACGGCACCCTAAGCCTGGTCTTCCACAGTTTGATGACAGGGGGCCCTGGCTCTCCCCCCACCGCCAGCCCTGGAGGTGGCTACAACTGGACGACCCCTAGCGGTGGCTACAACTGGACGACCCCTAGCGGTGGCTACAACTGGACGACCCCTAGCGGTGGCTACAACTGGACGACCCCTAGCGGTGGCTACAACTGGACGACCCCTAGCGGTGGCTACAACTGGACGACCCCTAGCGGTGGCTACAACTGGACAACCCCTAGTGGTGGCTACAACTGGACGACCCCTGGAGGTGGCAACTACTGGACGAGCCCTGGATACCCTACCTATTCTCCGCATCCCACATATAACCCATACCAACCACCGTCCCCTCAAAACAACTTCAGACCGGTACTGTAATGTAGCATGGTTGTATGGATACTGCCAGGTCTTTAATGCTAAATCATCTATCATAATATATACTATATATATTATAAAAAATATACAAGTTTACATACAAGTGCTCAACTATTGCTTTTAGCATTTAGCAGCTAAAGAGCCAGATGTTTTCTTCAGATTTGGTGGAGACCAAAACAGAGAATGAATATTGGATTTACATTCACCAGGTGGACAGACACATGACTCCAAATTGATGCTAATCTTGCTCCGTATCTTTTGCTAACCTGTTCATCATATCAACTTTATATGGTGTTAATATATCAGTGTATAATCACCCTCAACTAAGAATTGTTATGTTTTTGTTAGCTTAGATGAGCCCTTCATATCTACATAGGGAGCAGGTCCTCACAGAGTCCGCCATGTTGCTCCGCCACGTTTCTACAGTAGTCCAGAACGGAAAACCAAACACAGGCTCTAGAGAGAGACTTTCATGTTTTTCGTTACCTGAAGGCCGCCGTAGTTCTCAGACACGCTTGTGAAAGGGAGGAGTTAGCGGAGGGGTATTCCGTTGGTTGCAATCTGCAACCTCACTGCTAGATGCCACTAAATCCTACACACTGCCCCTTTAAAGAAACGTATATTGTGTTTATCCAGAAATACTGTTGGCCTCTAAGGGGAAAACCACAAGTTTAAGAAGCTAAGAATTTCCAGTCTTGATTCTCATTTCAGACTATCTCCTCTTTTGTCAAACATACAGATTGTAAATGGCTTCATGGCGGCTTTCAAACCCATTGGGAGCTTCGTTCATGACTTTGTGACCTTCACAAAAGAGGTACAAGCTCTCACACACATACACATATAAAAAACACATGCGGATGAAAGCACCAGCCAAGTGAAATGACTCCTCCTGACCTGTTGTGTTTCTCCAGAGGAATGTGTCAGAAATAAGAAGCACCACTCTGGCCCAGTTCTTGATCAACTGGACTCTGGCTGAGCTGGCAGACATGTACCGACCAAAAAATACATCCACAGTTCCAGAGAGACCGAAGTTTGATGTGACAAATGTGGAGGATTGGTACAAGCATGTCGTGATGCCGGTGTTACGGAGGTTCACGCCGAACAACGAGGCCCTGATGCATCCAAACATCACACAGGCCTTCTACCAAGTGTTGTAAGTCAAGCTAACACTTTAGATTAGTACTATTAGTAGTATTAGTAGTAGTATTTTTTCCTAATATTATTGTTTTCATTTAGTGTATATCAATTCATGAAATGTACTGATGTATTTTATATAGCAGAGCAAAATGTTAAAATCTCTTAAGTTTTAATTTCTGGGTTTTAGGACTCCTTCCTGCACCATCTTTATTGGTTTAGAGTCAAATTTGATTTGGTCAAATGTCCATGAACATGACTCCACATTAATGCTAATGTTGCTTCTTGCTAACCTGTTAGCCATTGTAACTCCATAAAGAGAAAATGTGTCAAAGTTGTGGGTTGATTGATGCTAGAATGGATGGGCTAGGCTATCCTAACCCCTACTATTCGTCCCTCCGGACCATCCATTCTAGCATTAACCGTTTGGGTTTGTCAGCTTGTTGTGAAGGTCCTCTGCCCATTAGTGGCCCAAAATCAACACAAGTTCACTCAATCCACCCCAGGACAGTCAATATGTTTCTGTGTCATAAGATGGTGTGTTATAATGCCTTTTGAATGTGTGTTTGTGTCTTGTTTGTGCACAGCCATCTGGATCATGGTATTATGGACAATGAAACTTCTGAAATCCAGGATGTCTGTAGCATCACTCTTGATAATAGCCCTTGCGGGGTGAGGCTTCATTTTATTCTTTCATGTTTTTATATAATTAAGTTTGAATGTTTAGAATTTGTATTTACACTTGCCTCAACATTTCCTTGTTGTCAAACGTCCGCTTGAAAAGTTGGCTTAAAGAGCCTCTTGTATTCCCATCTTTTTTTCGTCCTACCAGCTTACTGATGCGGTGGCAAATGTGGCCAATATTTTGCACTGTGCTGCTCGTAGCAACCTGACAATGTCCGAGGAGACGGTCATGAGATTGATTACAGAGCTGACAGAACGTCTGAACTTACTGATCAAAGAGTTGTCCACAGCAGTGAGTATATCAACCTAGAAAAACATTAATGCTTTCATTGTTTTCCCTTTTATTGAAATATTAAATAATCAAAGCCTCTCAGGGGATCATAAATCAGATTATGAGCCTGTTTCAACTCGTGTTTACAGACTAGGGCTGTCAGTTGATTAGAATAGTTAATCGCGATTAATCGCAAATTAATCGCACATTTTTTATCTGTTCAAAATGTACCTTAAAGGGAGATTTGTCAAGTATTCAATACTCTTATCAACATGGGAGTGGACAAATGTGCTTGCTTTATGCAAATGTATGTATATATTTATTATTGGAAATCAAATAACAACACAAAACAATGACAAATATTGTCCAGAAACCCTCACAGGTACTGCATTTAGTATAAAAAATATGATCAAATCATAACATGGCAAACTGCAGCCCAACAGGCAACAACAGCTGTCAGTGTGTCAGTGTGCTGACTTGACTATGACTTCCCCCAAACTTCATGTGATTATCATAAAGTGGGCATGTCTGTAAAGGGGAGACTCGTGGGTACCCAGAGAACCCATTTTCATTCACATATTTTGAGGTCAGAGGTCAAGGGACCTCTTTGAAAATGGCCATGCCAGTTTTTCCTCATCAAATTTAGCGTAACTTCATAGCGTTATTTAGTCTCCTTCCCGACAAGCTAGTATAACATGGATTCTTTAGGTTTTTCTAGTTTCATATGATACCAGTATCTTCACTCTAGCTGAGCCCACTTCAACCTAAAAATAACTAAGTTAACTTTGACAGCTCTATTACAGACATTACTGATGTAAACAAACCTTCAAATCAAAGTTTATAATCAGGTTTTTAAAGCTGAATGTTGCAAACCACCAAACATAGTGCTTTTAGCATTCATAGATAATTACAGACATACACAACCTCCACCATAAAACTCATGTTTTATAAAACTAATTTATCTGTGTTCGTTGTAACAATTTAAATTAAAATCTGTCCTTCCTTTTCCACCTCTAGAACTTCAAAGAGTTGGCGTCCGACTTTCAGCAGATCTTTGGCGAGGCGGACCCTCCGTCTCTGACCCAGGAACACCTGGAGGACCCGAACTTCATCAAGGTCTGGTTTCAGATCAAACTGGTGCCTCTCCTGCCTAACGTATCCACGACCCTCCTGTCCTGCCTCAGCACCAAGAACTTCTCCTGCCAAGTTTTCCAAACCATGTGAGTTCACAGGTGTGAGGAGACACACACACACACACACACACACACACACACACACACACACACACACACACACACACAGTATGGTGTATTCAATGTAATTTCTTTCTTTTCTTTTTCAATATGTGAAGTGTGGCAGCATTCAGCAAATATGAGCGTCATGCGTATCCTAATTATAACATCTATAAGCACTTCATCTATCCCTTCCTGCTGCATCACAACACCTCTGGTAAGTAAAGTCTTAGCAGAAGAAGCAGCCTTTAAAATGGTGCAAAAGAACCACAGAAAAGCAGTCTTTTTTCAAAATAATCACCAGAATCTGAAACATTTTTGTCCTGCAACTACATTAAATAAAACATTTCAGCAAAAAAAACAAAAATCTTCACTTACAGTAATAATCTTGAAGATTTTCATTTAAATAAATGTCTGTTAAGTCACCATCTATCGCAGAATGAGGTAACACACTGGTGATTATGGCCCACTGATGAAAGCCCTTGCATTTGCATCATACAAACTGGGTGTCTGTGGCGACATTCCTGGGAAAAACCATAAGTGGCACACAGTTAGTGACAGTTTTTCCATCAAATACAACAGGCTCGCTGTTAATCTCACTTGTGTGTGAAGCGACGTACAGTTTTTTCCGGTCTCTGCTAGCGTTGCGAGTAAATGGTTACTATGGCCGAACAGACAAAAAAAGAGATGACTAGAAGATGAAACTTCAAAAACAAGTGGAAGAGATCCAAAAAACAGAAGTGCAATTTCATAAATATACATTAATTTTTGCATTTATGTTTCAGACCCCCAGTGTGTCTCCTCAGCCAATAACAGCGCAGAATGGTTGATCAAAAACTTTGGTGTCTATTCAAAAGTCGCCTCCATCACTGACTTCTACAAACTCAACCCAAACTTCTCTGGAGTAAGTCTGGAAAACACTGACAGGCTGAGATGCTTCATCTCAAACTCACTTATCTGAAGCCTTTGCTTTATTTGTAATCCTCTCTTCTCTTTTGTCTCCCGTCCAGCTGGAGGTTCTTCACCTCTTGTCTCCAAGACAGATAGCACAGTTGCTGCTGTTGCCTCTTCCTACTCCACCTGAGAAAGACGTTGTTATCGACCGAGTATTTGACTTCCTGTTGGAGTCCCCTGAAGACAGGAAACTTCCAGAAGTCCTGAGCAACCTGCGCGCTCTCACCTTTTCGGTAACGGTTTTGTAATTATACATAACTTTCAAGCTTTTGGAGAAACTTTTAACTGACCTGGATGATTAATCGTAAAATATTCAATTTATCAGGTCAATGTATCCTGTGAAGTCTACAAACAAATGTGAGTAGTTTCAGATGCTTTTACAACTGACCACCATTAATTCTAGACAAATGTTATTCTGTTATTTTCTTTACATTAGACCTTTTTCACAGCAGACATTTTGACGTGTCAAATACAGGTAAATAATAACATCGGCTGCGTTGCATTGCATGGCGCTAATAAGCCATTTTCACAGCAGTCATTTTGACATATAATTGCAGTGTAAACACCATGGATGTATTAAGAGAACTGTACAGTGTTGGAGGCGGGGCCCCGTTCATTCCTATGAAAGTTGCTCAGTGGCGCATGAAGACAAAATTACTCGACTTCCGACTGGAAAAGTACCCGGATCTTCCGGCGATCTTCCGCATCCATTGGGCCCATCAAACATGCGCAGTAGCGTCCGCTCGGTCAAATGGCTCTGTCACATGGCTCGGTCACGGGGTCAAAAACCGTCACGCTGTCGTCACGGCTTGCAAACTCCGCCTCCCAGCCCTCGCTCCAGCCTCGGTCTGGGACTCATTCAAATGAACGGAGGAAGGGAAATAACTCTGGATTCGGCTATTAGTGCGTTTTACAACTTTTAGGACCTAATGATTTAAACAAAGGCTATTAGAGTGTTCGTACTGGTGAGTTGATTCAACAAAAAAAAAATGATCCGCTGAGTTACAGACGTCTCTTTCCCAACATAAGTCTATGGGAAAAAGTCGTCTTTGGGCCCAATGGCATCACGTGACGGACATGGGAGTTGTAGTACCGCAGTTTGGCCACTAAGAAAATTGGAATCAAAGACCGGCGCTCTTCCTGGGGGCTTGACAAGAACCCCCTTGAGGAACAGCCACATAGATCATTGGTTTACGTAGAGCAGGAACGCCCAGTACCTGCTGACTTTTTTTTCCCAGTAACTTTATTGTCCTTTTCGTGTCATTCAAATCAGTGGCTATGCGTTCGGATCTGAGAACGATTTAACTCACTTTTTTGTCAAAATCTTAAATCATCTTACCATTATATATGACTTTGATGAAATGTGGGACAATCTATAGCTAACTATTTGCTTAGTGTTACATTAACATAGGTAATTTGTACCAATTCAATCTTAACAAAGCTGGCTAGCTGGCTAGTTTGACAAAGCTAGCTTAGAGCAAGCAATTCAACATCCAGTCTAGTGATGCTGATAATGTAATGATGCTGGTAGCAAAATGTTAATTCACTTTTATAGCTAGATAGCACAATTTTAAAGGAAGGAGCTGCCTCGGATACTGGAGACAAATCTCGGGTACGGCTGCCCTTTTTGGCCGAAGGCGAGGTGGCTTGCAGAAATTCACAATTTCCAAATACGTGTGCTTGAACTGCCACCATGAACACCCACATGTACATAGCCTCCACAAGATAACTATTGACCGTGTCATAATATATGATTAAAGCTCATCTAGGTTTACTATTGTCTGCTGTCTTTTTTATGTGTCTTTACGATGAAGTATGTAAGGTAGGTTAATAACAGAACCAGCTGTGCATTAAGAAAGTGGAGAAGAAGAAAAAGTGGGCGTTCCTGTAACACAAGCTAATTAAAGTAGTGGACGTTCCTGTCATGCACTATAGGAACGCCACGCCTTGGCTGCAATCAGACCCGTCCTCATTCCATTCCTGGAACAGGGCCTTAATTAATATTATTAATTACACCTGTGTTTACCCTGCAATGACATGGCAAAATATCTGCTGTGAAAAGGCCTGTTAAACTGATCATTTGGGAGTAATAATGAAACATACGTGCTCTGATGCTAGATGCAAGGCTAGAGAGCAGACCGTTGCTATGAGCGTAATTCTGATGTCGGACCATTTTTCTGTCAAATTATTGATTTCCTTAAGTAAGTAGCTGTGTAATAAGCGGGATAATGTACATAGCGGGTCATTGTTGTGAAATAAATCCCTTCAGGACGATGCAAGACCCCTCCGCTTCTTAACATAGGACAGTTTTAAAGATAGAGTGAAGATACTGATATCGTGATATCTTCATATATAAAACAAACGTGTAGCCGTGGTTGGTGTATATGGCCTCTCTAAATGCTTTATGCTTTTCTTCATTTGTGTGTCAGTTTTGGGAGATTGTACGGAGCCATACCACTTCTGCCACGAAACGTGGAACCAGTCATCTGGGTTTACATAGACCAGCTGATAAACGTGGCGCCAGAAGGTCAGTCTCTTTCTCACACACACACACAGAAAAACATACAGGTTAACCTAAAACAAAGTGATCATTTTTTATTTTTTTGATCGCATTTCATGTGTATTATAAGTGTTATCGTGTGCACATAATAGCTGACTGCATATGTTTTGATTTGTACAGAGTGCGTGCCAGAGAACTTAACGGTGAGATTTCTTTAAATTTGCTCAACTTATATTTTCAATAAATATATTTGATCTGTATTTTGTTGCTCATGTTTAGATTTTTCTGATGAATTATTATAATGTTCTTTCAAATGTATTAAATTTGTCATTCACAGTGCCCAGTAACCCAGTACAATGGTAAGAGATCTCATTTTTTTTACTCATTACATCACTGTAAGTCCTTTCAGAGCTAAAATCATGTGAGTTTTTCTCTGCTGTTTGACAGGTCCTAACATCTGCAGAGGAGTTAACAGGTATCTCATTTGTAATGATTTGTATCCAAAATTACAAATATCTGTTTCGGTGGTCTCTTTACTGACATGTCTTTGCCTTTTTTACATGTATTCACAGCTCTGACCTGCACTCTCACTTGAACACATCTATGGAAGTTCCCTGCAATTTTACCTTGGAGACGTATGCATGTGCACAGGTGACTAATGTAAAGAAGCAAAGTCAGATTTCAAGCACAAGTTTATTTCTGAGAATAGCTTCTATGCAACATGCTGCCTGTTTGTCTTAATCACTAAAGAAGATAAGATTTCAGCTTTGGAACAGCACAAAGGCAGAAACAAGAACATAGATACATAGAGAAACGTAAAAAAAAATAAAAAATAAAATAATAAGGGCTGTGAAAGGTAATGTGATAACAACGTGTTAACGCAAATTCGTTTTAACGGCACTAATTTCTTTAACGCATTAACGCAACTTGCATTTTAGGTTGTAGCAGCTCAGTTTTAAAGATAGAGTGTAGAGAATGTCATACTAGCTTGTCATGAAGGGGGAAAATAACTCTACACAGTTACGCTAGGTTTGGCGAGGAAAAACTGGCATGGCCATTTTCAAAGGTGTCCCTTGACCTCTGACCTCAATATGGGAATGAAAATGGGTTCTATGGAGACCCATGAGTCTCCCCTTTACAGACTTGCCCACTTTATGATAATCAGCACACTGACACACTGACAGCTGTTGTTGCCTGTTGGACTTCAGTTTGCCATGTTATGATTTGAGCATATTTTTTATGCTAAATGCAGTACCTGTGAGGGCTTCTGGACAACATTTGTCATTGTTTTGTCTTGTTAATTGATTTCCAATAATAATAATAATAATAATATACATATATTTGCATAAAGCAAGCATATTGGCCAACTCCCATGTTGATAAGAGTATTAAATATTTGACAAATCTCCCTTTTAGTAGTAGTAATAATATAAGATGTATTGATGTAGTATAACATAATGTACAGTATAGTGCATCAATATAAATGACCACTTCCTGTGTCACACATACAGCTGGAGAACTTCACAGCCAATCAGCTGGTGTCTCTTCTGAAGTGTAGTCTGCCTGGATTCAGCAGGCAGTCCAGAGTGCTGTGGAAGATGCTGCTGACGAAGTTATCCTCCGTCTTGGACCCGGCTCTGGACATGTTGGCTAACACGGTCGGTATCGTTTTAACCCTCTGATGAACATCCTCAACTTCTTTTCACTTGTTAAAGTGAAGCATTGAAATGCACCAGTCCCAAAAACTGCAAATCAGTTTAAAGAAGATTGAGCTCTATAAAATAAAAGCTCTAATTCAAGGTTATAACAGTTTTGATTTTTCAATTAGTTTTTAATTTTATTTTATTTCAGCTTGTTTTGTTAGGGCCAGCTATAATGTCTCAGAAGTATGTAGCTACATCTACTTACAAAATACATGGCTGGAGAACTGTGTAGGAATGACCATAGTGTTTAATGTTTAATATTCACGCTATATAGAGTGGTGCAGGAATGAGTCCTAAAACCTGGAAAGGAGTTAGCATTTTAGCACTTCTGGTTCCCTCGTCTCTAAGTCAATGGGTTTTTAGTTAGATGCCTGAAATAAGGTCTGTGATTAACACAAGCTGAAGAGATTTTAACGTTTTGTTCTACGATATAAAATACATCAATAAATATCCCACACAATTTTGAAGCCTTTACGTGTCTTTAACAAGGCAGTTGCTAACAAGTGGCTAAATGAGACTACTAAACGTCATCACACCGACTCGTCTGCCTTTACAGCCTCGTTGTTTATACTCACGTTCATGCAACCGTGGTGTAGTTCTTTTACAGCCTAATGTTAGCTTTTTACTTCTGGTGATTGCATTCACACTTCAAAAATCATAAAAGTGGTTTCATGTATGTACCTGTATGTATATGACGAATATAAAAAATATCAAGTTAAGAGAGTTGGTGGAAATTCAGTGATATATTATTGCTTAACTTAAATTATTTACGTTCATTGTAATTTTATTAGTTTTTTTTAACAAGGCAATATCGTTTCAGTTTAGTTTTGTTTTTATTTAGTTTCAGTTTACTAAAAATATTTTTCACTGCTTATTTTCGTTTTAGTTTACAATAATAAACCTGCTCCAATTAAAAGAATCTATAATGATTGAATCAGTTGATCTCTCCTGCAGTCCATGGTTGGTCCATCTGCGCCTGCGGTTTTGGACGTGATTGGAGAGATCAGAGTGTCGATGCTGACTGACGAGCTGCTGATGAACAGCAGCGTCATCAGGAAGTGGTTCTCCGGCCGTCTGAGCGCGTTCCTGCCGTTTGCATCCGGAAGGTTCCTGCACTGTCTGAGCAGCAGGAACCTCAGCTGTCATTCATACCAGCTAATGTAAGTGATTAAATCTTACATTGCAGATCCTCTCGCATTTAAAGCATGCACGTTACTGTATTTCACACTTCCTGTTTGTATCTAGTTTGCTGTTTTTGGCTTAAGAGGTCTTTGCTTAAAGGAATACTTCACTCACAAAATGACCATTTGTATATCAATTACTCACCCCGTGTTACCTTGACTTCTTGAAGAAGACGGAGAAAAGTCTTGATGAATTGAAGTAAACGGTGGCTGTGTTTATCCATCCATCCATCCATCATCTGTAACCGCTTATCCTAGTTGGGGGGGGCTGGAGTCGATCCCAGCTGACATTGGGCGAAGGAGTGGCCACGTTTAACAACAGCAAAACTATATCAAAACATCCGTTTACAAACTCTCACACAACTCGTGTCACCGTTTGAGTTCAAAAGGTGGACCCAAACGCAAGACACCAGGCAGACGGGTAAAATTAACAAAAGGCGAGCTTTAATAACGAAGAACGGTAAGACACGAGGAACACAGGCAGGATGGCAGGATGAAGACCAGTGACAACCCAGACGACCTGACACTGAAAGAGAGAAAGCACACAGACTACATACACAAGTAGAGCAGGGTGATTAGACACAGGTGGAACAAATCAGGGCGGGGCAGACAATCACAAAGACGGGAAAACACAAAGACAGGAAGTAAAACCAGACATGACACAAGAGAAGAGTGATTTCAAAATATAACAGGAAGCAAACTAGAACCATAACCCAGGACCATGACAACTCGTGCGGTATAATCTAAGTATAATCTAAACAAGTCTCATTTAAAGTCATATGCTCAGTATGATGATGAGGAGCAGAGCGGTGTTTCTGTTTTTCATCTATCCATCATTTTTTTTCTAATGAGAGTGACAACCTCATGATTTTTAGACCATTTGATAAAATTGATAAAAAATATTTCTCACTCTGTCCTTGATTTCATTTTCAGACTGCAGGAATTTATCCACCGTTTTGATAACATATCCTCAAGCCAACGACAAATGGTCGTCAGGGATTTCATCGTCCGTTTCCTGTCGCGGCCACACTCAGGTACTCGCTGCACGATCTGAATGACTATAATGCTCCTGTGACTATTTTCTGTTTTTTCTTTTTTATAATTTTTCCTTTATTTGGGATTACATTAGAGCAGCATTTCACACCGTTTTGCTTTACTTTTACAGAATGATCCAATTTTTTTAAGCTTTTTACAGTGTCAAAATAAAACACAAAATTGGAACTTGAAGTTTTTTTTCATTTGAGATAAAGAAAAAATAAATCAAATAAATACACAAATTTAAACAAAAGAAGGGCGTTTCGGGGAATTATACATTTTCCACTTCTCCCAAATTTCTTCAAATTTAGTTTCCTGAAGCCTCGTGGAGAAGGTGATTCTTTCCATTATAGAAATTTCATGAATTATATCATACCAGTCTTTTATAGATAGAGTGTCTAAGCCATTTCTTTCAAATTGTTATTCTAGCAGCCACACTCAGTATTCCACATAAGGATTTTGTTTTAATATTTGTGGCTGTAGAAAGTGGAAGCCCAATGTGGTGACATTTCTGAGCAGGTGTAATAAAGTATCTACTACTAACGTTCTCCATGAGGTTGAGCTTGATACACACCACTGAAATTCACAATATTTTGTCCAGATTTTCTCAGGAATGCAACTGTTAGTTTCTCATTTTTGTTTTATGTAGGTGGTAGAGCTGTCAATCGATTCAAATATTTAATTGTGATTAATCGCAAATTAATCTCACATTTTTTATCTGTTCAAAACATACCTTAAAGGGAGATTTGTCAAATATTTGATACTCTTTTCAACATGGGAGTGGACAAATATGCTTGACTATGACTTGCCCCAAACTGCATGTGATTATCATAAAGTGGGCATGTATGTAAAGGGGAGACTCGTGGGTACCCATAGAACCCATTTTCATTCACATATCTTGAGGTCAGAGGTCAAGGGACCCCTTTGAAAATGGCCATGACAGTTTTTCCTCGCCAAAATTTAGCACAAGTTTGGAGCGTTATTTAACCTCCTTCCCGTCAAGCTAGTGTGACACGTTTGTACCTATGGATTTCTTAGGTTTTCTAGTTTCACTCTAGCTTTAAAACTGACTCCTCTCCAACCTAGAAATTGCATGTTGCGTTAATGCGTTAAAGAAATTAGTGGCGTTAAAACGTATGGACGTTAACGTGTTATTATTGCGTTAACTTTGACAGCCCTTGTAGGTGGTACTTATTTTTTTAACTTCCTGGAGTTGTATGTGTAAGTTGAAAAATATGTTAGCATTTACAGATATCTCTTTAACCTCACGACTTGGTCCAGGTCCCGGCTGTGTGTCTTTCTCCAATGGCAGTGCAGAGTGGCTGATGGAGAATCTGGGTCCGTTTTCACAGTTTTTGTCCATCAAAGAGATGCTTCAGCTCAACCCACAGTTCAAACCTGTAAGATTTCTGCTGATATCAAGGATTTCGAATTACCCTGTTATTACCCTGTTGTTTTCAGCAGCAGTAAACTTTATTGGTTCCCTCCCTTCCATGTAGCTGGAGGTCCTACGACTCCTGACTCCGACGCAGAGTGCAGAGCTGCTGGTGCTGATTCTTCCTACGTCTCTGGAGAAAGACGCCATCATAAATACAATCTTTGATCTCCTGACTGAGTCTCCTGATGAGAGGAAGTTGCAGGAGTTCCTGCTCTACCTCACCATATTTCACTCCCAGGTAAAAAGATGATTCCTCTTTATTTTATAACATACACTTTGCACAGCTTGTTGAAGGTAATAATCTTTGTTTTCTGTATTTGAAGGGAAATCTTTCCTGTTCATCATACAGAACACTGTGAGTTCATATGTTTTTTTTTAAATAATATTTTATATTGATTATGTATAAATAATTATATGAATCATAACACTGTGATGATAATCCCTCATGTTGCTGCTCTAGGTTTACCAGACTGGACTTGGTCATGCCTACAGTTTCTCTTTATACAGCGTCATTCATCACGTACACCAAGACAAACTTATCCATGTACATACCACCAGGTGAGAAGCAGTCTGTAGAATATTATTAACCTTTATAATATAATAATAATAATAGTAATAATATAAGATTTTTACCTTGAGGAGCTTTAAGGTTGAAAAAATCATCTGAAAATATTCAAACCAAAGATTTGATGTTGTGGCTGCACCATTCAATCAAATCAAATTAATAAAATCTCCAGGTGAAAAGCTGATTTTTGTGGATTTCTCATATGTAGTGGGGATCAAGAATCACATATGGAGATTGGTAGTGTGAATAAGTTGAGCTAAATAAAACAGACAGCAATTCCTTAAAGATAATATATATACTATAATCAATATTTATATCCAAGTTTATTATCTTACCTGAACATGACCATGTCTTTATTTATGTCACAATGTAAACTTGATTTTTGAACTTTACATGAACTAATTTGCATTTACTTGTATTATAGGTTGCATCATATACAGTGGACAGGTAATTTTCTTATTTTTTTCTCTGGATATTGTTAGTCTCATATTTGTCTCATGATAAAAGACTCATAACCATCTTAATCTTTTCCTCCCCCAAGTGCAATGTTACCATGGCAAATGGTAAGTTGTCTCACTGCTTTAAAAAAATGTATAAAATGATTCAATATTTTAATATTAATAATCACTTTGAATTCATTTATTGCTTTTTTTCACAGAAAACAACATTTGTGTTGGAGTGAACAGGTGGGATTTATAAACCTCTCTCTCTCTCTCGATCTTACTTTGAGCTTGTTTAAATATTTTATGTTAATATACGTCAATAAATAATTTGATCTTTTATTTTGAAACTCCAGCACAATGCTGCAGCTCCACCTCAACAGCGGACGGATGAACGGACGCTTCTGTGACTTTGCTGTTGAGGAATTTGCCTGTGCCTCGGTAAGACACCAAAACATCTCTAGTGGTGGAAGTGAATTTACTCAGTTTGGAGGTACTTGTACTTTACTTGAGTATTTCCATTTTATGCTACTGTATACTTCTACTCCATTACATTTCAGAAAGATTTAGTTTTACTTTTTACTTATTTGAGACTTGCGTAGTTACTCGTTACTTTTCTGTTTCAATACTTTATTGAAAGAGAGCACATAGAAATGTATACCAAACATGAACAAGGCATTTTCCAGTTTAACAACCATTAATATATAAGCATCACTGATGTTGTAGCTGGTAAAGATGGCCGTGTAGCTTAATCTACAATAACATATCATAATTTATTAGTTGATTTTTGTTGAATATATTTTGAATCTGTAAAAAGTAACCAGTAACTATGTCAAGTAAATGTAGTGGAGTAGAAGTATAAAGTAGCGTAGAATAGAAATACTCAAGTAAAATTAGCAAAGTTAAGTACAGTACTTAAGTAAATGTACTAAGTTACATTCCACCACTGCAAACTACAACATTAAAACACTCTTACATGTAATCATTAGTGATAAAAACAGAAACACAATAATATAATATTCTATAATAATATAACCACTTTGACCCCCATATAAGATCTTTGTGCCTGCCTACAGATTTCAATAGTCCAACATGACGGCCGATGGCTGACAGAGCGTCAGCAACCACTAACTTTTCTTTTTTAATATTAAAATAGGAAGGGTAGGAAATATGGATCTAGGATAATATTGTTGCAAAATGTAAATACCAGTCCCTTTATAGTTGTACTGTTGTCCTATACCTTTTGTGCCAATAAAAAATTTGAACATAATATAACGCTTTGAAAGGAGTTCTGCATAATGAGTACTTTTACTTTTGATACTTTAAGTACATTTTGTTGATGATACTTCTGTACTTTTACTTCAGTAACGTTTTAAATTCAGAACTTTTAATGTAGTATTTTTAGATTGTGGTATTTCTACTTTAAAGTAAAGGATCTGAGTACTTCCTCTACTGCTGAACATCTCAACTGTCCTAAAACTACTGTTGTGTGAAATGGTTTCAGTTTGAATCTTCGGTATGTTTTCTGATCTTCCTTCATTGTCCACCTGTTTTCTTTCATCACACAGCTGGCGGCGTTGAAAGCTGAGGATCTGGCGGCCATGTTGGCGTGTAATCGCTCCTCCAACTCCAGCGGCTCGAGACCCGTCTGGAAGCTTCTCCTCTCCAAGGCCTCGCACGTGCTGGACGCAGCTCTGGATCTTCTAACCAACACGGTACGAATCATTAATTCTCCTCATTTTACCCGTTTCCTAATGAAATCTAGACACGTTTTTGTTTTTCTTGCAGACTCTGGACCCCAGAAATCCTGCAGTGTCGATGATTTTGGACTCTATACGAGAAATCCGATTGGACACGTTCGGCGTCGCCAGCCTCAACGATCCCGCCTTCATCAAGCTGTGGTTCAACCGCCGGCTTCGCCCATTCCTGCCCGCCGTTTCCCCTGACTTCCTCTCATGCCTCACCACAAGGGGGTTGAACTGCACTACCTACCAGCACATGTGAGCAGCAGAAAGCCTCTCACACATTCACTGTCTCGTTTTCAAGATATTGTCATTAACCCTTGACCCCTTCATTTCATTTCTGAACTCAGCGTGCAGATTTTGAGCCGTCTCCAGCCTCACATGACTCTCGCCAGGCAGGTTTCTGTCTACACTCACTTCATCAGGGTTTTCCTGACCAGGAATAACACCGCAGGTACGTTCACACATTTCCATAAAGATTTCAAAGTCTGTTAGTAAATATGTTTATTTGAGTGTAAAATCAAAAAAATGTCTCTACAGAGCCTTTAGAAAGGTGCTTTTCCTGAAAAGAATTATTGTGATTGTGAATTAATCATTTTTAAAATTTTGCTGGGTCCAAAATGAATGTTTTGTTTATCGCTGTGGAAGATATTTGACGTTTGGTTCTCACTTCTAACAAGGCTTGTGAGCCAATAGTAAAACGACGTTGGTATCTCTGGGTCGTCAGTTAGTGTAGAAATAACGGATAAATGGATGAGATGACGGTATTTGCCTGGCAACGACTTGTTGTGAAGTAAATGCAATGGAACGGGGGAGAGAGAACGACATCTATAGGCTGAATATTATCCTTTAAAGGTCCTGACATTTGTGGTTTGGGGTCAATGTGCAGACGTTATTCTTTTCATCAATGTTTGGATCATTACTGCCTGAAAGTGGCAGAATGGGAAGTACAGGAAAATGTCCTATTGTTACAACTTACAGTAGTCGTGTTCACGCATTACTCCAGTATGGTTACCCACACTGCTTGTCCTGTTGTCTTCTTCTTCTGTGTTCATCATCATCAAAGTGAGTAGGATTCATCATCTGGGCACCATGAATGAATGAACGTCTGAACCAAATATCATGACAATCCACCAAATAATTGTCATCTTTTCTATCATTCATAAATATACTACAGTTATCAGGGTGTCTTGTTCATGATGCAAACATAAAGTAAAGTTGAATTTGTTGTGTGTTTTGTGGTTCAGACTCCAGCTGCAGCTCAAACACTAACAACAGCGGAGAATGGCTGCAGAGGAACTTGGGAGGTTTCTCTGTCCTCGTGTCCTTCCACGACCTGCAGCTGCTCTATTCCAACTTTTCGGCGGTACTTCCTGTTGCATCTCTTGTTATTATGTTCATTTATTTGTTTTTTCCTCTCTCTGTTTTAACCATCTACGTTGTTGTTCATATATATTTGTCTGTTCACGTGCAGATGGAAGCTTTACCACAGCTGACAGTCAGACAGCTGGCAGAGGTGTCCTCCACATCCGGCCAGCTCACCTCTGCTGCCCAGGTTACGATGGTGATGAGACACATCCCCAACCGATTCCTCCCCGCCTTCTTTGATTACTTCTCACCTGCCATCCTGGTTAGTGTGCGAGAAGCTCCACACTTTTAGCAAAATGAAACCTCTCACAGAAATATTGAAGAAGAAAGAGCAGTTAAACTAGCACCACTTAACTAAATCATATTTCTTAAAGCTGCTCGTTGTTGTCGTTTGCAGAAAAAAAAAATAATTCTTAAAACTTTTCTCTTTTTCCTGCAGGGTCATGAAAACATGTTCCAGTCTGCGGTGAGGTCAGCCATGTTGCAAGTTGTGTTTGATCGTGCAAACCTCTCCGATCACTCGGTGGGTGATTCAGTCGTGTCGCTGTGGCTCCACAACCGTCTGCGCCCCCTGCTGGTCAGCCTGTCGCCGCGGCACATTACACCGTTCTTCAGAATACTGGCGGGAAGAAACTGCAGTATCGAGCAGCAGGGGTATGTTTACAAACTGATGATTTCATTTTACTGGAATCAATTGAACTGAACAATTTTTTGGTTTTAGAAAATGTAATTTGTCCTACCTCATCTCTATGGGATTCCATACAAATGTCAAAAAAAATCATTGATTGCCTTATTTTTTATTCAATTTTATTTCTTTTATTACAGCGTCGAAGACCTGAATACAACAATCTCCTCTCTCAGTGAAGATACAAAGAAAGAAATCCACAACCACATCGTTCAGATTCTCAAAGGTGAAGAAAGCACACGCTGAAAGTAAACACTTTTGGGTGGTAACACGTTACAAAATGATGCATTACTGTAATCACAACAGTTTTTTTCGTGTATCAATTAAAATAAGTCATCAGGACACTTAATTGTTTTGCAGGAATTGCATGACAAGTTACTGGTCTAACAGAGAGGTTGATGTTTAAAGTTGGGCTGTCAAAGTTAATGTTTTACCATAAATTCGTTTTAACGCCACTAATTTCTTTAACACAATTTGCGATTAGGTTGTAGCGGGCTCAGTTTTAAAGCTAGAATGAAGATACCTGTACTGGCATCAGGTGAAACTAGAAAACTAATCCATTGGTACCAACCATGTCACACTAGCTTGCGCGAAGAAGGCTAAATAACGCTCCAAACTTGCGCCAAATTTTGGCGAGGAAAATGGGTTCTATGGGTACCCACAAGTCTCCCCTTTACAGACATGCCCACTTTATGATAATCACATGCAGTTTGGGGCAAGTCATAGTCAAGTCAGCACACTGACACACTGACAGCTGTTGTTGCCTGTTGGACTTGAGTTTGCCATGTTAGGATTTGAGCAAATTTTTTATGCTAAATGCAGTACCTGTGAGCGTTTCTGGACAATATTTTTCATTGTTTTGTGTTGTTAATTGATTTCCAATAATAAATATATACATACATTTGCATAAAGCAGCATATTTGTCCACTCAATATTTTAATCAATTGGCAGCCCTAATATTTTTGCACATAAAATGTTGAATAAACCTTCAGTTTTTAACACTCTTGACGGTAGTTTACAGCGAGCATAGGTCCTCTGATTTACCATCTTTGAAACCTTGAAAGACTTCATTTCAACTCAAGTGTGTTTGACAGGCGACCTCTTTCACTGTCCCTCATTCTAGGACCGATTCCTCTCCACTGCTACGGTGACAACTTCAACCGCAGTTTCTACAGTTTCCTGGAGCGCTCGTTCATGGGCTTCCAGTTCCCCAACCTGACCACCTTCCTGTCCCTCATGCCTCACGACAGGATGCATCAGGTGCCTGTCCAAAAATAACAGAGACAGTTAGTTTTAGTGCTTGGGTTGAAGGATGACTTATTTAATGTCTGCTGCTCCTCCAGCTGGTGAACTCCATGCCTCCATCAGCTCTCGGAGATTTTCTCCGTCGTCCTGACGTCGTCGACAACGATGCAGAGCTCTGTGTGATCTACAACAACTACATCTGGACGCCGATGTTCCTGGAGATCGTATGTACCACACACGCAAACACACTGAAATGCAAACACACATTCATGCTATAATAATGTGTACATTCACTACAGGAGTACCTCCCGGCGGTGGTGCGGCGGCCCACGCTGCCTTGCGTCTGGCCCATGGCGATCAGCAGCTCCGAGAGGTCAGAGGTCAATGCCTGGTTTGACCGACGCCTCCACAACTACTTGGGCTTCCTCACAAAGAATCTGATCAGCCCCAATAGCACACACAACGCCTCCTGCCTGGCCTTCCAAAAGCTGTACGTGTGGTTTACACAACACTTGATGCTCATTTTGGGAAAGTTTTTTTTTTTTTTTTATATATATATATATATATCATGTCGTTTTTGAATGTTTTCAAATCATGTGTTTTGATTTCAGCGTTTCAGTTCTTGGTGAATACAACTACAGTGCTGCAGACTTTATGAGACCAGACGTGTTCAACACCATCAGAGCCTACCTCACCTCAGGTCAGTCTCCAGTGTAACACAGAGCTTGTCTTTGACACTGTAAGCAACTTCCTCGCAAGATTTGGCGACTGTAAGACCCCTTTAAGCAACTTGTTTCTCAAAAAAGTGCCAGGCGACAAGATCAGTATCTTCAATTAATGTGGAAATGTTTAATTGAAGATATTTCACGTAGCACCTTCAACAAAAGGAGAACAAAATGGTCCACAGTTTAAAGAGTCTCAATTAGCCTCACTATATTTCTAAATGTTGTTTTTATTATCTCCGCCAGGAGGATCATGAGATCGACTGTGTGTATGAGTGAGTGTGTGCATCTCTGTGTCTGTCCAAAGCTAATCTCGCATACTGCTGTACCAAAATGCGTAATATTTTGGATGTTCATTTATGGCTGCATGTTCAAGGACCTCTTGTGGTTTCAGTTTCTCAAAACACCTTTTATTGCCTGTTTGATACTGCCATTGATTGACTGCTGATTCCTCACTCACTACTGATGACTCACACACTTATGACTGCATCGCCGCTGCTCAGCCACTGCTCTGCGACCATAAACAGTAATTCCGTGCCTTTTTATTGGGCATCAACCTCACGATTACACGTGTGTTGTTGAAAAAACAGACTTGAAGCCTAAATAAGCACTTCAAGTCACGGTTACGCCCGTGAGACGGAGCTGAGACACGCGCCTGCACAGAGCTGGTGCAGACATCTGCATAGATTGAAATAGCAGCGTCATGATACACTTGCAGTCTAGATGGGCAGTTGGTCATTCAATCAAACATTACAGCAGTGGTCGTTGCAGATACACCTGGCGGAGATCTGCACTCTACTGAGTGCACCTTTCTAGTTTAATCTTTATTTAATCCCCTGGCTTTTATCGTTGTAGCGACGGTGCCAAGGTGTTACAACCCCAGCGACCCAGAACTAAACTCCACAGCCTGGTTTGCTGAGTACATCGGCCCTTTCTTGCCTTTCCTCACTCTGGAGGATCTTCAGACGTTTGGGTCGGAACAGGTACGGAACCGAATTTGTTAAATCTAAAGCTCAAGTTTTGTTCACTGGGATTGAAATTAAGTTGAAGATAGATGGATTAATGATGCACAGACCACCGTTCCAGTGTTTAAACCGCCTCTCTGTCCTCTCTGCAGGTTATCCAGGTGTTCACAGTGAACCCTGTGAACATCGCCATCCTCAACCACACCACTTTACCTCTCAACTTCACCGTCTACT
The DNA here is from genome assembly GCA_916701645.2 of Sebastolobus alascanus. Lineage (NCBI taxonomy): Eukaryota > Metazoa > Chordata > Actinopteri > Perciformes > Sebastidae > Sebastolobus > Sebastolobus alascanus. The sequence continues at coordinate 137,675 of CAKAOJ020000032.1, forward strand.
ACACTGAGCTCGTCTATCAACAGGACAGCAACTTCTACCCCTTACTGTGAGTCTAAACAGCCACAAACCCCTCACACGTCATCACAAATACATACGTGAAAGATACTATCTGTGTATAAACCGATTCTCTCTGCAGACTTCCTCTGATGTATCAGTGTTTCGCTTCTGGTCCAGCATTCAGCCAGCTGACACCGCAAGAAAGTATAATAGTTCTGCACAACCTGACCATTGTCTGTACAGCCCTGGACCCACAGGTAATAAACACACACACACACACAAACGTTAGCAGTATAGTTTCCTGTTGAGACGTACATTGTTCACAAACAGACAGGTGACAATTTAAAAGAGAAACATGACAAATGTAGATGCCTTCACTCCCATACAGGACATGAGGTGTCACTGAATGGTTTGATGAGTGACAAGTCATAGTTTTCCTACACGCTTGGTACACGGCAGAAGTTTCAGCTGGTTGCAATCTGAAACCTCAAGATGACGTTGAGGTCTTAATGACTTAACTTAACTTAATATTAAGTCTGAAGAAGAGCTTGGGCTCGAAACGTCACTTACAAAGCCAATAAATTGCACTCTAAGGGAGCTCCCAGTGAACCTCCTCATTGTTGAAAAGTAATGATTTGGTTCCTCGGGGTACATAATTGTACTTTAGAAGGTATGAACGGTAGAAGTACAAAAATGGACTTCGGATTAAGGGTGCTACATTGTAGGGAATTGCCCCAAGAACAAACCTTTACACCGAAAAATACAAACTCAAAAATATAACTGCATCTGACAAAGTTTTTACTTTTCCTCTGCAGATTACTGCAGCTTTGGCGGGTAACCTCGGTAACGACATCGATTCCACGGCCATTTCTGCCCTCGGCAACGGAAGTACCGGCATATCCACCGGTCAGATCAAGACGATAGAGCCTCAGGACCTGTTTGATGCCCTCACCACTCTCAGCGACGTAACGGGCTGGGACGAAGGTCAGGCCAAGGCCATCGTCCAGTCTCTGATGTCTTCAGGCTTTGTGCAGGTCTGTCAGTCTCTCTGTCACATTGATTAGATTTAGGTTCTCTATAAGTACACCAGTCAGAATAAAGCGGTCTCATCTGTGTCTTCCATCACCACAGATCAACAGCACGTCGTCGTTGGTCATTTTGGGCTCTCTTGTTGTGGGTGTACCAGCGGAAACGTTCAGCAGCATCAGCGGCTCCCAGCTGATTAATGCGTCTAAAAATCCTTCATTTCTGGAACACATAAAGTCCGCTCCACAGGTCGTCCTGGAGATCTTTGTTGCTCAGGTATGATGGCTTCCTTTTTCTGTTACAGGATTTTATTTATATACTCCAAAATCGCAAATTGGCTCCAGAAGATATACGACATATGACATCCTCCATCCTTAGATCCTTAGATCCTCAATTCAGATAAGGGAAAACACAAATAAAAACCCTTAAATGGAGAAAAAAAGGGAGAAACAGAGGAGGGATCCCTCTTCCAAAACAGTAGATGCCGTCAAATATACAGAGAAGACAAAAATAACAGTAAATTGAGTATGGGTTGGAGACTCGCAGACTGCAGTGATGTAGAAGTGTACTTCGAGACACTGTGAGAGGGCGGTCATTTAACTTACCTCCCACATCCTCACCCAGATCATATCAGTGAACAGCGACAGCGAGACGATCATACAGAACGTTCCAGATGAACTGGCCTCTGAGATCCCTCGTGCTCTCCTGCTGGGCCTCTCAAATACCGGCAGCGTGATCAACATACTCAACAAGAAGAAATGGAAACGGCAGCAGGTACTGAAACACACACTTTTGTACTGAACACACCTGCTGTACAGTATGTCACACATATGACAGACATTACTTTATATCATGGAGTACAGTGAGATACCAGTTTATTACCTATACCTACCCTATTTAATATATTTTTTATTAACATATTTATATATAATATATAAGTATTTCCAACCTCCTGCGACCCTGCGTCCTCATATGGGGACATTACATTTTGGGTTTGCGGCTCTTTATACTTCATTCTGCGTAACTTAGACCTATTGTCCTCGTTCGTAGACACTTTTTTTGCACCATCTAGTGGTTGCAAAAGCACAATACACTTATTAGGGTAAAAACAAGATGGCTGGCATCTCAACCAAGTTATTCTACCACAGATCCCGAGACAAAAGTGAACAAGGTGCAAAACCTCTTAAAATGTTATGGTTTTTATGGTTGAAACACACACTTTTGTACTGAACACACCTGCTGTACACTATGTCAAATAAACACAATGTATTTCTTTTTTAGGTTGAGTTGTTCTTTGAAGTCATGGCTGTGGAATCAGCGACCGCAGTGCTGGGAAGTCCAAACAAGTGAGTTTTGAAGGAAGAGTTTACAGGAAATACCCAATCAGGAATGTCCTGCAGGTGGGTTTCAATATGTACATAACATACTGTGTGCGTGTGTGTGTGTGTGTGTGTGTGTGTGTGTGTGTGTGTGTGTGTGTGTGTGTGTGTGTGTGTGCGTGTGCATGTGTGTAGTTTGTCATCCTCTGTGCTGCAAGGGTTCACGTGCACCGGAGTGGGGTCTGTTCAGAAGGTACAGATCAAGAAGTTGATCAAAGCCTGTCGGAGGACAGGCAGCAACAAGGTCACACTGGAGGAGACTCAGGTGAGACTGTTTGTGTGTGTGTTGAAATGCAGTTGAAACAATAGAGTGCTGCAGGAATGAGCCCTAAAACCCGGATATGAGTTTAGCATATTTTAGCACTTCCAGTTCCCTCCTCTGGGAGTCGATGGGTTTTTTGAATGGGTTTTTGGTTAGATGCCTGAAATAAGGTCTGTGGTTAATGCCGGGTACAGACTACACAAGAATTAAGTCGATTTTGGGCCCAAATCCCCCTCCCGACAATCGTCAGCAAAGCCCCGATATTTTGATGGTTCTAAAGATTATCTTTCCAGATATTCCTGGTGTGATGTATGTTAAGAGTTTCAAATCATAAATATTAGGCATTTTCAATATTTACGATCGGATCCCCTGTTGTGTGTGGGGAACCTAGGTCACGTTTGATGGCGAGAGATTTTGCGAGATTTACGTTTTTTTTAGTCTGACTCTTGTTCATGAATGGGATCTGTTGGTGTGTGGTGGCTGTTTTGGCCAAATTGTTGCTCCCCACACACTATAGGAACAAAACTGTTAAATTTAACACAACATGACGTTATGTGTGGGGTCTCTCACACACAAAATCTTTAGTATGGGCCAGCCTTTACACCAGCTTTAGAGATTTTAATGATTTGTTCTACAACATAAAATGCATCAGTAAATACCCCACTCGACAAATTTTTAAGCTTTTACTTGTCTTAAAAAAGGCGGTTGCTAACAAGTGGCTAAGTGAGACTAGCAAACGTCATCACGGCGACACGTCCGCCTTCAGCTTAGTGTTGGTGACGGGAAGTCATGTGACCGTGGTGTAGTTCGTTTATAGCCTAACGTTAGCTTTTTACCTCTGCCGATTGTATTCACGCTTCAAAAATCATAAAAGTGGTGGTTGTTTGTGAAGATTATCTTGCTGAACAAAACATGTAAGTATCATAAACGTTTGTTTGCCACAGAGTTTATTTTCTGCAATAATCCAAAAGCCAATGGAAAAATCCCGTTGGCTTTTTGTCGAGGGAACCAGGGCGATGCTAACTTCCTGGTTGGCCTACAAAAATACGTCATCCCTGCACCACTCTATATGTCTACGTTATACTGTATGTGGCGTAGACATTAAAAAATGTTCTCTTTTCAACCAAATGTATCCTGGTTTTTCACCTCAACATCTTTTCACTTAGAAATCACAGATTAGTGGAACAATAAAGGAGATATGTATATAGTAAATTATTTAAAGTTTTCGCTCGTCTCACCAACAGTTGACCTGCATGTACAACCACATTAAAGAGGAGTCAGATGCCACCAGCTTCGACCTCTATCCTCATGATATGCTGCTGTACTATGAGTGAGTTTAACTAAAACAGGTTTTATAATGAAACAGAACAGTTTAAGATATTCCTTTATTAGTCCCACAGTGGGGAAATTTGTTTGTTTTAGTTGCTGTCTCTCTGTCTCTCTACAGTTACCCCATGGTGCCACAGTCCAGCTGCAGGTCCTATTTTGAACAGCTGGCAGAAGCAGACTTCTCCGTCTTCTCCTCCACCCTCAGCTACAAACAGACCGCTCTGTTTGATAACGCCAGGAGCTGCCTGGTGAGTCCCCGAACAACACAACAACACATACATCTCTAATGTTCCCAATTTCTACTAAAAGAGCCTATTAAATAATATAAATTGTTCCAATGGCATCTAAGAGTACAAATGGCAGTAAGCATTATGCTTAATCAGTGTGACGATTATGAGGAAAACAACCCCTGTAATAAGGAATAAATATCAGAGTGTGTGTCACAGCGTAAAGGCACAACTGTGAGTGTCAATAGTGTACATCTAAATTCAGATGCTTCTGTTCTTTTATATTCCAATCTGTAATTTGTTGCTGTTCTTAACCCTTCTATTTTCTAAGGATATAACAAACACGAGTTTGACTGAGGATAATATATCGGTGTTGGGAAACATGTGCTGCACTCTGGATGGATCCTACATCGAGAACTCTGTCCCGTCCATCTTGGAAAAACTCCAGGACTGCACGGACCTTGACGGCGCTCAAGCGGCTGCTGTTGAAGCTCTACTGCAGAGCGGGACAACACAGTACGGGTACGTCAACAGCAGGAATACATCTATTTTTTTTTTTTTTTTTTTAATCATAATACCTCTTTATTGTGTGTCATTATAGTATCAGCAGATTTATTTCTTACCAGCAGCCCCTATTTTCTTCTGTTTCTTTCCAAAAAACAGAAAACAATTAAAAAAAAAAAAAAAAATTGTGATTTAGTGGCCAGTTAAAACATTTCAATTTCAGTTTGATATCCTGTTTATTTTTCAATAACCAGAGCTCCATCAACATGGAACGAAGAGACTCTGAAGGGCCTCGGGATGCTACCGCTGTACTTGACCTCAACCTTTTACAATTACTTTGACAAAGTGAGTAACAAACACACATGAATAAATGCATTTATTAGAAAAAGGTGACCTTTCGTCTTTGGCATCACGTCACCTGCTTGGTGTTGGATTGAGGTCGGTGATGTTTGGTTTTGCGTATTGTTTTATTCCTGCGAGCAGAGAACGAAGCGCGAGTTCTTGAAGTACTTCCTGAAAGTTACTGAGAGCAAAGGAGTGAGCAGACAGAAGGAGACGACGCTGAAGGAAGAATTAAGAGAATCCCTTCGAAAGAGGTCAAAGCGATCTATCAGTGAGTCTCCCTCTCCTTATCTGGTATTTCCTCTTCATGAATTTACTATTTTAACTACTTTTCTGCTGTGTTTTTAGCAAATGAGTGCACTGTGGGAATCATCACCCAGGTGACCATCAGCGATGTAACGTTCCCCTTCGATTATGACGACATAAATCAGTTCAACTGCTGCCTCAGCGCCTTGACCGTTACAAAAAACCTGGAGGCCATCACTGACAAGGTGGACCAGAAGGAATACCTCAAGATTGTTCTCAGCAAGCTGCGAGAGGTAGGTGACGGGAAGACGTGATTGGTTTGTAAATGTCTTTTTTCTTGTTGGTGCTGGTTAAGTCAATTTCATGAATAAAGCAAAAGAACAATCGTTGACCAAAGTGCTTTATAGAGAGATACCATTACAGTCAGATAAAAATGCAAAAATAATAATGAATACCAAAGTGTGACCAATCATGTAAGAACCAAAATTGATTATAAATCATAGATTTAAAGGAATATTGCATATCAATTCCTCACCCCGTATTGCTTTGAATTCTTGAAGAAAACTTCTCGCATGCCTCCACAGTGAACAGAGAATCAAAAAACAGAGAAAAGTCTTGATGAATTGAAATAAATGGGGGCAAAACTATATCAAAACATCCGTTTACAAACTCTCACACAACTCGTGCCAACACATTCTCACTCCCGACTCGTCAAATACCGTCGCTTGGTCAGTGCCCCTCGGCATCGGAGACCGACGCACGGGGTACCCCTCTTGCGTTACTTTTGGACGGACCAGGGACGGCGTGTCAATATACGCTCGTTACATGCAGAGTGTCCTTTCAAAATAAACTTCCGTTTTCACAGGAAGTTAGGTTTAGGCAACAAAACCACTTACGTAGGTTTAGGAAACGGTCGTGGTTGACGTCAACTACACTGATTAGCGACTCACAGGGCTGACGAGATTAACGACTCACGTGACTAACTACTACTACAGTCAAATGAACTGACTCGGATCGTCTGCTGGGTGATAATGATTCTCACATATTTTTAGGCTGCCAACTCTACCATCCCAGAAGATCAGGTTCAGCTCTTAGGCCCAGCGTCCTGTGTGGCCACTATTGCCGACATCAACATGTGGATTATCACTCAGATCGACACACTCTCTGCTTTGATGAACAGAGAGTGTGCGTTGAACTCGAGCCAGGTGAGTGAACAAGTGAACAAGTGTGATGTGTTCATGTGTATGTGCCTGTGTGTTCTGATGAATGAATGCTTCTTTTCGTCATCCAGGTGAATGCCATCATCTCGAAGTATCTGAGTAACGCAGGGAAGAAACTGGGCAGTTTTGAGCTCAACGCCATCGGAGGAGCCAACCTGTGCTTCCTGGATATCAGCGTTTTGGAGAACATTTCCCCAGCAAGCCTCAAGTAAGAAGTCAGAACTCTGTGTGTGTGTGTGTGTGTGTGTGTGTGTGTGTGTGTGTGTGTGTGTGTGTGTGTGTGTGTGTGTGTGTGTGTGTGTGTGTGTGTGTTTGGGGAATAGTTACACTAGTATCATGACACCAAACAGTATTCACCATTGTTGTTCACAGTTCAACAGGCCGTTAATATATGGAAGGTGTAAGGGCGTAGGTTTGGTTTCAAAGTGGAGGTTAAGGCTGAGTCGGGGAAAAAATCTCTGTAAAACGTTAATTCCTGCATTTATATCAATCCAGCAAATAACAAATTATTATGAAATTGGTTATTGTGCTTTCACAGTAATAGTAACAGATTAGAATTTCTATGAAAATTACAGTATTTTTAAAAAATGTATTACGGCCATAGACTGTATAAAAGAAGTGGACGTAGTCACCGTGATGTCACCCATTGGTTTGTGGACTTCTGTTTTGAAGCTTCAAGTTCGGCATTTTGCCCGTCGCCATCTTGGTTTTTGCCCGTTGCCATCTTGTTTTGTTGCAACCAGAAGTGACACAAGAGGACAACTGAACGCCGAAAGACATTTTAAGGCGACCAAAATGTGCAATTAACTTTCAAGAACTGAAAACACACTCATCTTTTACTCGGTGTGTTTGTTGGCTACCTTGCAGAGACGCCAACGCCCTGACGGTGACCAGCTGCAGCACGGAGAAAAAGAAAGCACTGTTCATCATCGCCAGAGAAGCATTTGCCACAAATACCCGCGCAGCTGTCTCTACTAGCTCCTACCAGCTCACAACAGCTTATATTGGTACGCAAACAGACCCCACACACACACACACATCTATACTGCATGCAGGAAACCTCCATTTGAACACAGTTGATGCTGTTTATTTCTTTCCTGGCCTGCAGGGGGTGCATCTTTAATCTACGTCCAAAGTTTGGTGAACTCCAACATCAGCATGGACTTGGCTACCTTCACCAGTTTGGATGAGAACGTTTTACTGGTCAGTGGTGTGTGTGTGTGTGTGTGTGTGTGTGTGTGTGTGTGTGTGTGTGTGTGTGTGTGTGTGTGTGTGTGTGTGTGTGTGTGTGTGTGTGTGTGTGTGTGTGTGTGTGTGTGTGTGTGTGTGTGTGTGTGTGTGTGTGTGTGTGTGTGTGTGTGTAGTTTGTCGTCCTCTGTGCTGTGTGTGTGTGTAGCAGACACGGGGCGGCTGTGGCTCAGAGGGTAGAGCAGGTCGTCCACCAATCGGAAGGTCGGTGGTTCGATCCCCGGCTGCTCCGGATCACATGTCAATGTGTCCTTAAGCAAGACACTTAACCCAAATTGCTCCCGAAGGCATAGCCATCGGTGTGTGTGAATGACTATTTAGATTACATCCTGATTGGCAAAGTTGGCACCTTAGCAGCCTCTGCCATTAGTGTATGAATGTGTGTGTGAATGGGTGATTGCTGACATGTAGTGTAAAGCGCTTTGAGTGGTCGGTAGACTAGAAAAGCGCTATATAAATGCAAGTCCATTTACCATTTCCATTTAGTAGTGTTGGGAGTTCTTGGGAGTCAGCAGTCTTTGAAAGGTAGATTGTTTGTGAAAGGTTATTAGAAAGAGCAACAATGCTAAAGACAAAACACTGAAGTTGCTACATTTGGACAGAAGTGGAAGAAGCATTCAGATCCTAAAGTACAAATACTGTACTGTGAAAATACTCCACTTCAAGTCCTGCATTGAAAATCTTACTTTAGTAAAAGTGTGTAAATATTATCAGCAAAATGTAGTTAAATGTAAAAGTACTCATTGTGCAGTAAAATGTTCCCTGTCAGTGTTTTACTATTATATCTGATGTTTCTGAATTAATATTACTGCTGCATTAATGTGTATGCTGCATTTTACTGCTGTAGATGTTTAAGGCCGTGCAAATTTTAACTCTGTTATATACTGTTGGCTAGTTTAATCTGCAGCAATGCATCATGGTCTATAAGATCCTCATGTGTTTGTGATGTCACTGTCCTGTGAGAACCACGTATCTCTAAATCAGTGGTTCCTAACCTGGTGTCCAGGCATGGTGGCTTCATGGAAAATAGGTTGGGAACCACTGGCCTAAAAAGTCAACTTTTCATGGTGTCAGAAAAACAGCACTGTTTTCAGCTTTGAGACGATCTTGAGCATCTTCAAGCTGATCCAAAAGGCTTTTTAAATAGTTTATTTAGCTTAAGAAGTAGGAGGATTTCTCAACACATAAAGGAACACTTCATCCTTCAGTTTGTCACAAACATTCAACATCAACACATCTGGAGATACGTGGTTTTCACTTGACAGGAAGGGGATGGAAAGTAATCTGTAAAGTAACTAAAGCTGTGAGACAAATGTAGTGGAGTAAAAAGTACAATATTTGTCTCTGAGATGTAGTGCAGTTGAAGTATAACATTTTATAAAATGAAAATACTCAGGTAAAGTACAAGTACCTCGACTTTGAACTTAAATACATTTACTTTACTTGAGTAAATGTACTTGGTTACATTCCACCACTGCATTTGGACAAAGTACTGCCACATGTGTTTAGTTATGGCTGTGTCCAACATAACAGGTTTTAGTTTTTATGTTCTGCTGGATTAAAAAAACAAAACAAGTGTGTGTTTATTTGTACATGAATATAAAATGTCTCTGCTCTGCTCTCCCTAGAACCTGACTGTTAGTGAGGTTAAAGGTCTCCTTGGCACCAACTTGGGAGATTTACAGTCCTATGCAAACCAATCATTGGTAAATACCTGGATCAGAGGGCAGTCCCAGGCAGCCCTTAACACGCTGGGAGTTGGGCTTGTGGGAGGAACGGCTGGCTCTACAGCCTCCACCAACTCTACAACTAACACCACTGCCGCTCCAACCTCCTCCAACTCCACGGCCGCCGCCACTGCCGCTCCAACCACTGCTGCTCCAACCACTGCTGCTCCAACCTCCTCCAACTCCACGGCCGCCACAACTGCCGCTCCAACCTCCTCCAACTCCACGGCCGCCACAACTGCCGCTCCAGCCTCCTCCAACTCCACAGCCGCCGCCACTGTTGCTCCAACCACCTCCAGCTCTACGGCCGCCGCCACTGCCGCTCCAACCTCCTCCAACTCCACGGCCGCCGCCACTGCCGCTCCAACCACTGCCGCTCCAACCTCCTCCAACTCAACGGCCGCCACAACTGCCGCTCCAACCTCCTCCAACTCCACAGCCCCTGTCACTGTTGCTCCAACCACCTCCAAGTCTACGGCCGCCGCCACTGCCGCTCCGACCACCTCCAACTCTACAACCGCCGCCACTGCCGCTCCAACCTCCTCCAACCCTATGACCACCTCCACTGCCGCTCCAACCTCCTCCAACCCTACGACCACCACCACCACCACCACCAGCTCTCCAACCACCACCAGCTCTGTGACCACCACTACAGGTGATTATTGAAAATGTTTTTGTTGTTTTATTTCCATGTCTTCTACATGGATCATGATGAATGATGACAGATGAATAGACCAGTGACAGATAATGACTTCCGTAGCTCCGTACGCTACCCTCCACAAATGGTGGCATGCCCCAGAATGCTCCTTGATTCCCATTCCCTATTTATTTCACTGGTAAGTGTATCACACAGCTCTAAAACGATATATCATGACCTGTTAAGAAGTCAGATACATACATTAAATTAGGATCTGAGTAAGGGTTAAATCAGCAGCAGCTGGACTTGGTTTAGATCCTTGAAGACATTTCACTTCTCATCCAAGAAGCTTCTTCAGTTCTGGCTAAATGGCAGGGGAACCCAGGAATTTAAACTCTGTGGGGTCGTTAGCAGGTTAATAAAAACCAACACAGACGGGCCAACTCCTCAGGTTTAGACTCAGCAGTCTATCTACACCTGAAGGACAAGGGACACTCTTTTGAGGACAATAACGTGCATATTTTGGACAGGGAGGAAAGATGGTTTGAAAGAGGAGTGAAAGAGGCCATCTATGCCAAAGTAGAGAAGCCATCACTCAACAGAGGAGGAGGCCTAAGGCATCACCTGTCTTCCACCTACAATGTGGTCCTGGCATCCCTTCCTGGGAGATTAAACAACCATTCACACTTGACCTCACTGGACAGTCATTCACACCTGGCATCAACTGACTCTAACGACTCCAACGACCCATGTGGCAGTCATTCAAACTAGGCACTAGCTGACTCTAACAACCCATAACACATCGTTATCACACCTAGGAGCACCAATGTACTTATTAGTTTCTATTATCCTGCTAACGACCCCACAGAGGTTAAATTCCAGGGTTCCCCTGCCATTTAGCCAGAACTGAAGAAGCTTCTTGGATGAGAAGTGAAACGTCTTCAAGAATCTAAACCAAGTCCAGTTGCTGCTGATTTAACCCTTACTCGGATACCACGACCTGGATGACTGAGAACCTTCACAAACATTAAATTAGGATGTGTAGCATGTAGATATAACTCATATGATATAAACAATAAGTCATCTAAAACAAATTGACAGAATATTTCAAACAAACCTACCTGTGTTGTCTCATACAAAGGATTTGAACACACCCAGCCGTTATATAACCTCCACAATCATTACCGTGTTACTGATCTCTAAAGTGAGTTTGTGTGTCTGTTTCAGGTAACAATGGCGCCCACATCCAAGCTGACGCTGGCTTCTCCTTCCTCATTGTCCTCGCGCTCCTCACTGCTTCTCTTGTATGAAGTAACACATGGCTGATCATTGTAACTGATAAATATATATCCACTAATGCCAGAGAGATGCTGTGAAGCTACATGCTACATTTTATTGCTTACTTGAACATTTAAATGTGCAATAAAAACACATTAGGTGTAAATAATCTTGATTAGTTGATCCCAAGTATGTATGCTCGGAAACATTTTCACATTTTTTTAGGCACATATATTTGCTATATATATTTTTTTTTTCCTGGTGGTTCAGTTGTTTTAATTGTTAAAATTAATGGTGAAATTAACAAAAAAAAATGAAGATGACAGTTTCTGCTCTATTTGTGTCACTGTAATCCAGAGTATCCTTTTGGAAATAGCACTTTCTTTAGGCAGGCTTACCTTGCCTGGAGCTGTATGAGATTAATAATAAATGCATATTTTATATCGTCGCACAATCATTGAAGCTCGTCACTTGCTTGTTCACAGTTTATTAATATTCAAGGGTTTGAAGGGAATAAATTGTCACAGCCAAAAAACAAATTTAGTTACAAAATCATCATGAATATATAACGTAGGTCTGAGCTGTGAGCAAGTGAATACCATCTGTTTGTCTAACCTTATAAAACTCTTAAGGCAGCAAATAACAAGACATATAACAGTGTTAAAGTCAACTGTGAAACTGTTCCTCTATAATGTGTCAACAGTAGAGTAAACTGCTGTTTGTAGTCTGGTGTACTGATGGATGTGTTGGAGGTTTAACCCTAAGAAGGACATCATGTCAGTTAGGGCTGCAACAAACAATTATTTTCATTATCAATTATTTTCTTAGTCATAATTACTTGATAATTTTGTCACATAAATGTCAGGAAATAGTGAAAAACGCCCTGTGTAATTTCTCAGAATGATGTTTTCAAATTCAGTTTCATGTATAGCAAAAAAAAGCATAAAAATGTTCACATTTAAGAAGCATGAAACCAGCAAACATTCTGCTTTTTCACTTCAAAAAAAATTACTAAATTGATTATTCGACGATCAAAATAGTTGCCAATTATTTTTCACGTTGCAGCTCTCAGTTATAAGCGTTTATACACGCCAAGTACAGTCTTGCAGGTAGGACAGGTGTGCTTTGCATCTTTCAGCCGGTCCACACAGAACGGGATGAGACAGCAACCTAAAACAAAGCTGGAGAGGACAGCAGCTAATGTCAGGATGCATACAGTAGATGATTTTAAACATATTATTTTATCATTTCTCTAATAATTAAAAAAATAAATAAATAAAGGATAGGTTAAGTTTTCATGCATTTCACAAGTCAGTTTGTTGAGGTCACATTTACATCAGCCACCACTGACCAGGTGTAATCAATCATGCCGTGTGCGTGATTGATCACACCTGGTCAACTTTATACTTAATTTTACTCATGCTAGTGGTTAGCTGAAGGGATGATGTAGTGGTGCCTTCAAATGAAACTCTTTAGCTCGTGTTTGCAACATGGGAAGCCGTGTACTGTGCTCAAGTGGTTTAAGTCGTGAGAACACCGCTCTCTAGCAACGGCAATATTAACGTTACTGTCGGCGTCTAGAAGCCACAGAGGCTAGCAATTTAGCAAGCTAGCAAGTGGGTAACATAATGCAGTAAATGTAAAGGTATAATGACAGAGGAAAGATTAGGGTGTTGGGAATATCAACATTTTCCTCAGACCTATTATAATAATTACGAAGAAAAACAATATACGACTAAAATTACAATATATTAACTTATTATGCACCGATAAAATAACTTCCATAACTTCTGCCATTTTTGTCAACATCAGAAAAAAACGTTCTTTTAATACATCCATGGAAAAAACACGTCACAAGTCGTGAACTTGAAAATTTCAGAAACTTTCCACTTCCGAGCTCGTGAATACGACATGAGGGGGGCATCCATATGGTTCTTTTAATACATCCATGGGCCCACCTCGTAAACACGGTAAACACGGTAAACACGACCCCATTTGAAGGCACCATATTTCACGAACTGCCGTGAGACTGTGTTGTTGTTACAGCATATAACTCCCCTTAAAAACACAAATTGTTGTCCTTACATCACTGTTTGTGTACGGATTAAATTGAATTAGATACAATGTGTTACTTAGTGAGCTTTTGGGGTGCTGGTAGGGTGCATTTTGTTTTAAGTTTTGTACCACGCTAGCTTTTCCCCCTGCTTCCAGTCTTTATCTAAATTAAGCTAATTGCTTCTGTTGCTAATAGCTCCATACTTAACACACAGACACAAGAGTGGTATTAGGGTAATCTTCTCACCTAGGCCTAACTCTTGCAAAAAAGTGTATTTCCCAAAATGTCAAACTATTTCTTTAAGTAACCCGTACCTCTAGCACCAGCTCAGCACCACCTTTTTGCTCCAAAATCTCTAAAAACAGCAAGTTTTTCAGCTGCCCCAAAAATGTTTTGGTTCTACTGCTTATAATGGAGCGCATAACACCTCACTTCTTCGTACCCACAGAAGAAGAGTCCTCCACAGAAAAGGTAAGTGAGCAAACCAGAGGAGTAGTCCACCTTAGAGAGTGCTGTCTGGTGGCACTTAGGACAGGCAACCTGAACTGGACTGTCTCCCAACGGGCCGACTGTCACTAGACACAACGAGGATGGACAAGAACAAAAAAGTGAGGACAGACAGAGCGGTGAAAGTAATTAGGTTTTCAATAAAGTTACAGGAAATTAGAGCTATGTTATTATGAGGAACAACCGAACTGCTCTGTTGTAACTGGTCTCCACAAACAGACGGTATGAACTCACCAACTGGTACTTGTGCATTTGCCATTGTCCCTGTAATCAAATAATTCACATCAAATGTGGTGGTAAATACAAGCTGTAACATGTGCATAACCCATGATACACAACTAAAAACAAGACTTAAATGTGTATGTATGTACAGTATATTGTTATTGTATTATATGTTATTGTTTATCTTAACATAGTAACAACTTAAAACATATAAGGAGTGATCTTACATATCATTTGAACTCTTTATATGAGGAATAAATTATAGTTATTCAGTTTGTATTTTAAACCAGGTGGTTTTCGTTTGTGTAGAGGAACATTAATCACCATAATTATTCACAAATTGACACACACACGTAAATTGTTTGTCTTGTGTGCATCATTAAACATGCATTTATCACTAGTATCAAGACTTACACATATACAGTATATTGGGATTCAATATCATTGCTAGTTCGCAACATAAGGAGGACAACTAACTAACAGATACCCACTAAAGAAATTAACCGTTTTCAAATAAAGCAGAGTACTTACAGTCTGTGTAGAGGAACGTCTGACTGCAGAGAGGACAGTTTTCCCAGTGCGGGCTACACCTTCCCTGACAACCTTGTTTACTTCCCCAGGAGTCGTAAGATTGCTGGAAGTTCACTGACCCAACCCTGTTGCAAACCCAATGAGCGAGGAAAAAACTTTATAATAACAAAAGTCTTCGACCAATTTTCTATTTCCCAGATCTGTGCACGAGAGGAAGTCTCAGCTGGATTGTGTCCTAAATACAATCTAACATTCAACATGGTTTTCTGGTTTTATCATAGTTAATTCACCAGTTAATTAATTAATTAATTTAGAATTTGTCTCTTCTTAACCACCTCTTTGTGCACCATGGCCTGTAGGAGAAATGCTGTATTGTCTCAGATGGTGTTCACACATGTAGTACTATGGTAAGTTCGAAAACTTAGTAGTTCACTGAGAGTATACTTTAAAGTGTACTTTCATAAACTAAAAAGTGGGCTACAAGTATAAAACTAGTAAACTAACAGTATACCTATAGTTCACAGCATAGTTTCAGTACAAAATGTAAACTAGTTGTGTAATCAAAGTTTAATACTCCTACTTAAAGTATATACTTAAAAGTATACTTTTATAGACTAAAAAGTGGGCTACAAGTATAAAACTAGTAAACTAACAGTATACCTATAGTATAGTTCACAGTATAGTTGCAGTACAAAAATGTAAACTAGTTGTGTACTTTACTCCTCCTACACTTAAAGTATACTTAAAAGTATACTCTTATAAACTATAAAGTGGGCCAATTTATTCCAAAGAAGTATTGAAGTAGTACACTTACAAGTATACTACTAATACATTGATATTAGTATACTTACTAAATAAAGTATACTTGGGAAATATAATTGAACTTTACTTAAGTTTACTTCATAAAATAAACTTGAAGTATACTTCTTTTTCGTAAGGGGATGTGATGACAGTAAACTTAAAACTTCAACATGCTTCAACAAGAAATAACTTAAATATGTTTTTTAATAAACGTGTGTGCAGTCTTTAGTGGTTTTAAGAGCTGCAGCAAAGATGTAAAAAAAAATTGGTATATTGGAAAACATATAAAACATCTCTGTGGCTGATAGACTTGCAGCGCATGATGCTGATTTAAGACAAATAACCTCCATTCAGACTGAAATTAACAGCACATGACTCCTACTGCTCCAAATTAAATCTCACAGGCATTTAACTCCTTGCAGAACACAGTGGTACGGTATTTTTCTTCAGCACCAAGCACACTGGCTCCGACAGAAAAGAGTTTAATTTTTAAAAAAGGCTTGTGATTTCCTAAAACAGTTGAGCACTGACAGTTTTTAGCAAACACTATCAAACAGGAGTAAATGGTGCATTTGTTGGGGATTATTTTCAGATACGGATTATCATGTGCTAGTGAGTTTTAACGGCTGCAGGATAGTGTATGAGGAATTCAAAATAAACTGTGTTTATGTTAATGAAGGAACATGACACCCAGTGCAACAGTGTGGCTCATTTATGTAATTTTAATAGTTTTTTTGTATTGATTGCCCTGATTTTGTATTTTTTTTTATTTACATGAAACAAATGGTTGGCCCTAGTCTGTCTCTATGTGTCGGCCCTGTGATAGTCTGGCGACCTGTCCAGGGTGTACCCTGCCTTTGCCCAGTGTCAGCCCCCCCCCCCCCGACCCTGAATAGGATAAGCAGTTACAGATAATGGATGGATGGAAATGGTTGGGCCTAATCCACAATGCTAGACATCAACCACGATGAAACACAGGCGGACAATAAGTTGAAAAATTTTTAATCAGTAAAAACAAGTGCAATATTTCACATGTAAACAATTGCAGCATCTCATTCTTAATACCTGAATAGTTACAAAGAAATAATATTTTAGTGATTCAAGGATTCCTGTAAAAATAGATCAGTTTAACAAAAGAACAATATCCCCTTCAAAAAAAAAGAAAAAAGAGAGTTTTTGCTAATTACTTCAAGTGCTCTTAGGCTCATCTGCAGGTCGGTGAGCAGGCGCCACATCTTCAGTATTAAATAAGTCTCAGCTTCATTAGTAGCCCTCTCGGTCCCTGCAGCCAGATTCTACCTCACCAACCTGTAGTCATGCTCTCACCTACTACTGAACATCAATTTATAAGCGAAGGACTGCTGGGAAAAACATCATCGTCTCGCAGTTTGTAGCAGCATAACAGTGGCATTTATGATTACCTCAGTGGCAGAGAGAAACAGGCCTTTATTTATAATATTTCCTGTTCCCCGGTTAACTTCCTCCATGTTTACCTCTCGTCCTGATAAATTCAGCATAATGTTCATGTCCATCAGTACAGCCAGAGTCATGTCACGCGGACCACTTTGCCTCCCCCCCCCCCGAACGATGTTGAGCTACCATGAAAGCTCCCTCCAGCATAATTCCTTTCATAGGTAGCCTTTTAATTTGAAAAACATCAGGAAGTGTTGAGTTAGTTTAGTGTCACATTGATCAGTAGTAAGGCAAAGGACGAACAACTGGAATGAACTGAACTGGGCTGAAAAAGAGAGAAAGTGACAGCAGCAGCGTGGTGAGTTTAACACAACTGAAGTGATAGGCCCTTTTCAAAGCAGCTATTTTGACATGACATTGCAGGGTAAACACAGGTGTAATTAATAACATTAATTGTTCCATTTAGGTGGGCCAGGGCCCTGGTATTGTACATGTTGGCTCACTGGAATGGCTGTGACACTAAATAGAACGGGACCATAATTAATTTTATCAATTACACCTGTGTTTACCCTGCTATTACATGTTAAAATGGCTGCTGTGAAAAGGACCTATTGGTGCTGTGGAAATGTACATTATACTGAACTGACCATGTGAGCTGTTTTGAGTCTCTGCCATAGAGTGCTACAGGAATGAGTCCTAAAACCCAGAAAGGAGTTGGCATTTTAGCACTTCCGGTTCCCTCGTCTGGTTGTCAATGAATGTTTTTTCAGTTAGATGCCTGAAATAAGGTCTGTGGTTAACACAAACTTAAGAGATTTTAACCTTTTTCTTCTACGATATAAAATACATCAATAAATACCCCACTCGTGAATTTTGAAACCTTTAATTGTCTTTAAAAAAGGCGGTTGCTAACAAATGGCTAAATGAGACTACAAAACGTCATCACGCCGACTCGTCCGGCATTACAGCCCCGTTGTGTATATTCGAGTTCATGCGACCGTAGTGTAGTTTGCTTATAGTCTAACGTTAGCTTTGGCGATTGCATTCACACTTCAAAAATCATAAAAGTGGTGTTCATTTGTGAAGATTATCTTGCTGAACAAAACGTGTAAGTATCATAAACGTTTGTTTGCCACAGAGCTTATTTTCTGCAATAATCCAAAACTCAATGGAAAAATATCCCGTTGGCTTCCTGGTTGGCCTACAATAATACGTCATCCCTGCAGCACTCTATTATTTGAATATCTGCTTTTGTACGGGAATTGACGGTAATTCAGGGAAGGTAGAGAATTGGACTGCAGGGTCTGTCTAGTACGTTTAACTCAGGTTAAGTCTTCAACAGAAATTACGTTTTTGCAAGCACATTTGGCACTGAATTCCCATATTAGTGTGTTCCTAAGAGTGGATAAGCCCACTATCACGGCAGCACCTTGGAGTATTCTGACTCTAACAAACACCGCTGTTTCCCTCGCTACCTGCTATCCACCTTTATTTTAAGTGTTTCCTTCCTTCTGTCCTGACTTAGCAGCAGTAGATTCTCTTCTGATAGATCACAGCTGTCATTTCATCCTCATTTTCCATGACAAAACTGATCAGGTCATGTTGCCTCTTGGGTTTTACATGCTCCTCCTCATTGAGGCTTCATTTTGCCCTCCCGTTTCACCACATCTCAGGTCTACTCACAGTCCATCTTCGTTTCCTGGCACTCTTTCCTCTCTCTTCTTCTTCCTCTGCGTCGCTCTCAGGACTCCCTGCGGACCTGCGGTCAGGAGGCCATGTGGCTTCTTTTCTGTTCTGCCTCTTTTCTCTCCACCTCTGCCTGCTCTTTAACCTCTGTCCTGTCCTTCAGCGCCATCAGCAGCACCCTGAGCAGTGTGTTCTCATTCAGCAGGTTCTCAGAGGTGTCCGCCAGCTCCTGCAGCCGCCTCACCGCCTCCCCGAGCTGCCGGCTTTTCTCCCGGTGCTGCTCCTCTAAGCTTTGCCTTTCTCTCTGCAGCTCCGTATTCTGGGCTTCCAAGTTGAGAGAGTCAAATGTCAGTCGCCGGTTGTCGCGCCACAGCTGCGCCAGCTGCTGGGACAGACGTTCGCGGGCGCCACGCAGCGCTTGAACCTCTCGCTGGAGTGCCAGAAACTCTGCACGGAGGACGGCACTGAGTCCTGGATGCTCTGCCTCGCCGGAAGCTGCCGATGGTTTGTCTGCGTATTGTACAGAGCCAGAGTGCTTCAGGATGAAGTGGAGGAGGTTGGGTAACGTGATGGGCAGGTCGTCAGGAAACTTCACACTGAAGTGTTTTCTTGAGGAGAAGCAGAAACAGGGAAGTGGTGGTGAAATACGATTTTGTAATGTGTATATTTTGTTTTTGTGAAGATAATAAAGTTCATCGATTAATTGAGTACACAGCATTGAGGCTGTTACTGTAACCACTCTGGTGCAGGGCTGCAGCTAACAATTATTTTCATAGTCAATTAATCTGTCGATTACTTTCTCGATTAATCGATTAGTTGTTTGATCTATAGAATGTCAGAAAACGGTGCATAATGTCGATCAGTGTTTCCCAAAGCCCAAGATGACGTCCTCAAATGTCTTGTTTTGTCCTCACTTCAAATATATTCAGTTTACTGTCACAGAGGAGTAAAGAAACCAGAAAATATTCACATTTAAGAAGCTGGAATTAGAGTATTTAGACCTTTTTTTCTTAAAAATAACTCCGACCGATTAATCGATTACCAAAATAGTTGGCGATTAATTTAATAGTTGACAAGTAATTGATTAATTGTTGCAGCTCTACTTCGGAGGTTACTGTGTTTTGTGTTCTAGAACTGCGACTAATGACTATTATTATCAATTAATCTGCCAATTATTTTCTTGATAAACTGATTCATTGTTTGGTCTATAAAATGTCACATATCACAACTTCCTGAAACCCAACGTGACATCTTCAAATTGTTTGTTTCGTTAAACTAACAGTCGAAAAACCTGAAAATATTAAGTTTACTTTCACATACGGTAAGACAAAAAAAATCTGCAAATCCTTAAATCCTTAAAGCTATAAATATAAATTGATTATTTTTCTGTTTGACTTGTTGATCGTTTCAGCTCTAAAGAGTACTCTGGTCATTGCCAGCCCAATGTCCAGGTATGACTGGAAAATACAATCTCTCAATGTATTTGTGGGTGTTTCTTACCTGTATTTGGGAAAGAGAAGAATAGAGGGAACGTGATCCACCATGAACTCCCACGGAAGATCGTTACGGGCAACATTCACCCTACACAGAGAAAATGTGCTTATATTATTTTTTTATTTTTCTTTAAAAGGTTAGACCACAAAACTAATGTTGAACTGTTAATGAAAGTTTCTTTTGCACTGAAGTTTAAATTAGGATTCAACCCCCCAAAAAATCATATTAAAACACACAGTACTGCCACAATACCTGCATCATGTCAAACACACACAATCTGTACCTGGCCACAGTGATGGTGCTGTTTCCCTGTAATAGTCTGGCCAGCTGGATGATGATGTGGTTGAGAACAGAGCAGAATCCACACCACTGAGTGTAGTAGAACAGCAGCACATCCTACAGGACAACACACACATTTATATTTTACTCAACAGCTCAAGTCCACGAACTCAATACTGAATCCTTCACACAAATGGATGTAGAGTGGATGAGGTGAGAGTCTTTTCTCACCTTTTGGAGGTCCATGACGGAGGGCAGGAAGGAGGAAGTGGTCAGCTCTGTGATGAGGAGGCGTGGAGGTGAGTGCTGGTGTTGGTCTGGACGCCTGGTTTCCCCCTCCCCTCCTCTCCGGTCTTCTTCTCCCACCAAGTGTCTCTGCAAGAGGCTGTACGGAGCACTGAAGTTCCTGATGAAGGCCTCTTTAACAAGACACAGAGACACACAGTGAAAACAGAGGATTACTATCAGGATCATATTCCAAACGACTTTTACCCAACTGACAGTGGATCCAGAAGCACATGCAGAATGGTTAAAATGTATTTGTCTCTGTTCATTACAAACATGAAAATGCAGATGACCAAGAAATCATTATACATCCTGTAGGAGCCAAAAATAACATTTTAATTTTTTACTGTGAAAAAGTCATCACATAGAACTTAAAAGGCCTCAACACCCTGTGTCCCATTCATTACATTACATATTGGTGGTGACTATTCCCTGAAAACATCTGTACATGAAGTACAGTATGCAAAAGACCATGAAACTCAGACATGAGCTGATCAACTGATATGCATAATATGCAAACATGCTGTTTGCCTAAGATGTCTTTGTTTGAAGATGTGTTGAAATTATACTTTGAACACAGAATTGGTAAATCTAAACAGACATGGCAACTACACACTAATCTGACTCCTCTGGACTTAAAGCAGCAGTAGGTAGAAATGGAGCAAATATGCTTAAAAAAAGTTATTTTTATAAAACGGTCACTATATCCTGACAGTAGTGCATGAGACAGGTAATCTGAAAAAAAATCATGTTCCTCTGTGTCCTCCGGTGCTCCTGGTGACTTCTGCAAGATTTCACAGACCGGAGGAAAACAACCAATCAGAGCCGAGCTGGAGCCTGCCGTCTCTGAGCAGCTGTCAATCACTCACAAACTCCGATCAAACGGTCAAACTAGGCAGCGCTGATAAAATGTGAATCAATATTCTGTTACTGTAATGTCTATTTCTCCCCTCAAATTTTTCAGAAACATCTTGTAGTGTGCTGTTTAGCTGTAAAATGAGAAAGTTTGTTACCCGGTAGCCATGTTTAGATCTGTTGAGGAATTACCAAGCACCGCCCACCAGCCGGAGCAAACTTTCTCATTTTATAATAGAAATAGGCATTACAGTAACAGAATATTGATTCATATTTGGTCAGCGCTGCCTAGTTTGACCGTTTGATCGGAATTTGCGAGTGATTGAAAGCTGCCTCCGTTGAATGAACAGCCAATAGGAACGCTCTCTCTCTCTGAAATGACCTGTGATTGGTCAAAGTCTCCCCGTTACGGGGTAGATTTTCTAAAGCCTGAAAACAGAGCCATGATGAGGTGCAGAAGTCTAGTTTTCTCTCAGAACACTTGAATTACAATATGCTGAAAGGTTATTATGGAAATTTTGCCAAATGATGCCAAAAACATTCTCCCTGCTGCAGGTTTAATCCCATTTGAATATGACTGCGTCTCATATCTCTCTATGACGGCAGGCTTTTCACCTCACTTTCAAATGTGACCATTTGGAACAGCTATAAACTCTTTTGCCTTTAGACGTGATCCGACGACAAACTGGTTTGTTTCAAGCATAGCCTTGGAGTTAGAAACCAAATAAAACCGTGTGATATGAATGAAATAGTGTCCTAGTCTTACCCAGAGACTCAGTCAGCGTGGCTGCTGGGCTGCGGTGGAGAACATAATGAACCTCGTCCTTCAGGTTCACAATAGCTGCAAATGACCCGTCGCCTTGCGCTCCAGCCTCCTGGTGGAGAGAAGCACTTCTGTTGCCCTTTGCCCCGAGCCTCACCGCCAGAGGCCAGTTCAGAGCAACATCCAGCACGTAAAACCTGAGCGTCCTGTTGGTCTGACACCGCAGCCCTGTGATGCCGTCTCCTCCCTGCCGAGGGGCAGAGGATGGAGGGATGGAGGAAGGAGGAGGTGTACGGGGAGCTCTTTGCACATCTGGCTCCTCTTTGGCTTGTGATTCGTTGAGTTGAGGTTCTACTTTTCTGCAGCAGGCACTGTATTGACTAAATGGGCTGTAGCTGCTCAGAAAATTGCTACAGCCCACTGAGGTCGCAGGTTTTATGGAAACAGCAGGTAGTCGGTGTAGGCAGCAGTGTCGGAGGTACGACCGCAACACGTCTCCTCCCGGAGCCGTGGAGGAGAAAGAGCAGCGTACAGAGGAGCTGTTCAGGTTCGATGGTGACAAACTGAGGCACAACTCACACACGCTTGTACTGGACTCTGGGAGAAGAACTGACTGGCAGCACAGCGAGTGAGAGGGGAAACTTTTGTCCAGGCTGGATTGGTTATTGTTGCCACAGGAATGATAACGCACAGCAATGTCTGCAACCTGAAAGACAAAAGAAAGTAATAATAATATATATATATGAAATGTAAGCAATAAAATGAACTGGTAGCCAGTGAGGGGCGGCTAAGATAAGGGTGATGTGGTTTAAGATCCTTGCTGCCACAGTGTTGTGTTATTGGTACATACAGCTGGGTGTCGTCAGCATAAAAATTTAAGGCAAGTTCATTTGTACAGCACTTTTCACGACAAGGCAATTCAAAGTGCTTTACAAAAGACAGAAAGGCATTAGGAAAATATATAAAAGAAACACAAGGCTATATAAATAAAAAAATATAAAAAGACACAAAATTAATAAATAGTCCCAAATTTAACTTCATAGAAGTCAGGAGTTTGTTCCAGATATGTAGTGCATAAAAACTAAAATTAATATTATGTACTATTAATATTATATTTGTGAATGATGTCCGAGGGAAAAAGCATGTAAACAGAAAACAGTAGTGGACCTAAAATGGAGCCCTGTGGCACACCACAAGTGAGATAGTCAGTAGAGGATGACGCATTACCAACAATAGATACCACCAATACACATATACAGTAGATCGTTCTATAGGTGAGGTAGGATTGGAACCAGAGTAGAGCAGTATCAGATAGACCTACCCATCTCGAGACAACTAAGCAAGATTCTCCATTGTTTCAAATACACCACTGAGGTGAAGTACTGGAAGTAAGCTAATTTTCGTTCACTCTCTGTGGGATTTTTTCGGCCCTGCTCACCTGCTGTAGTATGGGATTGGGTTTGGACCCGAGCGGATTGTGCGGCAGGAACAGCAGCAGTGCCGGCCCTTTAGACAGCTCATATTCCAGGAGACGGGACTTTGTTCCTGGAGGCTGCAGCCACTGGAGGACGGTCTCGCGGTGTTCAAACACCCAGCTACAGATGGCCTGTGATGTGAAGTTGCGCTCCCTTCGAGGGAAAATCTGACAGAAGAAAACACACAGCACGATGCCGGTGCAACGCTTTAGTATACACCCAAAATGACAGTAAAATGTATCCAGCATTTAATTACATTTTGTGTTTTATGACCTGACAATGCTTACCAAAGATGAGTTAAATTTTCTGTAAAGATAAACTGTCTCATCTTCTTTTAGTGAGATGGCCTCTGCCACCTGTTTGCTGGTTACAACCCCGAAACGTACAACACCGCGGAAATCTGCAACAGAAAAACAGAAAGAGTCACGGTTGGAGACACAAACATTAACCACATGTTTTACCCATCATTGCACATCTCCTATTTTTAACATACTCACTGCTATCTTTACTGTTGCAAAGACCCAAGTTTCCCCAAACCTGGCCATTTCTAATCTCATCTTACACTTGACATGATTACAAAGTTGAAACAACTGGCTTCAGTGCTGTATGATCATGTCTTACCCCTTTTTAGAGCCTGCAGGGCAGAAGACAGATATGTGATGTACCCCGGCGGCTGAGGAGAGGAGTTAAACTGGAAGAAACCCACCACTCGAGGCTGGAAATACACACGAGACAACCAATTAGAGTACATCATATGGAAATATAGCCTTACTCAAAGAAGAAGACACCTGTGTAAAGACACAGATAATTCAACAACAGTTCAACTTTTAGTTCGACATTAGCATAACTCGTTGGACCGGAACACACGGTAAGGAATAAACTCTCCATCGGACGGCATGAATCCAAACAATACCTCGTGGCAGGAGAGGAACTCTTCGAGTGTGGCTCTTGACGGGAGGTAAGTGAGCGGTGTGATGACTCGGAGGATAAAACTTTCCACATATGGAGCCACAAATGGACCCTTATACTCTATAGGCCCAAACCTGCAGCATAGAAACACAAAGAGAAACAACATAGTGGATCTGTTACGCGATCTCCCGCACAACAAGTCAATTGCAGTTACGTTAATCATAAAAACAATTATTTACACAGGAAATAAAACATTAACATTCAGGTGAAGATTTCACACAGGAAATGCCGCCAACTGGAGTTCGTTAAACCACAGCAATCCTATCAATTGGAGCAAAAAATGTAACCGTTTTTGTCACATTTTTCACGCATCAATCATTCATTCTACCATTTCAGTTAAACACAAATAACTTTGAATGGTTGAGCGTCTTACCTTCTATAAAACAGATGGATGACCGGGTACTGATAGAAGCGGTTTTGCTTCCTACATTTCCCATGATTCCACCAGCAGTTAACAGCCACAAACTGCACCTGTGTTTGTGTGTATAAGAGAGAGAGAAAATGAAACAGAGTTGAACAAGCAAAACTCTTTTCAGACCACAGACAGAGTACATCATACGTGAGATCAGGCTTTATTCTGTCTCATTTACATCACAAATGAGCCGCAATATCTGTGCCTGAAGAATTAAACCCCAACAGTCAGACACATTCTAGCTAATAACGTCTTCACTGTGAATTTAAGGGTTGATTTGATTTTATAATTCCAACAGATTTCTATAAAATCCACATTAACCGAGTAGCTCTTAGTGGCTGTTTGACACTTTATTTAGATTATTACTCTAAACTCTACAAATGCTTGTTTTCCTAAGCACTTACTAGTAGGGGTGTAAGTAAGTATCGATACACATGAGTATCGTGATATTATGTTTTGCGATACTGTATCGTTTCTCCAAAATGCTGTATCGGTTTTTAATTAACCTTGGCCGCTATTCTGTCTTTTGGAGGTTGTAGTGGTGTACTTGCATGTCGGAGGAGGCTAAATAACGCTCCAAAGTTACGCTAAATATTAGCGAGGAAAAACTTGGCCATGTTCAATGGGGTCTCTTGACCTCTGACCTCGAGATATGTGAATGAAAATGGGTTTTATGGGTACCGACGAGTCTCCCCTTTACAGACATGCCCACTTTATGATAATCGCATGCAGTTTTTTGCATTCAGTACAAATGTGTTACTTTCACCTATTCTAAACTGGTGTTTTTTGAATGTTTCTGCATACTGAGGTCCCTGAACAGTCTTGGAATTGCATAAATTGGATATCACTGGATCCAATGAGTCCAAATGTATTCATGTGTAATGATGTTAGTCCCCATAGTAGCCATTTCACATAGTGACTTTTTTTTACTCAGATTTTATACATATGGTGGATTGTCTTTATACTATCACAGTTTTCCTAAAATTAGATTTGAAAAAAAAAAATATTGCCTTGCTTACAGTATCGCAATATATTGAATTGTTACCCCTGTACCAGGATACGTATTGTATCGCCAGATTCTCGGCGATACTCAGCCCTACTTAATAGTCCCGGAAGCTATATTTACTCTTCATTGTAAGAATGTTATTATACCAACAACCTTAGTTTTCTGCTACCTTATCAGTGATCAACTAAGGTTGCTATTTGGTATTCAAACACTACTGCAGAGGGCTTGTTGCGTCCTCAGGTATTCTGTACTGTACCTGTTTGGCCAGCTTCTTAGCCACCTGCTGCACTTCCTGCCGGGCAGCCATCGAGTGAGCACACCACGGCGCATAGAAGAAGATGAGAGTTACCTCCGCCACACTCCTGAGACGCTCCACCTGGAGATAAAATGTTAATGTTACTGACATGTTATTGACTTAACCACTGTGATAGATTGTAAATCTGTTTGGATTTGAAGTATGAATTTATTACTTCCAGGGACTAACACTTGTAGTTGAAGTGCTTTGAGAAAATAATACCTGACTCAAAGAAAGAAATTTGATAATTGAAGACAATGCCATAAGCAATCTGCACCAGTCACAGATGAGAACTACATTAGGAAACAATTTAGCGAGTTTCACGCACGAGAAACGTGAACTGAATTAAAGCTGTATGTACTCTGTAGCCGCGTCACACTGTTCCTCTGTTATAGCCATCCTCAAAGCCATTTATCATGCACATTTTACAATATCTAATAAGGGAAATAACATCTGACTTGTGTCAAATTTTTTTGCATCAGGTGTCTGTGAATCTCACCTGGTCCAGCTGACCCAAGTAGAGGTCCACTACCGGGGCCTCGGCAGAGAAGAACCGCACCGGAGGCCGAGCTGCTGCCACCACATTCTTAGCACGGCTACACAAAGAAAAGATTTCAGTGTAAATCAGAAATCATAATGACACCAACATTGCTAAGCACTTCCACTCTGTTTTGGCACAGCTGGAGCAAAACAGCCACAGTCACAGACAGAAGAGGCAGGACATGCCCGAGATCATTTGTCTACAATTTGCTTCAAATTTCAATCTCCACAGCTGATAAGATAACATAAGTGTGTTATTTTTTGCCGATTCTAAAATGGTGTATTTCTGGTGTGTTCTTTATACTATGACAGTTTTCCTAAAATAAGATTTCTTTTAAAAGAAATCACAATATATCGCCTTGCTTATTGCATTCTATCGCAATATATTGAATTAACAAGGAAAAATAGCAAATCCTTTGATTTGAGGAGCTGGAACTAGAGGTCATTGGTATTATTGTTTGATTAATAAAGCCAAGTGATTGATCATTGATCAAAAACGCTCAATTAATTGACTGATTGTTTGAGCTCTACATATTTCTATTTAAATAATATCTTGAATGGAGTACTTTTACTTGTAATAGAGTATTTTTACAATAATATTGCTACTTTTAAGTATTATTGCTAATATTGCTACATTATAGTACTTTTTCCACCACAACCGGATAACAAGCAGGATGCATCTAAGATCTTTGATTAACACAATTATTGATCAATTGATCAAAATACTCAATTAATCGACTAATTGTTTCAGATCTACAGATTTAGCTGGAAATACTTTTGTTATTTCTACTTAAATAATATCTTGAATGGAGTATTTTTACAATAATATTGCTACTTTTTACTCAATTAAAACATTACAATACTTCATCCACCACAACCAGATAAGAAGCAGGATGTATCCGAGACCATTTGTTTAGCAATTTGCTTCAAGTTTCAGCTGAAACCTCCAGAGCTGGGTTCACTGGAGGATAAATGTGTGTTGTTTACTACAGAGTTATGATTGTTACACTAGTTGTCTTTGGAGTCATTTACAACGCAAAAACTTATTAAAATGAAGAAACTGAGGCAGTGACACACTCTTGGTTGGTACTCTGTCTGTTTAAACGGTTTAAAGCATTAGTTAATTAATCCTCTTGTCCTACAGTACACGTCAGTGTCAGATCAGCTGCACAACATAATAATTAAACCCCGATTAGTTCCAAGTAGCTACGTTATAATTGGGAATAGCTAATTTACGATTTACTAAAGGTACAACAACATTTACCTCAGCAAAGTAACCAGTCGTGATTGTCTCATGTTAGTTAGCCTGGTCACAAAAACACACTAATATAACGTGAAGAGCTGCTCTTTGTTAACGCTGCTGACTTGTTACCTGCATGTGAACTTGACGGCCAGTACGAGCAGGACGCCGAGCACGATAGTCCCGCAGAGTAGCCCCGGTCTCCGGGCCATCAGAAACAGCACCTGCCGGAGAGACTGCCGCACCCGGCGCAGCATTACAGGCTGT
This sequence comes from Sebastolobus alascanus, assembly GCA_916701645.2. NCBI lineage: Eukaryota > Metazoa > Chordata > Actinopteri > Perciformes > Sebastidae > Sebastolobus > Sebastolobus alascanus. Next base: position 166,193 of record CAKAOJ020000032.1, read on the forward strand.
CGGCGGCTCTCCGTCCCATTTATACGCCCCGGCCGCTGCTCAACGCGTCCATTTGCCTAACGGGGGGGGGGCGGAGAGGAGGACTGGTTCGACGGGGGGGGGGGGGGGGGACGGACGGACGGAGCTAACCTGGATTGGACATCGGTGCTGTTGGTGTGCACGGTATTCAAACACGGTCAGACCAACCTTTCTTCCCCACGTAGACTTTTCACTTCCGCAACAATGACGTAAGGGAGAGACCGTAAAGTGCCATCGGCTGTTGAAAAGCGCGCGGTACGTTTAACACCTAGGTAAAACACACAAAAAAAAACGTAGGTTACGTAAAAGGGGAATTAAATTGGTCAGACTCATTATCACATATTTGTTTCTGCAATAATTGTGTTTTAGGTGTTTTTTCGTATTGAGTCTTAGGTGCTCTTTTGAGACAGTCCCTACGTTGTTATGGCGACAGCCGTCGCCGCCGTGACGGACCGTTGAACACTAGAGGGCGGACGGTCAACAGGTTTTCAATCAATCAAACTCATAGAGGTAAGTGCATTGTAAACCCTAACCCTCAAGATAACCGTCGTTTTATAATTTATATAATAATATTTTTTATTCTATATGGTTTCATTTAGTCTGTTTTAGTTATTATATTACATATAATTTGGCTTTTTATTCGTTTTTTTTTTATTATTAAACCTGCAGTTGGCAAAATGTTTTTGGCATCATTTCATTGGGCAAAAATTCCATAATAACCTTTCCACATATTGTAATTGAAGTGCTCTGAGAGAAAACTAGACTTCTGCACCTCCTCATGGCTCTGTTTTCAGGCTGTAAATAATCTAGCCCATGACAGGAGACTTTGGCCAATCACAGGTCATTTCAGAGAGAGAGCGTTTCTATTGGCTGTGCTCCGGCTGGTGGGCGGTGCTTGGTATTTCCTCAACTGATCTCAACTTGGCTGCCGGATCACAAACTTATTTGAGAAGTCAGGATTTTTTCCATTTCTATTTCTGCAGTTCAGATCATCACATCCACAGACTGAACTGTCCTTATAAACATAATTATCCTAATAACATTTAAATTGCCCATCAATTACTCCGTCACAAGAAAAACGAATCCCCCACAACAGGATATTATTTAAAAATCTTTATTTTTCCTTTGCCATTATAGAACATTGAAGAACAAAATCACAGTGTAGAACTTTTAAGTGCAAATGAACAATGTAAAAAATAAAAAAAAGGTCTTTAATTAGCTCTACCCATTCATCACATGGAAACGTATACTGAGAACAAAATGTTTCTGAAGAATAAAAAAAAAGGTGCAGCATAATATTTGTCAGCAGTACTAGCAAATAAAACCTGCTATGAACAGTTTCTCCGTAAAATCCTAAAAATGAGAAAAGATCTGTATCAGCATCTTAAATTCTGTTAAGAACATGTTTTATTTCAAATCTAAGTGCCAACATGAGTTGTGAAATGAACGTCTGGAATTCCTGGAACAAGCTTCAATGTGGAACATTTGTTCATAAAGTTTTGTTTTCCTTTGAATCAACTGTAGGTTCCCATCAGGCTTCAGAACTGCAACCCTCAACATTTGACACATTTCACAATCACTAAACCTCGTAGAGTGAGTTTTCAGACAGCTCTGTGGCACCAAGATCGCAGTCAAAGCCAGAACCGCACTGAAGATTTCAAGAACGCATAGAAGTTCATGCAGAATAAAGGTTTATATACACGTATAATACTGCTTCATTCAAACCGATACTTTTAAAGCGGAGGGTTGTCCATTCCAATGGTTGTGGATTACATGCCATAAAGACATTTAATAATAGAAGTCAAACAGAAATTAATTTATCAAAGCTTGTTTTGTTCCACCTTCAGCCATCTCAGTGCTACAAAGCGATCAGAAAACTCCTCATGAGGCCAGTCTTCACTACCACCGGTGTTAGAACATGACTTATCATTTGCATAACTGCCCTCTAGACCATTTAGGCAATGTGGTTTGTGAATGCACTGTGCACGCAGAGAGAGTAATCTCTCCTAATCAATAACATCACAGATTGTTCACTGTTTATTTCTCCTACAATAGCTCAAACCCTCTCTTGTTCCACATGGCAACCATGCAGCAGAGAGACAAGACTGGAAGCCAGAAAACGTCCTTTCCAACAGCAAGTAAGCCAGTCTCATGTGAGCATACTGCTGAAAATAAACTCCTCTTCAGCAACTGGATTTCTGGCTGTTTTATTTGCTGTGAACTGTGCGGCATTATTTGGGCACTGACTGCATGCAGTTTGTTACAGTGCCTGCGTTTCCGGGTGCATTAGCTGCTGCACCACCATGTCTATATTAATGATGGGGCTGAAGTAGAGAGCCCAGTAGAAGAGGCAGTTGCACACGAACTGAGGGACAAAAGGCCACAGGAGGGCGAAGGCAAACCCCTGAGATAACATCTTCCATAAGTGGTTCCACATCTTGCGCGGCAGAGACCTGTGAGAAAGTGGAAGATACGAGTTAATGCATGTAGCCTTCGCCACCACAGGAACTGACCAACCTGTAACTAAACATGTAGCTTACAAGAACAGTGTGTAGGATCTGGTGGTATCTAGCGGTGAGGTGAGGAGATTACAACCAACTGGCGTTCCTGAGATATTGCGTTCACGAGAATGGGAGGGATGTACGACGGACATAAAAGAAAAAAGGTTTGAAACGACTGCTCTGCATCCCGCAGTAAAATTTATTTAAAAACAGAAAGAAAGTAAAAAAAAAAAAACCCAGAAAGATGGCACCCGGCCTCCCCCCTGGTTATACCTGATCCTGGCTCTTGTCCAGAGTCTCCACAGGGCGCAGCCCTCCAGCACAGACAGCAGCATGGCGTTAACAATGATGAAGCGAGACGTCCAGTAGTGGACGGCCAGCCAGTCCCAAGCAAACTCTGCTATCAGCTGGTATGGAAGCAGGAGGTACTTCACAAGAAACTCTGCCCACTGTCGCCAACTGGGCTCCAACTAACAAACACAGGAACATGACAGAAAACAAAAGATGACGGCTGAAAGGTGGTTTTATGAATATAAGAAGTTATTTTTTTTACTGTAAGATCCACCATCACTGTCATACAAAGACAATTTGGTAACCTCAATAGGTACAGTATATTTATATGCAACATTCCAATCAGATGTTTCATTAAGATAATTATAGCTGTGATATTTTAGTCAGAATAAGCTTATTACCACTTATTACTGTTAGCATGACGCCTATTTCAAATTTGGCCAAATATTCTAATGTTATTCTTTTAATTTACAGTGTGTGATCATGGATCCATCACCTCTGTTTGCCTACATAATAAAACTTTTAAGGGCCCGTAGGCCTCAAGACCAGTCCTGATCTGGGGAGGGATCTTGGTTTGGTTGATACATATTTTTGTTTTCTTAGACCTCTACATGTTCACACATCCACACATTACTGATGAACTGACTGCATACTTAATTTAGCTTCCTTAAATAAATGTATTTTACTTTAAAGTGTCACAATGTGGTTCCCACATTTTGTCTTTCCTTTGAGCCGGGTCGTGACAAGATTAACCGAGAGAAAGATACGCGCAATCTGTAAAGTGTCACCTGTGCGCTGAGGAAGCTGCTCTCCACTGACTGGCCGATGTGTGTGATGGCCGGACAGCAGGTGTGCAGGAAGGGCAGGAAGGTTTCCGAGTAGTCGAACAAATACAAGTAGAAGAGAGTGAGCCGAGGGGAGCGCTTCAGTGCGTACAGCAAGAACAGGGACTTCCCTGCATTAGTAGCCTGGCAGAAAGTGAGAGAAATACAAGTATGCAGAGGAAGTGTAAGAAATATGATGTGGAGAGTCAGTTCTTAAAATCTCGATTATAAAGCTTAAATGAAGGGAATGTTGTATAACACTAAAGCAAAGGTCACATCCTTAAATACACGTCAATACCTTAGTGCATGCTACTGTAGTGGAGGTGGAAGCAAAACAAGATCTTTTACACAAACTTGCTCAGAGCTAATATCACGTCCAATAGATCAACTTCATATTTACTCATTTAAAGATGCCAAGAAGTACTGAATCATATACTACCAGCATGGGAAGTTAACTACAACGGGACAAATATTCGCAAACCAAAGACACAACATACAGTACGCTGAAAAGGCTAATGACCAGTGGTTTTGTCGTGGTATAATCTGGAACAGAGAGGACTCTTTAGTACCTTGTATTCCCAGAGGTTGTGCGGAGGTTTGACCCCCAGGGTTCTAACTCTGTCCAGTTCAGCCAGAACAGCCCGTCGGTGAGCCTGATTTTCGATGCTGTAAGGAGGTTTTAACAACTCTTCGTCCCCCAGCATCATCAGTAGCCTAAAGCAAAGGAATCCAACACCACATGGCATAAACATAACAATCCGCAACATGAGTTTCTGTGTTTCTGTGCGAGTCTGAACCTGAATAGAAAACAATGTACTACAGTTCAAAGATGATGTTGAATAAATATGGCTCTGCTCAGTTCTATTTTGTAGGCTATAATATGTCCGCATTTTCAAATTCAGTACAAGGGAAGCAAACAGAAATTGTGCTGTAATAAAATGTAATTTTTCTACCTCCCATTGACTTTCTCCTGCTCGAAGGGTTCCCTGTAAAGCTGGGCCCAGGGCCCTAAGAGTTCCAGCCAGGACACGACTTCCTCCGGCGTCCAGTGAGACACTGGTTTACTGATCAACAGGTCATGCTGCTCCACCACACCGCTGCTCCAGTGATACACCAGCACCATCACCTGGAAACACATTAACAAACAAGGTACAGTGAACACTCGTTTATGTCCTGCTTATACCACTGCAGGATGCATTATATATTTAGATGCAAATAAAAGATGTAGTTCACAAAGCTGTTGTTGGTGAGGAGTTGGGGATTAACAGGTTAACATGGTGGCTGGAGTCCCTCATAGGCCAGACTGGTGCCAACTAGGCAAAAGTTCACAGCTCTGGTTTAGCCTTCAGCTGATCCAGTTACTGTGTCTTGCATAAATCAACCATTGCCACTAGAGGTCACTGTATGTGTTTGACACCTGCAGCAGCATGATTAATCAACTAAAAATATACATTTGCTATTAAATTAGAGTATGATTTGATAAAAATGTGCTACTTATCAAATCTTTATAAACAATTAAATACAAATTTTCATTTGCAGTTATGAGAATTTATTGCTTAACGTGCAGATTCATAGACCAAGCTCTGCAAGGCTGCGGCTAGCAAAACCTATATTTTCTGTGTCATTTGGTAAAGTTAGAAGAGCAAGGTCACTTCTAAACAAAGAAAAAATGCAATGCTAATCACAAAATTCCTAAATATGACATGACAATTCGCCGCCATTGCAGTAAAATGGCCAGTCGTTAAGCCAAGTGTCCATTCATTCATTAATTCGTTCATTCACCGTGATAGTATACATAATAACAATATGAGACTGTCAGTGGCAAAAACAAGCACTTTTATTGGACATATCTGCAGCGCTCTCCCTCAATACTGGACTAATTTCAAAAATCGTTGTTCCCATTAGTCAGTTAGAGGGAAAAATGGGAAAATAGGGTCCAGTTTGAAAAATACCAAAGTTAACCTTTAAGTTGTTAATTTTCCTACAAGAGGTCGTTTTTCTGGTGAAAAAATCTAAAAAGCTCTAAGAAGGAAACCTAAGTATCTTTGGAGTTTTGGAAATCAAAGTACAAGCGATGTGTAAAGCTGAGTCTGGAGGGAAGGTGGACCCAGGCTAGCGAGGGATCGGTGGGCGTACAGTATGAAGTCACATTAGCCGTCCATAAAATGTAAACATTGATTAAATTGAAGCTCCATATCCACTTGAAATGATAATAGTATTTTAATCCTGGGACTTATTTTCCTATTTTTTTTCCCCAGCATGATGACAGATTTTGATAATAATCTCAGTTTCCAGGGAATATTATGTTCCAGTGCACAAAGAAAACACAAAGTCAAAAGCAACCAAAACAAACTGCTGCTTTGCACACAGGCCCAGGGCCCCTTTCCTAATTTCAATAATGATATTCATTCATGAAGTGGGGCCAAAAACAGGACCATGATCTCATCTGTTTACATGCTACCAGCAGCACGCACGCACGCACACACGCACGCACGCACGCACGCACGCACACACACACACACACACAAACACAAACACACATTTACTGCCACGTTGCAAGACACACAGTTACGTTGCTCCCAAGTGCCACATGTACAAAATAAACATGATCTGTCCACATGATATGAACACTGACCTCTTCATCCACTACTGTGATAACCTTTAAATATTACCTACCACTGTTGGTTTTTTTTTACTGCCGTTGTGTACTTACAGCCACACATGTGAGTGCAGTCAGGACTCCAGAGAAGAAGAAGCCTGCTCCTTTGTGCTGATTTGTCCTGGATCTACCCAAGTTGTCACCATACCTAAAAACATGTAGATTGAACAGATGAGACAGACACAAGGCAAGTTCATGGGGATACCATCATCATTGTCAAAGGGATCTGTTAAACTTGCATTGTGGGTAATACATTCACCAGGTTTTGAGAAGGAAGAAAAAAAAAAGTTGATATCTCAGGTTCTGCTGCGTCCATTTTGATCCTTTCTGTTTTAATCCATTCATTGTGAGTCTCACAATGTTATAGGAGTGCAGTGTTAAATCAGTGGAGCACTCTTTTCAGTATATACTAAGACACACTTTTGTTACAACAAAAACGGCTTGTATCATAGATTATACTGTACTACCTCTGGAAGGCCAGCAGGCTCCGGGAGATTTTGGGGTTAGCCTGGATGTCTGCTCTCCTCCGCTGAACGACCTCACTGAACAGCTTGTCAGTTGCATCCCTAGAGAGGAAAGCAGTAAGTTAACAGGAAGAGGTGGTGAAGGTGTGGTTATGTTCTTTGGGTTTTTCTTTAGCATCAACCAACGTAGCTCATGCTTCACGGCCACGTTGAGGAAAATTAGTGGTAATTCTGCTTCGTGCCGTTTGAAACAGTTAAATGAAACTCTTAAACATCTGGAAAATAGGACAACTTACACCCTAATCAAGTCTTTCTCTTGCCCAGATTAAAACAGCATCTGTACTATGCATCAGTAACAGTGTACAAAGATAATCCCAACTCCTCCACTCTCAGACTGTTGTATAACTTTTAGCCGTATTCATTTTTCCTATAAAACACATCACTTCGTTGCTTCCTCTTACTTATTACAGTAAAAAAGGAAATAATTTTTCAACAAACGCATGTTTCTGCTTCACTGATTGATTGAAGTAGCTGTGGGAAGGTAATTTCTAACACTAACTCCGTACATTTTAGTACATACTTCCATAGGTTTCTTTTCTTCCATAGGCCTTTACATACCGAATAAACAACAGGAAAATGCAAAATACTCGCCTGCAAATATTATATGTTAGGGCTGGGCAATCTGACGATATATATCGTCAAAATGCTATAGAAATGTCTATCGTATATATGTTTTTATATATTGTTTCTATCGCGATATAGGCTAGGCCAATATTTATTTATTTTTTCTCTATAATTTCACTTAAAACAGTTATGTTCATTTTGCACTCAAGCTCTTAAATGAGAAAATACTCTGTGTGTGTGTGTGTGTGTGTGTATATATATATATATATATATATATATATATATATATATGTCCGCCTAATATTTGCATTATGCGTCAAAGTACTCGAGAAAAAAACAACAGTTCAAAACAATTATATTGAGGTGTGAATTAATCACACTAAAAAAATGCACTAAACTCAATAAATTCATGACCAATTAAAAAGACATTTGTAAGTATGTGACTTTTGTTTAGAAAACTAGTTTATTTTTTTTTTAAATAGTGTGAAAGTGGAACCATGCTGCACTAGGTAAACAACAGACAACTATATAAAGCAAAAACAATGTCATCTTAGACCACATGTTGTAAGGGAAAGTCTGGCACCAGTAATGTGGAGCATACATTGCTCCACTGTCACACTGTCTTGCTCATCATTCATTAGGCAGAGAAGTTAAAGCTAGCAGAGTGATAACTCCAGCAGTGGAACCAACTCAATCCATCCTCAGCTGTCGGGGTAACGTGGTTGGTACAGTAACAAAAGATTGGCTGGATGTGGAGGAGTTAAAGACAAGTCACCCCTGGAGGTAAATCGCAAATTAGGATTATACATATCTGCTTAAAGTGGCAGTAGGCAACAATTTTTTGGGCATAATTTGGCAAAAATTCCATAATAACCTTTCAGCATATTGTAATTCAAGTGGTCTGAGAGAAAACTAGACTTCTGCTCCTCATCATGTCTCTGTTTTCAGGCTTTAGAAAAACCTAGCCCGTGACGGCAGATTTTGACTAATCACAGGTCATTTCAGAGAGAGAGAGCGTTCCTATTGGCTGTGCTCCGGTCATGTGACCTGAACTTGGCTTCCTTCAACAGATTTTCCAATGGCGGCTGCGTCACAAAATTTCTCATTTTACAGCTAAACAGTACACTACAAGATGATTCTGAAAACATTTGAGGCGAGAAATAGTCATTACAGTAACAGAATATTGATTCATATCTGATCAGCGCTGCCTAGTTTGACCGTTTGGTCAGAGTTCTCGAGTGATTGACAGCCAGCTCTCATAGACGGCAGCTGGACAGCGGACCTTGTTTTCCTCCGGTAAGTGAAATCCTTCAGATGCCTGTCACGATATAGCGGCCGTTTTCTAAAAATAACTTTTTTAAATCATATTTGCGCCAATCTCGTATACTGCAGCTTTAAATAAAGTTCTATTTAGAGAGTTCTATTACGGCTGCTTGTGTTCAGAAAACATTTAGAATTTAAAAACATTGGCTTCTTTTATTACATTAAAAAAAGGTTTTCTAGAAAAACAGGTTTATATTCCAAAAGTAAGGCATTGTTTTAGTATTGGTAGCAATAACAGGGTATTGCATTGGCACTAGTATCACAAAATTTCCCAGCCCTCAACTCATGGGGGTTTATTTTAACCACACCTGTCACACAGATACACACAAGTTTTTTGTCTTTAGAAGTTGTCAGTAGGTCTCTGTTCTCTACTGTACTACTGTGAGAGAATGTGAATACTGTGGTCAGAAAATCAAACATGCATTCCCTGATATGGTGTGGCTGTGAAAAGCATACCTCAGCAGTATGTTGATTTTAGGAAAGCCTTCCCACTTCTCCCGGCACTCTGGGCACTCATTCTTGTGCGAGGACTCCCACCACAGAGCCAGACAGTGGCGGCAAAAGTTATGGCCGCAGGTCAAGGTTGTGGGGTTCACTAAGATGTCGTAGCAACAGTGGCACGAGAACTCATGTTCTGAGATGTCGGTGGCGGAGGGCTTCGACTGAGGACACTCAGATAAGTGAGGGGGGTCGTCCATTGATGCTCCCAGACCGTCATCTGATGAATCCCACTCCATCTTGTGCAACATATCCAAGTCTGAAGAAGAGGAGAAACAAGGTTACAAAAGAAGAACTAAGTGGAGAAAGTGATAAAAGTTTAAATTTTAAAATACAGTCTCTAAAAGCTTCTCAGAGAAAACTGGCAATTCAAAAGACTGCCCCAGTGTTTTATCCAATTTACTACAATTCACATATATTGACCATCACAACTAAACCATGATGTTGAGTTTTTTTTATGATTATTTAATGAATTTTTCCAGGAGTGCATTGGCTTTCAGTCATCTCCTATATACAATACAGTAAAATACAATATGAAAATATTAGCAAACTCTTGAGCTGCGTGAATCCATCACATTGAAAATCAAGTCTGCATTATATTTTATTACTGAGGTAATGATAGATATGATAATGATAATGATAATGTTAGACATATTTGCCCACTCCCATGTGCATGGACAATCATGCGATTAAATATTTCAATCGATTGACAGCCTTAGCTTTAATTGATTTGAATACTGTAAAACATTCAGCAACAACTATTTAAATGAATACATGTTGCAAATCATCCTTAGGGTTTCTTGGACCCTAAGTGTCCAGTACACATTTAAACCCAATCCAGTGGAAAAATAAGCAATTGGTGAGGTTTATAATACACAAACTTCCTAAATAACAGTAGAGCTATAGGATCTTGCAAGGCCCCATGAGTTTAATAGACGTTTTCACATGATTCTTTTCCAAGAGAATCCATTCATCCAGTTGGTATGGAATGACCCATTTGAGAAGTTGGAACCATGAAGTATGAAAAATGACAAACTATTATCTTACAGTTAAAAAAGCTTCATATGTTCTCTGTGCAAAAATCTGAATTTGTAAAGCTGTCATATAAATGTAATAGAGTAAAAAAGTACAATATTTCCCTCTGAAATGTAGTGGAGTAGAAGTAGAAAGTGGCATGAAAAGAAAACACTCAAATTTAGTACGAGTGCCTCATAATTCTACTCGACTAAATGTACTTAACGTTAGTTACATGCCACCTCTCTTTAAACAACAAACAAGTGAGCTGGTCAGCACCAAACCATGAGACAGAAAGAAAGCGTTCATTTAGACACTGAAATCTTAACATAGCTAACCTTACTTTGCTAGCAGCTAACGTTAACTTAGCTATCACATCCTGATCTGGACGTTAGCTGTACTCGTTAGCTAATTACTGACATTAGCTAGGGTCAGCAACAACAACAGTTACGGCTCTGTAAAGCAGAAAGGACAGTTTCCTGGTATAACGTTAGCTTTAGTAGCTAGCTAGTTAGCATAACAATCAGTAACGTGACTGCTAGTGACCGCATTCGACAGACTGACGGTGTTACCTCGCCTCAGGAGTGGCCTTGGCTGGAGGACGATGACATAATTATCTGGTTAAAATAACTTATGTGTGTGTGCAGTTAACCCTGAATCAGACCGTCCACACGGAAGAGAGAGATATTTCTGCTCGAGTAGCTGTCGCCATGGTTCCGACCTCCGCGCGGCTGCTGCTGGAAGTGGAAGTGGAAAGCCCCCCGCGCACACATCCGGGTACCTGTTAACAGTCGTCATCAACTGGTCACACGCTCACCTGACCTATCGCTGCAGCTGGACTGGTGAGGAGAGGACAGAGGAAGGTGTCGTCTGTAGTCTTCCTCGGTGATGTTGTAAAACCAGCTGTTTTTTAGAAATGCTTCAGTTCAAAGTTCAGATCAGATTCTGGACTGAAGTATGAAGTTTTACCTGATCCACGATAATAGCAAAACAGTAACCTATTAACTTACACGTTGGCTCTACATGTACAGAAGAGACCACACTATTTATAGCAGTGGTTGACACATTTGAGGTACTTGTTCAATTTTGATTCTACTTTTATTCTACTTTTTTTTATGCTGCTATCACAGGTCCTTCCTCCCTGCAGCTGCCAGACTCCACAACCAGCACTGCTCCAAGTAGACCACATACAGTACACACCAAAAACTGACAATAACTGCACTATACTGTACACTGTGACTGTGCAATATCAGTACAACTCAGGTGTAACTTCAATTCATACTGTGCAATACTTTCAGGTGAAATTTCATTCCAGTCACTGTGCAAAATCAATTTTCCACTTGTGCAATTGTGTTAATAGTCTTTTATTGTCAATACTGTATATATTGTTCCTATTTTTAATATTTCCCCTTGTTTATATTGTTCATATTTTTATATTTCCTTCTATTTAAATTTTTCATATTTTATATGTCTGTCTACTTTTTTTTTTTACTGTGTTGTATCTTGCTTTTTGTTTTTACTGATGCTTCTTGTTTCTGCACTATCCCCTTTGCTGCTGTACACTACAAATTTCCCCACTGTGGGACTAATAAAGGAATATCTTATCTTATCTTGTTTGCTTTAAATCGATGTGAAAAATAGATACAGAAAATTCCTTCATATGAACACAGTACACTGGCCCGTATTTTTACAGACTTTTCTTAGAGTGTACATTATTCTGAAATGGGTCATATTGCAAGATGAGTACTTTTCCTTTTGTTATTTTAATTATATTTTGATGCCCATACACTTGTACTTTTACCTAAAGTTAAATTTTAAATGCATGTGTTTCTGCACTGCACTGTGGTATTGCTACTTATACTCAAGTACTCAAGTAAAAGATCTGAGTACTTCTTCCACCACTGGTTATGTCCTAGTGTTTCTTCAAATAATCCTGAATCATCACTTAATAGTAATACACTGACATGGCTACTGTATATAGTCAGTGGTGGAAGAAGCTGTTAGACAAATGTAGTGGAGTATAAAGTACTTTGTCTAGTACAAAGTAATTTGCCTCTGAAATGTAGTGGAGGTATCAAGCTGCATAAAAATAAAATACTCAAGTAAAGTTTAAGTACAGTACTTCAGTAAATGTCAGTCTTAGTCACGTTCCACCACTGCCCTATTGTGCCCAAATTGGTGCCTTCATTTATGTGGTAAAATGATGACTCACTATTTAATTCAAATTCAAATTCAAATTCAAAAGGGTTTTATTGGCATGGGAAACATATATTGCCAAAGCAAATGTGAAAAAACAAAACAAAAAAGTACATACAATAAGTAAAGATCTACTAGAATAAAGAAATATGTATACAGAGCTGTGTAACAGTGTGATTAAAATATCTAAATAAAAATAGGTAAAGTTTAACTTAAAAATACAAACAGAAAGAAATGTGATTTTGCTCTTATATATACAGTCAAGTCAATTTCAATTTATTTTGAAAGTGACAGTAGTTTATTGACATGACTGTATATATAATATAAAATAATAATATTTTTGTATTTTTAAGTTAAACTTTACCTATTTTTGACAGTATATACAGATAAGTAAAGTTAAAGCTGCAGTATGTGATATTGGCGCAAATATGATTTAAAAAAGTTATTTTTAGAAAACGGCCGCTATATCGTGACAGTAGTACATGAAACAGGTAACCTGAAAAAAAATCATGTTCCTCTGTGTCCTACTGTGTCCTACTGTGATTTCACTTACCGGAGGAAAACAAGATCCGCTGTCCAGCTGCCGTCTATGAGAGCCGGCTGTCAATCACTCGCGAATTCCGACCAAACGGTCAAACTAGGCAGCGCTGATCAAATATGAATCAATATTCTGTTACTGTAATGCCTATTTCTCTCCTCAAATGTTCTGAGAAACATCTTGTAGTGTACTTTTTAGCTGTAAAATGAGAAAGTTTATGACGCGGCCGCCATTGTAAAATCTGTTGAAGGAAGCCAAGTTCAGGTCACATGACCGGAGCACAGCCAATAGGAACGCTCCCTCTCTCTGAAATGACCTGTGATTAGTCAAAATCTACCTTCGGCCGGCTAGAATTTTCTAAAGCCTGAAAACAGAAACATGATGAGGAGCAGAAGTCTAGTTATCTCTCAGAACACTTGAATTACAATATGCTGAAAGGTTGTTATGGAATTTTTGCCAAATTATGCCAAAAAATTGTTGCATACTGCCACTTTAACCTATTTTTTTTTTTTTTTTTTTTTTTTTTACAGTATATACAGATAAGTAAAGTTAAGTTAAGATAAAATAGAAAGACATTGCGGTTAAAACAATATATTTGGGCTCCGTACCATCCAGTAGGTGGCGGTATGAGCCTCCCAGATTCCGACCTGCCACCACCACGGATGGCAACCGCTGTAAAAGAAAACACACGAAGAAGAAGTGGTGTCGCAACCAGCTAGCAGCAGGCTAGCTCAGACAGCGGGGCTTGTTGATGACGGGCTGCTGTCATCCGGAATAACGCAGCAACTTAGCTTCATTTACTCTTCACCCTGGTTTTTCTTATGACATCCTTCAAACCCGGCGACCACATCGCATTATGTTCGAGGTAACGTAGACAACTTCGCTGCTATTATTGTACAGCTAGCTGGGGTTTTGGATGTAGCTTAACTGTGATAGTTAACTAGCTAATGTTAGGTAGATGCGGCTCGTTAACCTGGTGTGCAGATGAATAAGAAGTAACTGTTATGTGTGGGTCGACTGGGGGTGACATTGGTTTAAATATAAACCCTGTCGCTCCTAAATTAAACAACAGCTTCTAATTTTGTCAGAATAGCTTGTTTGCTAACTAGTTAGCTATTGACGTGTTTGTATTAAACGAGCGTTGCGTTCAGTGACATATCAAACTTATCCGGGGAAATGATTTATGCTTCCGACTCTCTCAGGCTGGTTAAATGTCCAAGTGTTGAAGGAAATATCATACATAGCTCACGGTGCCAATAATAATGCTATAGCCTGCGTAACAAAAACATATAAGTTTATTTACTGTACTGCCTGCTGTAACATTATTGTCAGTCGTTTGCGCCATTTATTTAAGGGGCTGCACAAAACTCCTATTTTCTTATAAATAGGTGTTTCTGCAACTACGGGCATTTTTAAGTCCCAGCAATGACATTTTGGATTTATGTTGAAATTTGCAGTGCAATGTTTGATAAATATACACAAAGTGTGATTACCCATCTTGACAAAAAAATATTACTCTATGATTTAATCAAATTTAGGAAGCATTTTATGGGTCCAAACACCAACCTGACCCTTTCTCAAGCCAAAGATATCAGCTGTCCTAATGTTATGGCTGATCGATGTATACAGAATTTAGAAAGCTTTGTTCTGCAGTGCAAGGTTACATTTACTCAGCACTCAGTACAATTTTATGGCTCTTGTACTTTCCTGGAGTATTTACATGTAATGTAACTTTTTATTTTTATAAAACATTTCTGTTGTACTGTTTACTGCATACTAGTTACTTTTCAGATTCAGATTTTACATCCAAAACCTATTTTACATATATAAAATATGATGCATAATTATAGATTAAACTATCCAACATTATATAAAGTAGTTAACAGCTCCACCTTGACTAACTGCAACATTTAAAATGCTGAAAATATATTAATGCACCGATAATGATCTAATCATGTAATATATAACACTGTCAAAGGGGTCATTTTGCTTTATGTACTTTTGATACTTTGAGTATATTTTGCAGGTAACACCTCTTCACGTTTACATGGTGTTATATCTAATTTTACTTAAAAAGGAACTGAGAACATCTTGCATTACAGTCTATTAGTTGTGTTTCTGCATGCTTGTAAATAGTATTTATTGTTTTAAATAGTATTTACTTTACTAAATCCAGTTTGCTGATAATTAATGCAATTTTTACAAGTCGTCTGAATGTTTTGGTATTGTTTTAAGTAATACACATTTTGATTTACAGTTAAAAAAAAAAAAAAAAACTAAACTGGATTGACGGATGTCTATAAGTTCAAAAGAGTTTGGTTATATTTTCACTGTATTTGTATATTCAGAAAATGAATGCAAAATGTGTTTAAACAACTTTCAGTTAATTTCAATTATTTCTTCCGGATGAATCTTGTATTATTGTGTAGTATTTTCCCATAATTACAGCTGCAGTAAACTTAAAGGTTTCTGAGGTTTGTTACTGTATGCCTTGCATGCATTGATCACCGATCATTAGTGTCTCTGTCTTAATGTCTTTATAGGATCCTGAACTCCAAGATCCATTGTCACTGAGTCTAAATGAAAACTACGATGACCAGAATTCGCCATGTCATGATTCAAAAAAAGCACCAGAAAGCCCCGACTATAATTGTGAGACACCGGAGATTCAAGTAATCATCAAAGAGGAAGAGGAAGGCTGGACTGTGAGTGAAAATCGTGAGTGGAAAATCTTAAATATCCCCATCACCTTACTAGATGACATACATGCAAATTACTCGATCATGGTTTTTCACATTGTTGTTTTGGTTTGTAATGTTAAACACAGATGAGGGCTTCAGCTCAGAGGGAGAAAAGGAGGATACCTCCATACACTCTTGTCATCCCGACCTGGAGAGCTCCATTTCATGCGGAGTAAAGAGACAGCAGGGAGTGTATTCGGTGGAGAGATGTTCGGAAGAGTCTGCAGGCCCCGCTCTCTACGGGCAGAGCTCCTCTTCCAGAGAGGGGCGGCAGAGACACATGCTCATGGACTCGGATGAGAAAACTAAGATTTCCTGTATACGCGGAAAAGCGCCGGGAAATGTGACTCTGCATCAGTGCAATAACACAGGAGAGAAACCCTTCTCCTGCCCAGTACGCGAGACGACACCCAGCCACAAACGGAGCATGAAATCCCATCAGAGAACACATGCAGGGGATGAGTGTTACGGTCAAAGCACATCTTTCACAACTGAAGCAGAAGAGACCAAAAGATCAGCACCTTACCAAACAGTATGTAAATATATAGTAGATAGTAAATAGAAGTAGAATGTAGAATGGTAGAAATTTGTGATATAACATTAGTAATACGAAAAGAAAAATCTCTCTCTAGTAGTCATGTATTAGTGGTTTCATACGGTCAACATCAGCTTGCTTATTTGATTTATTTGTTGATTGTAAGTAAGGGATAATGTACAGCGAGCCGGTCATTGTTGTGAACGAATCCCCGACAGGGCGATGCTGCATGTCTCTCATCGCCCTAAAGGGGATTCTTTCACAACAATGACCCGCTAGCTGTACATTATCCCGCTTATTACACGGCTACTTACTTAAGAAATCAATATTTTGACACAAAAACGGTCCGCCAGAGTCCGACATCAGAGCTGCGCCCATAGCAACGGTTTGCTATACATAGCAACGGTCTGCTATACATGTCAAAACTTGTCCACAAATGGAGCGGAACAGGTAGCTTTTCATGGCAATTTTAGAAACGTTGATTATAATACTGAACACATCCCAGGGACGTGGACCGCCTCCATTAATCAGACTGTTAAGAGAATTTGGTGAATCTGACTTGTACGAACGATCCTCACAGTGAAAAGTAAGAGAGGTTTAGGATAAGAATCCGAAAATGTTCTTGCATGAGGCCCTTTTTAATGAAATAATAAAACTGCAAATTTTAGTTTAATTTAAGTATCAAACAAAATCGGGTTTGAGATTTTTTTCTTTTTTTATCTCTATGCATTCCAGCCAAATGAGAGAAATGTCCAAATCTGGTGTCGCTACTTCTCTGCAGAAAAAATGAATGCCTTTTTTTCACACTGTGTTCTGTATTCAGGATTCACCTGAACGTACGGCCTTGATGTCTCATGGACTCAAGATGGCATCTGCAAACTTAGAGGACCAAACGCTCCATTTGACTGTCAGACTGCAGGCAGGGGAGGAGGAGGAAGAGGAGGAGGAGGAACAAGAGGAACCAGATGAAGAAATTAGTGGTTTAATCAACTCTGATGGAGAAGTGGTTGAATGGGATGCCAGTAAGTGATTCATAACAGCACGGTTTGTTGATTCCAGTTTCCCACATGAGTTTATTTGGTAAAGCACATTTTAAGTAGCCGTTTGGCAACCACATATATATTTAAGTATTTCCAAAACAAGACCCTTTTAAAATCATGAATACTCCATTCTACAGAGCCTTAGTTATTTTGTTTTTTGTGTCCTATTCTGTTTTTTGTGTCCTATTCTGTTCATCATTTGTTCACGTTCGCAGTTTAATTATAACTCACAACATTAGTACTGCCTTTATTTTTAATGTAGAATGCAGCCCTTTATGTTAGGCCTGAATGCATAACCTACTGTTTTGAATATCAGTTGTCATGTCGGGTATCTCTTGAAGCTGAGCTAACTGTCTTGTTTTTTTACAGGAGACAGTCCAGACAGAGGCTCTGATTGCAGAGAAAGTCCTCAGCCTAGCAAGGTAATTTGTCTTAAGACACAATTTATCAATTTTGCGATACATAGGCAGAGATAAGGGCTGGCCCCTTCAAGTCTCTTGAAACCTCTGATTGCATATATAGCTTATAATTACATTGCATATAATACAATTGAACAGCACCACATATACTGTATAAGTTCCAGAATGACAATAAAGTTGATTTAACATGCGCCCTGCAAAACCTGACAAAAATGGAATTTTGCAATGCAACTTCTCCAGTTTGACAAAATGGAAAGCAAGAAATTACGATATGAAAATGTCTTGGAAAACAATGGGTTTTTATTGTACACCGGAATTATGATCCACTTGTTAAATCAACTGTCATAGGTGTCCCCCAAATATTATTTTTGACTGATAACCATGCAGAGGGTGCCTGCTAAAAGTAATGCTTTGTTTAGGGATGAAGGAGGGTTGAAATCTGCTAAAGCTGGGCATACATTCTATAATTTTAGCCCCTTTTTTGGCTGCACGACTCATTTTAGAGTCGGACCAAATTTCAGCTTCGTTGGGCGTTGTTTGCCGTGCAGCGTACAGGGGGCCGAGGACCGATTAACTCCACAGGCTCTCGCACAGTTGAAGCAGAGCCTCGAGCCATTTCCTCCTGTCAGTGCTTTTTTTCAGGTCGTGGCTGACGATCGGACCGTACAGTGTGAGCACATAAATCGTGAGCTTTAGCTTTACATTGCAAACGATCTACTCGTACAGTAGGAGTAGGAATTACACAACATTTCTAAAATCGTACAGTGTATGCCCAATTTAAGCCTTCCAGCCAGTTTTACTTCCCGATTGTATAGAAGTCTATGAGAAAATGACCCTACTTCTCACTTGATTTATTACCTCAGTAAACATTGTAAACATGAGTTTATGGTCTCAATCTCTAGTTTAAAGTCTTCTTCAATACAGCATGATGTTCATTTAGTAAATTATGGTCCCATTTAGATTCAAATAGACCATAAAGCAGGGTATGCTTTAGGGCGTGGCTACCTTGTGATTGACAGGTCGCTACCACGGCGTTGGGAGTTGTCCGTGTTTTCGTCGGTCTCACTGTAGGGTAGATAAATAGGCAAAAAGGAAAAACGACACTTCACTGCCACAGAATAGTTTGAATTATATTCTATAACTACTACTATAAAAATGCATTTTATCTTTACCCTGCTTCGGTATTTTTCAACCTGGACCCTATTTCCCCATGTTTTTGTGTCTAAGTGACTAATGGAGACAACACTTTTTGAAATTGGTCCAGTACTGAGGGATAACGCTGTAACCGGCTGCCACTAAACGGGCTGCAATGTGATCATATCGGGCAATTCCGCACTGTCAATGTACGTACACTAAAAGTGCTTGTTTTTGCCACTGACAGGCTCAGATTGTTATTATAAGTGTCTGATAACATTATGGAAAGGACCCTACAGAGAAACAAAATGTGTTTTTTTTTTTTTTTTTTACCTTTCGCTTGATCCGGTCTGTTTGTTATTGTGTGTCTCGCTCTGAAAAGTCTCGTGAAATCTTGCATCGCATCCACATTGTGGAAATCATCTCACGTTTCCACCGTTATTTCTCTGTAGGGTCATTTCCATAATGTTGTTGGACACTTATAATAACAATCTGAGCCTGTCAGTGGCAAAAACAAGCACTGTTAGTGGACGTAAATGACGGTGCGCAATTGCCCGATATGATCACTGCAGCGTTCTCCCTCAATACTGGACCAATTTCAGAAATTGTTGTCTCCATTAGTCACTTAGACACAAAAACATGGGATACACCCTCCCTGGGTAACAGTGTGTTTCTGATGGTTTCTAATGATTATGATCACAGGGTGTCGTCCTGTCCGAGTCTCAGCTGCAAGGCCAAAACCAGAGAGACAGCGGTAGTCCAACGCTCATCATGGAAGTTGTGTCTGTGGGGGAAGATGAAGAAAGGGAAGAAGGGGAGGAAAAAGAGAGAGTAGTAAAGATGGCAGCTGTCTCGCCCTTATATCGTGGTAAACACAAGTCAAACGAACAATGAAAAGTGTACAGGATGTAAATAGTAGTTATGACTCATTCATCATTATCTTTTGCACCCAATGTTACCAGGAAAGAGACACAGAAGAAAGAAGAAGGTTCCAAAAATAACAGTGGACGTCTCAGACACGGAGAAAGAAGTTCCTGCAAATCCTGGTGAGTGAAGTGCTGGAAAGACGAGAAGATCTTTATTATTATACACATTCTCAATATTGGTTTAAAGGAACAGTGTGTAGCATTTCAGGGGATCTATTAAGAGAAATATAATATAATATTTATAACTCTGTTTTCATTAGTGTATAATCACCCGAAACTTTAATTGTTGTGTTTTCGTTAACTTAAAATGAGCCTTTCATATCTACATAGGGAGCGGCTCCTCTTCACGGAGTCCGCCATGTGTCTACAGTAGCTCAGAGTTAACAGAGTTTGGTTTGTCCGTTCTGGGTTACTGTAGAAACATGGCGATGCAACATGGCGGACTCCGTGAAGAGGACCCGCTCCCTATGTAGATATGAAGGGCTCATTCTAAGGTAACGAAAACAATTAATGATTCTTATTATCAGGTGATTATACGCTAAAGAAAACATACTTATTAATATAATATTCTATTTCTGCCAATAGATCCCCCTAAATGTTACACGCTGTTCCTTTAAGTAGCACATGTGGAGGATTCAGAGGAGTCTTAATAAGAGTTGGGTGGATTGTTGATATAATAACTGTTTCTTTCCACATGGGAATACGTTCTGCTGCCTTTCTTTTGTTACAAAGTCAAACGACGGGGCAGAAGAAAGATTTCAAAAGCTCCAGTGTTGTCTGGTGAAGACCTCGAGGCAAAGCCAGGAAGTGAGTGATTTTTTTGTCCATTGAATGTATGTTTATGCTTCTGAAATGATCATTTTGCATGTTATTGATTTCTTATAATAAGTCTTTTTATCTTATAGTGTCAAGGCGCACCCAAAGAAAGAGAAATGTTCCAATCATTGTGGAATCAGAAGAAGTAAACTCCAAAACTGTCCGCCGGGTTGCTGGTAAGAAGAAGAAGAAGAAGAAAATATACGTTTTGATTATGTTGACTCTGAATCCATTGATTCTGGTTCATTGCATATTATTTGAGCAAGAAAACTAAAATAGGTCTACTTCTACTACTACTACTGTATTAGGTCTACAGCAAACTCTACTTTCAGAGACTGAGGAGCTGATTTGAGAAAGACATTTCCTAACAAATTCACAAAAAATGTGAATCTAATTTTGAACCAGTTCTCGATACCCAGCCCATATTCATACGACAGTTTAACATCAGTTTTATGTTTTAGACAATAATAATAAAGCAATAACCTTTTTTTCCTTTTACCAGCAAAGCGATCTTACAAAAGAAGGAAAGATACCAAACTATCTGCTGAAGGAGGGGGAAAAAACAAAGCTGTTTCTGCTGGTAAGAGCAAATAAAATGGTCCAAGAGTTTATATCCAGCGTGGTTGTGCAGCTGCAGCTAATCCTTGGCAAATCCTTGGCCATGATCTTTGGTTTGCCAAAGGAAAGAAAGGGTGGCTGAGTTATTTAAGTGTTCGTACTGGGAAGTTGATTTACCTAAAAAAAAAAAAATATCCTCTGATTTACAGACGTCTCTTTATACATCCATGGCTATTGACCCATTGGCGTTTACAGTCCAAAATGGCGGCTGTTTTCCAAAAAGGCACCAGAGTTTTGTCTTTTTGCTCCTATACTCTTTGATGTCTGAACTGCAGGTCTAAAATGCTGCTGTTATTATTTTCCTTTATTATATGTTACAAAGTTTGAGTTTGTGAGTGAGTGTTAAGCACCTAAAAAGAAAAAGAATACTTGAAGAACGGAGCAAGTTGACAAGAGTTACTGCAACAAGCAACAAGACTATTAACGCAGAAAATGGTTGGTATGTATGTGATTGGGCTTTGATAAGTCTATAAACTGGGTTAGGGTTAGCTGTAAGCATTAAATTACCAGCCTAACATTGTAATCTCACTGTCCCCACATAGGGAAAAAGCGCCCTGGCAGAAAGATGGTCCGTGTTCCAATAGAAATCCCTCCTGAGCTCCTGAAGAAGCCCAAAGAGAAGATGGAGTACCACTGCTCAGTGTGTGGCAAAGAATTCCCTCATGCCTACAAACTAGAGAGGCACGGGCTGATACACACCGGAGAGAAACCTTACTGCTGCTCCATCTGTGGTCGGGGTTTCAACCAGAAGGGAAATCTCAAAACACACTTCAAGGTCCACTTAGGTGAGAGCTGTTACAGTACAGTATGAGTGCCTAGATTCATTCAAAAATTATCATCTGAAATAATATACACAATGGCTGCCCCATAAACATTAATGATTCATCAGTCATCAGTCGCGGAGGCCCCAATTCAAGCCTCAAGTTGTCAGTCGAATAATTGGCCTTTTTCCTACTGCATCATTGTACACAGAGCAATGCAGAAAAACCAGCATGGCTGTCTACAAAGTTTTTCAAACCTTGTCCTGTCTCCAAATTACCTAACTGTTATGGTGACGGAAAAGGAAGGCAGTGCAATACATATTGTATTTGAATAATCTGCCTAAAACTGGCAACTCATTGGCCTGTTCAGACCTGGCATTGACATGCGTCCTGGTTGATCAAATCACAAGTGGACAGCTTTAAGTATGTCTGTTCACACCTGGCACTAGAATGCGTCTCCAGTGACCACTTGTGATCCGATCTCACTTCCCCGCTCTATATGCAAATAAACACGTTGTAAACACATGGCTAATACAGCAGAGGTTGCGATGTGATATTACAGGAATGTCAGTAGTAATATCCAACATATTTGTAAATTCATTTTATTTACATAAAAATATCAGGTTATTGTCTACTGGGGAACTCCATGCCTCCGACAGCGCCCCCTTTGCCAGGAGACAGTGGGGTGCAGAGCTTCAGAGAGCCGGGGATGAGAGCGAGTGGGTGGGTGGGCAGGTGTCAGTTCCGTGCAAAGCACCGGACCAAAAACACTGACACATCACTGACAGCAGGCAGTAATGCACGTCCCGTGCCTAGTCTAATATCAATGGCATATAGGCCTAATACATAAAATATATTTTATTATGTTGCTATAGCCTGTAAAGAAAAACGACAGGGATTCAGTAGAGCACAGAAACTGTTTCCATTTTGCGAGGCAGACAAGCGCTCGCGTCCGCCTGTCTATTCACATGAAGAGCGGAGAGATCCGCGGATCCCAGCGGGACGTCAGTTGAGTAGGCGGTCCCTCAGTGTGGCCCAGGACACATTCGCGTACACACTGCTAAAAGAATGTGACCATATGTGGCCCAGACCACCTCTTAATGTGGTCTGAGTGATCGGATCTACTACTGTAGAAACATGGCCGTGCAACATTACGCACTCCGTGAAGAGGACCCACTCCCTATGTAGATATGAAGGGCTTCTAAGCTAACGAAAACACAATGATTCTCATTATCAGGTGAAAACATACTTATTAATATATTAATATTATATTCCATTTTTGCCAATAGATCCCCCTAAATGTTACACACTGGTCCTTTAAGGAATAACTAAATAAAAAAGTGCGTAGGTTGTGTGCTTATTAACCCATGGTGATGCCAGGTCTGAACAGGGCCAAAGTCAACTTGGAAAAACAAGTAATATATACATGCCGGGCTCAATGTAAACCATAAGTGAAGTAAAACTGAAGTCCTAAACAATGCAACGAGTGTTATACTTGAAGAGCAAAACATGATTTGTCTCTCTTTGTGTCTGTGAAGGTCGTAAGGGCGCTGTGGATTTTGATGACGAGGTGAATCCCATAGCGTCAGAACTCTCTGAATACTTGAAGACTCTGCCGGGGGAGTCCAGGATCAGATCATCCCTCCGTTGCCTGGAATGTGGACAAGAATGTGAGAATCATGCAGCTTTACAAGCACACCACGTCACAACGCACACAGAAAGCGCCGGTGAATCGGACGCAGTCGAGCAGAGTGCGTCGCAGCTTCTCATCTGCCGCCGCTGCGGCATTCAGTTCAGTGACAAAGAAAAGCTGGAAGAACACGTGAAAACCCACATCAAGGCGAAGCCCTACTCGTGTCCCGACTGTGGCAAGAGGTTCATCAATGAAAGCTACATACAAATTCACCAGCGCATCCATACTGGGGAGAAACCGTTCCTCTGCTCCCAGTGCGGCCGAGGTTTCCACACGGCTTCCTCCCTCAAGCTGCATGAGATGCAGCACACCGGGGAGAGGCCGTTCGCATGTCTCATCTGTGGGAAGACG
Organism: Sebastolobus alascanus; assembly: GCA_916701645.2. Classification (NCBI taxonomy): domain Eukaryota; kingdom Metazoa; phylum Chordata; class Actinopteri; order Perciformes; family Sebastidae; genus Sebastolobus; species Sebastolobus alascanus. The sequence continues at coordinate 190,177 of CAKAOJ020000032.1, forward strand.
TTTCGGATAAACTCGTACCTAACGGCACATTACCAGACCCACATTAAAGAGAGACCTTTCATGTGTAGCGTCTGCGGGAAAGGCTACTCCAGAGCCGAGGAACTGAAGGTGCACCACAGGCTTCACACCGGAGAGAGACCCTACGAGTGCGGAGAGTGTGGGAAGAGCTTCATTTACCGCCAGGGTCTGCGGCAGCATCAGCGCACACATGCTGGAAAACGCATCGGCCCAACTAGACAGCTCGGTAGACCGAAGCAGCAGGCCAGGCTGGACATCTAACAGTCGATCTATTGATGAATTTTTTTGTTGTGTTTGAAGATATTACAGTAAATTGCGCTTCTTTCCTGCTCTTCTTCCTTCCATTCTTCCCACCTACAGCAGAGACGATTGCCGTGTCTGAAAATATGCGCTAAAGCGTTGTGTGGGTTGCCAAATATAATTTGGAACCTTACCTTTTCGTCTTTCTCGTAATCATGTTTTGTACCCATGTGTTTATGTTTACTCATCCCTAGTAGCCCATCTGTACAATTTGAGTGCCTTTGTATCATGCATGCCAAATACTTATACTTAATGTTAAAAAAAAAAATATGCACAATATCCTTGTTATTTTAAAATCCATGTCGATGGAATACAGAAATTTTTCAGAAATATGTCTGTTTTTTTTCTACATTTAAAATAATGTATCCTTACAGTAATACGGATTCTCCCCAATCAGCTTAGTGACCTCCTTATCATAGCACTTCATACTGCACCAAAACTCCACCAATCATATATGGATGCCTAAATAACTTGTTATCTAGCCCAAAAAGTGTTCATATCAAATCCTCATCCAGTCTTGAAAGATGCTTGTTCCGCAGCTGAGTATATTTCAAACAAATTCTCATATTTTTGCCAAAATATTCCTTAATACAGTGTGTGCAGTAAGCGGTCAGAAAATATTTACCCCCTTGGATTTTTTTAAATTCTTTATCTTTTATTACAATATTTAACCACAGCGGATGCAATTAGCTGTTTCAAAAAAAGACTACATTGTCAAAGTGAAAACAAATCTTTACAATACTGATATAAATTAAGTACAAAACAAAATAATTGAGTACAGAAGGATTCACTCCCATCACATCTGCAATTTCCACCCATCTTCTCTTATTGACAAACCAGCTGTTTGATTCTCCAGATAAAAATGGTGTTCACCTTGGTCTACGCCTTGTCTGGCTTAACCAACCCTAACAAACGAGTTCCCGCTAAACTGTCCTACGAAAGTGGTTATCAACTCGGTAAGTCAACCCAGGGTTTCTCTATCTGGTTATGAGCGCGTTCACGTGAACGGGGAGGTGTTTGCAGCATCTGACCAATCACTAACATGGACAAGTCTACTGTCAGCAGACAGACAGACAGAGCAGCACATATTACAAAGGAAGAGTAAACTATATTAGACAAATACGAAGAAGTTAAACACTTAATCCAGACTAAAAGTAACACAGTTGAAGCGGCCAAATACAGGAAGGACAGCTGGAAAAATAAAAAAACTCCCGATGTGTGAATGCGTCAATTAACAGATTTAGTAATTTAACGGAACACTCAAAAGTTGGATAAAGTCGTCGAGTTATAAATAGCAATAAGAAATTATATTGATGGCTGGATGGACGGTTACACGTCATTATACCCATTATTAAACAAAAGGCGTGTATAACTATTTAAACCTTCTGTCAGGTGCGTCTCCGTTTCCTGCGGTGTGAAACGGACTCAAGAGCAAGTAAAAAAATAAAAATAAAAATATAATTCAAAGCGGTAAACACCCGCAGCATAAATCCATCTGTCCTTCCTGCATTTGTCAGTTTAAACTGTGTTGTTTTTAGCCTGGATTATGACTTAAACTTGTTCGTATTTGTGTAATATTACCATACGATCAGCGCACTGAGCTCTGATTGGTCAGTAGGCGGTGTTTTTATTCGAGTTGATCTCTTATCTGGAACATAACCTGCTCCGGAGCAGGTTAGCCGTTCAGCGTAAGTTACCATGGAGATCTACCCCGGTAAGAAGTGATCCACCTTCGTAGGACTGAAAACCCAGGGTTAACCCTGAAGTTACCTCGATAACGCCAAATCCTGCTTCGTAGTACAGGCCTCTGGTCTACGCCTTGAATACTCACAGGTGATCTGAAAAACTGTTAGCTTTGTCATCATTTATTTTGTAGATTTGTTTATAGTTTGAGTCTTTGTCTAGATAGATAGATAGATAGTTAGATAGATGGATAGATAGATGGATGGATAGATGGATAGATAGATAGTTAGATAGATAGATAGATAGATAGATAGTTAGATAGATAGATAGATAGATAGATAGATAGATAGATAGATAGATAGATACAAAACTAGCCATAAGTTATGGACACTCATATTTGACAAAAATGTCATATCAGTGCAGTCCTACAGTGTGTATTACAATTAAAAGTATTTTGTAGCTGTGAAGAAAAAAAAATTGCACCTTTTATTTTATAAAAACTACTAAATATAAAAATAATTTGCTGTTAATACTTGAGGGAATCAGATTTAAATGAAGTTGAATGTTTTTAGGGATGTGAGCAGACAGCTGTTATTGGAACTCTATTTGACAGCTTGGATCGCTTATTTCTGTCCTCTTATCTGGCAACCCTGAACCCAGCCAGCCTCCTCCTCCTCTACTAGCTTAGCTCCGTCTCTTGCTAACGGTTGTTATAGTAACACTGCTTATACAAAGACATGAAATACAATGTGGTGCACGCACAGCGGTGATATTGGGATTCGGGGATGTGAGTTAAAGCTAAACATGGTGATTTGAAGCCACCGTGAATGAGGTGAGTATTATAAATTTGCCCAAAACGGCTACATGCCGTCTGTGAGGGAAAAAACGGATGCACTTTTTATTTTTGTAAAAAACATCATTTAACCTTTAATCATTGTGTGAATCAGATTTAAAATGAAGTTGAATGCTATTAGGGATGTTAGCAGACAGCTGTTACGGAACTCTATTTTGACAGTTTAGATTCCTTATTTCTGCCTTCGTATCTGGCAACCCTGAACCCAGCTAGCCTCTGGGTCTCTATTAGCGTCTCATGCTAACTGTTGTTGTTGTTGTTGTTGTTGTTGTTGTTGTATCACTGCTTTGCACAAAGACATGAAATACAATTTAATAGACACACAGCGGTGACGCTATGACTTGGGGATGTGAGTTTAAGCTGACGTAGTGATTTTGAAGCCGCCGTGAATGAGGTGAGTATTAAAAAATAGCTTAAATATAATAACAGTGTTTAGAGGCGAGTCTGTGAGTGTCAGGTGTTAAAACATCAGGCTGTCTGGTTTGCAGAGGTGGACGAGCTTCACTTAAAAGGTGCAGTCGGCGATTCCGTAGAAAGGTTGTTGATATTTGATCCGACATGATGTTGATGTAATGTTAGCATGTGCCAGATTTACCCCCCCCCCACTGCCTTTCTCATTCACGTTATACATCCGTGGTCTTGTGTGAGTGTTGTGCCACTTTCCCATTTACAGAGCCAGGGCTGTTTATGAACATTTTTGTTTTACAGCGCACACAAAAAACAGACAGGAGCTATTCACTGAAGCTGACAAAAAAGTGTATTAGATTGGAATCGCTGATTACAGCTGGTGCAGAAACAAAGTGGCTCACAACACTGTTCCAGCCAATCAGCATCAGGGGGCGTTAGAGGGAGAAAGGCAAGTGGGAGCGAGAGGGATGGTAAATCTGGCACATACTAACGTGCTGATGGCTGAACTCCACAGCACACTGACAAGAAGGAAAGATGGCCGAGAAATAGCCAAAGAGTAGAAGGTCAGAAATAAAAAAAATAAAAATGCATGAGCATGTGCCCTCTCTTTAAAAAAATCTTCCTGTAAATGCCCGGATCGAGCTCTCACCTGCCAATGTGGAACCACGTCTGATCATTTATCTGAGCATCTTGATGGAGACCAACCCAAAGATGAGAACATGAGTCTCCACAGGAATGGAAGTGACTGTTGTTATAGTCCTTTGCATGAAACTAAGACTAAATGTGTGTTTCATTAAGGTAAAAAGGGTGCTATGAGAAAGTTTAAAATACTGTACTCTCCATAATCTGTTTGAAATTAATCGTGTTCTTCATTTCTATAGAAGAAGTCCAACTTTGTTCTGGTGACGAGGACAATCACGCTGCAGCAGAAAAACCTGGACAACCCCAGGAGACCCACAACGACGGGAAAAATTTCAAAAAAGAATTCAGAAGTCATCAGTGCCAGCACCTCAAGAAACCCCACAGGGGAGTCAAACCTTTCAAATGCATCTATTGTTGGAAGAGTTTTACCTCTCGAAACCCCTCTGATTGTTCACCTGCGAACCCTCGCTACAGAGAAGCCTGTCCTCCGCCCTGTTTGTGGTGTGAACTTTTCTCTGATGAGTCACCTAAAGTCGCATATGAAAACACACGCTGAAGAGACGGCTGCCATGATGAATGTGCAAGAGGAAGAAGATGCAGTTGGTGGTTTGATCAACTCAGATGGAGAAGCGTTAGAATGGGATCCTGAGCGCTCTAGTAAGTGGAAATAGTTTTGTTGTTAAATGACGAGACGCAATGTTATTCTGAAAAGTAAATGTCTCTGTTGTTTTTTTTAGAAGTCATTCCTAATGTGCATCAAACCGATGATCAACAGTTGGATAGGAGCATGGACCGGTGTTGCTGCTGCCATGTGTGTGGTAAGAAACTCTCTAACAGCAGATCTCTGCAGCGACACCAGAGGACCCACGCTGGAGCCAAAGCTCATAAATGCTCCCATTGTGGGACAGCGTTCAGTGTCCTGAACAGACTGAAGAGACACCTTTTGATCCACACCAAAGAAGAAGGAAGAAGGCCGAAGGAACACCTCAGCATACACGGATGGTCGGCTGAAGCCGAGGAAACTACAGAAGCTTTGGGTGGATTGGACACTGCCAGGACCCCGATCGACTCGGATACGGCACATTTGGAGAGGAAGTCTGCTGGTAAGTTGATTTAGGGCATGTGACGATCATAAAGTGGGCATGTTTGTAAAGGGGAGACTCGTGGGTACCCATAGATCCCATTTTAATTCACATATCTTGAGGTCAGGGGACCCATTTGAAAATGGCCACGGTAGTTTTTCCTCGCCAAAATGTATGGTTGGTACCAATGGATTCCTTAGGTTTTATAGTCTCATATGATGCCAGTACTCTTCACTTTAAAATAGAGCCCGCCACAACCTAAAAATTGCAAGTTGCGTTAATGCGTTAAAGAATTTAGTGGCGTTAAAATCAGTCAGAGACAGCTAATTTTCACAAAGGATCCCTCAAACTTAGATGAAAGAGCGACACTTGTGGTGTTGTTGTCCTGTACACCTACCAGCCTCTTTGTTTCATGCAGGTAAGGCTGCTGATGTTGTATCACCTGGTGACACACACACGGCGATGCCCGCCAAACCTGAACGTAACCATCCAACTCGCCAAGCGACACCCACGAAACGTCAGAGGAGAGCTGAGTCTGAGGAGCTCATCAGCTGCACAGAATGCAGCAAGGGTTTCCAGAGCGTGTACGCCAGAGACCGCCATCTGAGAGAGAAACATAGCAAACACCCACTTCACAAGTGCTGCGACTGCGGACAGACATTTAAAGTTAGCCGAAGCTTGATAGTCCACCGGCGGGTCTGCCGTTCAGCACCTGCAGCGGCTGTGGGACCTGAAGAAAAGCGAAGGGCTCCAAAGACTCCCGTTTGTTCAACATGTGGAAAGCAGTTTCCTACTAGCGCCTCTCTGAAAAGGCACCTTATTATTCACTCGGGAAAGAAACCGTACAAGTGCACTTTGTGTGGAAGAGGTTTCTCTCAGATCGGAAACCTCAAAACTCACCAGAAGGTTCATAAAGGTGAGACCACACTGAGGTCTACAGTATTTGTCTTGACCCTTTTAATGTTAAGTTTCAGTTTCTTGCTGTGATTGTCTCTTTTTTTAACAGGCAGCTGTTTTTCCAGCACTTGTTTATTTCCACCACAATCTCATTCCTTCAGCACATCGGTTTGGTGAATCAGTGGTTTTTGCGCCAGACGCATTTCACACCAGATGATAGTTGGAATAGAGGTGTTTAAGCCCGTAATGTCCAGGAGAGTCTATCTGATGTGCGTCAGACTGCTTCAGGTGAAAGAGGGTGAATCAGGGGGTAGTTATGAATGCCCCAAAGTCTGTGTGAAGTGAGGCAGAGTTCAACTGTGGAGAGAGATAGTAGGAAAGAACTGGCGATAAAGTCACTGCGAGAGGGGGCCATTTTTCACATATAGAGAGGCGAAGTCCCGCCCCTTCCGGTGGACCCCATTGGACCTTATTTCGGAAAAAATATGAACGGCAGTCAACGGCGAGACACATTTTTTTTATCCCGTTTGAATTGCGCCATGAATCACACATATGATGTTTGTCAATTTCAAACATAATTTTACAAGACAAGAAAGTCGCAGTTTGTTGTAAAACTGTTGAAGTGTCGGACTGTGAAAATACGTAATTAGAAAGACCACACACCCAAAAGTCGCGTAAGTGACGTCTCTCTCGCTGAAGCACATTCCTGTTTTGCAAGACGAGCTTCACTAGATATAACTTTGTTTTTTTTGTGCTTCCGTGGAGTTTGTGTTGGAGTCTGAGCTGTGGTGGGGGCTGGTCGTTTGTTGGACTCCATTTCTAACCAAAAGTTAGCTATTGTTGCACACTGTTAGCCCTGTAGCGGCGCTGAAGAGAGTAAAGGCACTCGAGAGCGCGCATCACGTCACATCCGTCGGATTTCCCGGAAAAAACGGGCCCGCATTCTTCGCATTAAAAGCTGTCTACAGGTTGATAGAGGAAACCCAGAAAGTTGCGGAAGGTCTCATTTTTTAAGTTTAGTTACAACCTGTTCACACATTGGCAATAAAGGATGATTAAAAACGTTTATAAGCATAAAAACATACATACAGTCCCTTTAAGGATGAATTAACTTCATTTTGTTTTTCTTCCAAAAGGGAAATTCACCAACATGGCAGCGTTAGAGAAAAGTTCCCCTCAACCTGAAGAGGCTCAATCATCGGTGGAAATCTGCATCTGTCATTTGTGTTGGACACAGTTTTCAGAGAAACAACTTTTAGAAGAACACTTGAAACAAGCCCATGAATCAAAGAAACCGTTTCCCTGCACGCAGTGTGACAAAAGATTCGTGAATGTCCAGAAATTAGAAGAACACAAAGCTGGTCACCAGGGTCTGAATCTCCACCGGTGCTCCCAGTGTGATAAAGGTTTCCAGACCTCAAAGGGTCTTGAGAACCACATGCGAGACCACACAGGAGAGAAACCTTTCCCGTGCGCTGTATGTGGAAAAAGGTTCAAGCAGGACTCTACTCTGAGAGCGCACCATGCGACGCACTCCGGAGAGAGGGCTCACCTCTGCTCCATCTGTGGGAAACGTTATGTGAGAGCTGAAGAGCTCAAAGTTCACCTCAGGGTTCATACGGGCGAGACGCCGTACCAGTGTGACGAGTGTGGGAAGAGTTTCTACTACAGGCAAGGCTTCAACAGCCATAAGAAGACTCACAGTGCAAAACCCATGGGGCCCACCAGGCAGCTGGGCAGACCCAGACAGCTGGGGAGGACCAGGAAGAAGATCTCCCCGAGAGCTCCACCTGATTCGGATGGAGAGGACCTGACCAGGGAGCCTCCAGACCTCGGTAGGTGTGTTGATTGACTGTATCATCCATGACCATGCACTTCACAATGTTAACATTGAAAGGGTGGCTCCATTATTATTATTATTATTTTTTTGAGGTTGTTATATCATTCTGTAGCTTCCCAGTGGTGTTCCTGCACATTTTGGTCAAAGAATGTATGTTTCAGCATCAAAAAGCTCTTCTAAAAACGTCATTTGTTTATACAGGAAATAGGCCCCAGCATCACCTTGGCAACCAAGAAAATCATGCCGCAGAGAACCACAGTCAGGTCAGAGAAATAACATCCTGTAGATGTTAAAATTAACTTTCTGCCAGTTCACATCACATTCATTGTTGTTTTATATTTTCCAGACATCTGCCTGGAACGTTGGTCATCATACAGCATTCAACATGTCGGACAAAAACCCAAATACATCCCACTGGGGCGCAGCGGAGGGTCACCACCAGGCCTACGGTGCTCCAGCAGGAGCAAGCATTAATTTCAGTGCCCTGCTCAGGGGCACGGCGGTAAGTGATACCTCGATCTCCAAGGTAAAGTGGACAAGAAGAAACGGTCATTCTTGGCCTCACTTGCCGTAAGAAAGTGACTGAATTGGATGGAAGTTACTGTAAACTATCAGTAGGTGGTGCTGTTAATCCACCTGAGTATTTGGTACCAAACATCTGCATCCTCAGGTTTGATTGTGCCTCGCATTGTGTATCAATGGCATAATCAGTATATACAGTAGTACTAATGTTTCGAGGCAGATTTATTTTTGTAAGATGGCATCTGTTGTCGTCTATATATGTTGAGTGCAAATACCACAACAATAAATGAAACCTTATAATTAGACACGTGGTGATAATTTAAAACGTCTCATGATCACAGGATCAGGAGCACTTTAAAAAGAGCTGTCCAGTGGAGCAGCCCTCCTGGCCTTCCGGGACTTCCTCTGTATCACCATCCTCTGAACTCGGGCTCCCCACACCCCTCCCACACAACACCGCATCAGAGACAATGCACCTGAGCAACGAGACGGGTCCAGAGGTAAATCCCCATGAAGAACTCAGACCTGAAACACAGGACCAGGATCACAGAACAGCGCCTACAGGTGAGTTTGACTGTAGTGGTACAGTATTATGATGTTTTTTGTGAACACGTACAACTCTTACAGATTTACAATCAAGATAATCAAGACTTTGATCTTTCATGTTGTTCAAATTCTACCAGGCATGATGTAGAATATGCTGTTTGAGCTTTAAACTTAAATCTGTATTTAGTTTCAAAGGAACCTACGGTCCGTCAGGAAATCCACAGACAGTGAGCCTGGAACAAAACATGTCAGCATCGTTTTGCGAATTGTACATCATGAAACATTCAAGGGAAAGAAGATGCAGTACTGTATATACATAGCAACATAATAATAAAGAGAAAATAATAAACTCAAAGTACATGATTTTATTTCAGTGCCGATCATGTTTGTAATGTAGTTTTATTAGAAAAGGGGCAGTAAAACACTCACTGCTTAAAGCTGCACTAATCAATATTTTTATATTAAAAGTAGGGGTGTCCCAGAGTCAGAATTTACATAGTTGAATCTGATTGGTCAGGTCTTGCCTATCGTCGTCTGATCGTCGAATCACATTTGTTTGTTTTTCGCTCATTGATCTTTTTTTTTTTAGGTAAATCAACTTCCCAGTACCAACACTTGAATTGCCCTTATTTAAATCATTAGGTCCTAAAAAGTTGTAAACTTCACTAATAGTCGAATCCAGAGTTATTTTCCTTCCTCCGTTCATGTGAATGAGCCTGAGACCGAGCAGCTGGGAGGCGGGGTTAAAGAAAACGCAAGTGCGTCTGCTCTATGGGGCCATAGATGTGGGAGGTTGCTGGAAGATCTGGGGAATTTTATCACTTGGCAGTCGAGCGATTTTGGCTTCATGCGCCACTGAGCGAACATTTTAGACAGACATGGATGTAACCTTACTGGTTTGCGGAGGAATACAACCGCGAGGCGGTAATTCAATTTTTTTTTCACTTATTTGAAGAAACTTTAAGACGGCCAGAACCTGAACACAGCAGCTCTCAGGAAAAGCCATCTGAGGGGCCAAAACAATGCCAGGGGCTTCGCAGACTCAAGAAGAACTACGACTGTCCGACCTGCGGGAGAGTTTTCCTTCGCAACACCGCTCTGCAACGACACCTTGTGATCCATTTAGGGAAAAGACCTTTCAAGTGCTTCATATGTGGAAGAGGATTCACCCAGAGTGGAAACCTCAAAACACACATGAAAGTTCACAAAGGTCAGAGGCAACAAGAAGCTCCTTTGTCTTTGTTTGTAATGTTGACTCAATAATTATAATTCTTTTAAATGCTGGTGTGACCGTGCCTTTACAATACATAACTATAAATGTCTCTGTTTTCTCACAGGAGAGTTACCAAATTGGACATTAGTTCAAGAGAAGAGTCCGCCTAAAGAATCTCTAACAGTTCATGTGTGTGGAAAATGTGGCATGGACTTCCCTCAGAAACAACAGCTGGAGGAACACCGAGAGAGCCACAAAAAGCCTTACGTGTGTCCTGACTGTGGCAAGACATTCAAAAACGAATATTATTTTAAAATACATAAGCGCATTCACTCAGGAGATTCACCTTTCCTCTGTTCGGAGTGCGGAAAGAGTTGCGTCACAGCAGATTCACTTAAAAAACACGAGTTGACACACACTGGAGAAAAGAATTTCCACTGTGATCAGTGCGGGAGGGCATTTTCACAATCTTCCCACCTCATCGTGCACCTCAAGACTCACACCGGAGAGCGGCCTCACCTCTGCTCAATCTGCGGCAAAAGTTACTCCAAAGCATGCGATCTGAAAGTTCACCTGCGAGTTCACACCGGGGAGAAACCGTATACCTGTGAGAAATGTGGCAAGCGCTTCTATTACTCTCAAGGTTATCAAGCACATCTGAAGATTCACGACAAGAAGCCAAAACCTCCAACAAAACCTTTGGGGAGACCAAAACAACAGCCGATAGTGGTAAATAATCAATAATGTCACCTGGGAATTCACAATAGTGTGAGAGGGTATAAACTGGAAAAGTAAATATATTACAGTTGTGTGAAATAAAATATCTTTCAAGTGGCTGAAGTGATTGTTCAAGCAATATGATAGTTATCACATACTGCATATGGTATACAGTCAGTTCCGTTGTTAAATACATGTAATGTATTATAGTATTAAGAAAATAAATTATGATATTGTGAATCATTGTTAATAATATTTGTTTCTGTGTGTCTAAATCTGATTCACTTAAACTTGACCTTTGAATAGAGTTGATTTTATCATATATTTTGACTCCACAGATCACAGTATACATTGGTGTGTTACGAAGGAAAGGTTTTTACTGCATTCTTGGCAAAATAAAACAAAAAGTTTGTACATAAATATATTTTACACTCTCTACATCAAATTACTTTATTTATGCTTGTATTTTTAGTCAGAACGCTTATTTTTGTATCTTATACACAAATACTGTATATGCTGCTTTATGCATTGGGTTATCATGAACATGCTGCAATATTTTTTTGATAAGAAATTATGGTTCTGAAACTTTTTCTGTCATGCTCCTCTTTGGAAGGAAAATATGTAAAGATTTGTTTTTGTAAGATGGCATCTGAATAATAGAAGAATAATAGTGTATGAGTAGTAATGTCCTTGTAAGAGCCAAATATGTTGTTGGAATAACCAGACATTATTTTGTTATTCACGGTGTGTACATTGGGCGTCACTGTGCTGCCATATAGGGGCTCCGGTAGGAACCGAAGAGTGTAGGAACTGTTGTCGTGTGGTGTTTTTTTTTTTAAATACTTTATTTCAAGAGTTCAATGCAATATATTCGCATGTTCAGATTTTTCATTACAATTCTGCAAAAATATTTTACAGTATAAAAGTAAATGATAAATTACACAACAAATAAAATGAAGAATAAGGAAATATAATCATTAATTGATAGATTGAACGATTATCTTTATGCTTTAATAATACATCATTTACGTGGCAGATTTAATCAATGCGATTATAACAGCTTTTTGAAAATGGAATTGATTAATGGATTATAAGTAAACATGAACTATATAAAAGTCTATAAGCGACGACAATGAAAGAAATAGTTGTGCTTTTATTTTGATTTCAAAAGCCAACCGGAAGTTCCGGTACTGCTGTTAGTGGCTAGCGGCTAAAGCTAGAAACGTTATCTTCAGATCCAAACGCTTATTTAACTTTACTTATTAGTTAGGTGGTATTAATTCAACACATTGTTTGAACGTACTGAGCATAACAATGAGAGAGAAGTTAATATCGCCAAGTCGTTTCAATAAACTGTCGGGCGACTACTTTTTACCTGAGGGGAAAACCAATGCTGAGGTTGGTCAACATGTCTGTTGTTACACGTTAGCTAGCTGAGTTAGCGAGTGTTACACAAGCGGTTGTGATATCTGCAGCAAATTTAACGTATTATTTTCACGTTGAACTCGATGGTGAATCTGTCGGGACTGTTATTTTCATAGAAAATGCGCCTGAGCGAGACGAGTCCAGAGGTAAATCCCCATGAAGAACACAGACCTGAAACACAGGACCAGGATCACAGAACAGCACCTACAGGTGAGTTTGACTGTAGTGGTATTGTGTTTTTTATGAACACATACAACTCTTACAGATTTATTCTAAAAAATAATCAAGAGTCTTTCTTGTTGTTCAAATTATACCAGGCATGATGTAGAATATGCTGTTTGAGCTTTAAACTAAAATCTTTATTTAGTTTCAAAAGGAATCTACAGTTCATCAGGAAACCCACAGACAATAAGCCTGGAACAAAACACGTTATGTCTTTTATATGTTGAATTCTAAGGTAAGGAAGTTCTAACTCAAACAGGCTCCGCCCTCTATTGGATTCTATGGGTTTTACTCTTCTCCAATAACATACACGCATTCGCTCACTGAGGTTTGCATACACGTAGCCGGCCAATCGGGACGTGCCTACCGCATACGTGCGTCACCACAGTATATAAGGTGGTGTCGAGCGCTGCCTGGCATCGTTTTCTCTTCAGCAATCGGCAAATTGCCGAACTCCTACATGTCCACTGATGGAGTCGCCGCTTCAAGAACCTCGCCGGGACGGATCTTTACGACGCCTGCTTCGAGTGCCTCGGCTCAGGCTGCAGAGAGCGGTGTTCAGCGGCCGCCAGCCCTGCCCGGCCTGCCGAGGGCTGCCCCTATGATTAGATGCCAGCAGCGGCGGGCTCACTTCTGACGCTCCGATGAAACCGGGCCGTTGAAGTCCCTGCTCCAGCCGCCAGTACTCCGCTGTTGCACCCCAATTGCTTGATGCTTCGTGATGAACACAGCAGAGCTACTCTCAGACCAAACCCCTCCTTTGTTCCTAAGAACTGAAGGAGTTCATTCAGGTCGAGGGTCATTAAACCGGATGCTTTTGTCCGCCACCCCATGCGGGAGACAGGGAGGCGTAGTCGCATCTGCTATGCCCTTTCCAAGAAACGCCTGGCATGGATGGCTTTCTGAGTGCATCTCCCGGCCTTGTTCAGTGGGGTGAATGTCGAGGACATTTGTACGGCGGCATCATGGTCGATGCCTTGTCCGTTCTTACGGTTTTACCTCTTGGACATGTCGGGCTCCTTTTTTCAGGGTCTGTGCTCGCTGGAACGACACAGGACTGGTGAAAGGGTGAGGTGTGTGTGTGTCAGTTGTGTTGCACCTGACTCCCCTCTGGGCATGATACACCTACATGTTCCCGAGCTCCTTGATGACCCGGGGAATGTGGTGTTCAGGGTGTCTACTGTTTGTTTTTGACCCCTGCAGGGAGACCATGGCTTTACCCAGATCAGTTGTGTGCTATCTGAGGTGGCTAGGGCCCCCGACTTCTCCGCTGCGGCGGCCTAGGTTATAAAGAAGTAGATGGGCTGTGGTGTCTAATCCTTAGCCGGTCTGGATTAGTGTGGTTACGTTGATGTGGTGTCGTGGCAGGGCGTACATCCATCGGGCTCCACCCACTGTACTCATAGAGTCCAGTAGAGGGCGGAGCCTGTGTGAGTTATAACGAACGTTATGATATTATAACCCTAGTTCTCTGAGCACAGGCAGAGCCCTCTACCAAGGAGGCCCTGCTGCTCTGGCGCCGCTCGCTGAAGAGAGCGTGGGATGCCAGGCAGCGCTGGACGCCGATTTATATAGGGGTGACTCACGTATTCGGTAGAAACGTCCTTATTGGCCGGCTACATTTATGCAAATCTCAGTGGGCGAACGCGTGTCTGTGATTGGAGGAGTATTACTCATAAAGTCCAGTAGGGTGCTCCACCTGTGCTTATAGAACTTATGTTACAATATCGTAACCTTCGATACATACAGATAGGTGCGGCGCTGTCCAGAGTACTGAAACAAAGCGGAGGAAATCGATAGACAGACAGAACACATCTACATCCCGGCTCCTATGGCAGCTCCTCTTCTCTGCTTGACTTCCGATCCTCACCTCTTCTTGTCGCTGTCTCTCGTGTGTGTCCATGAATAAATGAGGATAGACTAGATGTTGAGGTCGAGAAAAATCCCGAGCTGTAGTCCGATAAATGTCCCGACAGCCCGTTATCCTGAACAGAAGCACATGGTTAATTATTATGCAAAATGACGTCATCGGACCTTTCCGGTCGCGATTTATTTTCCTACCATGGCGAAGGCATGACCCGCCCTACTCTGCCTCTGGTTTACCCAGATATTCTTACCCTAAACCCAACTAATCTCACTCCTCATACCTAAACCTAACCAACCAATCCAACCAACCAACGAAGGCATTCAAGGCAATGAGATGGAAAGGTCCGATGATGTCATTCTGCATAATAATTAGCCATATGCTTCTGTTTGTTGCAATGAGAGTGTGTATTTCCTGAACGGATGGGCTGGCTGAACAATGGGCAGTCCCTGTGGAGGTTTGCCTCTTCAGGTGAGAAATCAAGTAGTAGGCCTGGTTGTCCACACATGATTTAGAGCTAATGCAGTGTAAAAATACTCTAGACGTGATGCGGGGACTGTGTTTTCAGCTTCAGTAGTCTGCCTGCTTTTCGTGGTTGTAAATAGAGCTTTCTGCCCTAGTTCCATCCCTCCATTATAGTAGTCCACAGATAGAAAGGAAACAACAATTGAGAGAGAGAGAGTCTGTCTGCAGTTTCATGACAGGAATGCTACCTGCTACCATTGGAGCAGCTTTATAAAATGTTCCTTAGAAAACAATACCATATGTACACTACCTGTTTTTTTTTTTCTCTTTTTAGAAGAAACTTTAAGACGGCCCGAATCTGAACACAGCAGCTCCCATGAACAGCCTCAGGAAAAGCCGCCCGAGGAGCCAAAACAGGGGCCTAGCAGACACAAGAAGAGAGACTGTCCGACCTGCGGGAGGGTTTTCTCTAACAACACCGAACTGCAACGACACCTTGTGATTCACTCAGGGAAAAGACCTTTCAAGTGCTTCATATGTGGAAGAGGATTCACGCAGCGCGGAAACCTCAAAACACACATGAAAGTTCACAAAGGTCAGAGGCAACAAGAAGTTCCTTTCTCTTGAGAATGAGATGCTTGTGGAAATCCCTGTTTTCATTCATTGAATTCTTAAAGGTCTTATTGATAACATTTCTATGTAGACGAATAATTTTTAAAAACATAATACATCCACAGAGGTTTTAGAAAGGTGCCGATTAGAAGTATGGCTTTTCCTAAAAAAATAATTATGATTGCGAATTAATCATTTTAAAAGTTGACGGGTCCAAAATGAATGTTTTTTTTAACTCTGTGGAAGATATCTGACGTTTGGTTCTTGTGAGCCAATAGCATGACGACGGCTGCCTCTGCCATGCCTAGTCGCACTCACACTGGTGTCTCCATCAGGCTGCAGCATATGTGAATATTTACCGTGGCAACTGACGTTAGCACATATTAGCTATCCTAGCTTAATCGTCCGAACAACAATAACCCATAAAATTACAATATGGCAAATTTAAACAAATCCAGCAATAACTACCAACAGCCATAGTCCTTTCAACCTTAACTAATGTGTTGTCACCGGTTAAATTGTCAAAATGATAAAAAATAAACGCTTCAATCCCTGAGGAGCTACGTTAGCCTTAGTGTCGGTTGCGTCCAGTTACCATAATGTTATAGCTCTCTCAAACGATGTATAACGAAGATGCGCATCAGAGGGGATTTAGAAGTGGGTGGCCGACTGGAAAATAAGTCCGCCTTAAACCTCCGTATAGGCTGCACTACACCACTGCTTGGATGACAAGCTAAACGTTACATAAACTAGATAAACCATATCCTCAGATTACCATAGATTATGTTACATGAATCTTGAAAAACCAACGAACAAAGTAACCTAATTCTATAGCTGATTTAAGCCTATGGCTACATGTTGGAAAATGACTTCATTACTCTACCACGAAAGATTTATCACTTGACATGACGGCCTGTTGGAGTCATCCCACTCGACCATAAAATATGCAGGTTGGTCAACGAACTGTCAACCACTTGTCGTGAAGTGAGTGCAATGGAACAGATGAGGGAGAGTGTGACATCTAGTGGCTGAATGATATAAACGTTATCAAAAGCACCTTTAGTTTCTACTAATCTTATTTGTATCTTAATATTTTTTTTCTCAGATTAAATGACAGATAAATTATGTAGACCTGTTCTCGTGCTTCCACTGAAGTCTTCTTGTGCTACAAAGTCTTGTGTTTGATTTACGTATAGAAATCATAATTGATTAATGTTGTGGAAATTGTGTAAACTATGCCCTAAAGGCGCGGTCACACCAAGTGACACAGCAAAATTCATCCATGTGCCGTCGAGAAATATTTGGTTCCAGAAGCGGCCCGTTAGCAAGCGAGTTACCTCAGTCGCTAAAGGGACAAATGTTCATTTGTTTTCAAAGATAAATTTGTACCATTTACTCCTTTCTCATAACTGTCTGCCAGTGGGGGGTTAATAAAAGTGATGATGATGTGATGAAAGGCCTAAAAGCAAAAAATGTACGTAGGTTGACTTTGCCTACTCAAGCAAACCCACTGATTGAAGTAATACCATTGATATGAATTGATGATTCACAGTGAAATATCAATCTTTTAAATGCTGGTGTGACCGTGCCTTAACAATGCAGAACTGTCTGAAAATAAACGACTATAAATGTCTTTGTTTTTCTCACAGGAGAGTTACCAAATTGGACATTACTTCAAGAGAAGGGTCCGCCTAAAGAATCTCCTGTAATGGTTCATGTGTGTGGAGAGTGTGGCATGGACTTCCCTCAGAAACAACAGCTGGAGGAACACCGCCAGAGCCACAAAAAGCCTTACGCGTGTCCCGACTGTAGCAAGACATTCAAAAATGAACAGTATTTTGAAATGCATAAGCGCATTCACTCAGGAGATTCGCAATTCCTCTGTTCAGAGTGTGGAAAGAATTATGCCTCAGCAGATTCGCTTAAACAACACAAGTTGACACACACTGGATTAAAGAATTTCCACTGTGATCAGTGCGGGAGGGCGTTTTCAAAATCCTACAACCTCAACATACACCTGAAGACTCACACCGGAGAGCGGCCTCACCTCTGCTCAATCTGCGGCAAAAGTTACTCCAAAGCATCTATTCTGAAAGTTCACCTGCGAGTTCACACCGGGGAGAAACCGTATACCTGTGAGAAATGTGGCAAGTGCTTCTATTACTCCCAAGGTTATCAAGCGCATCTGAAGATTCACGACAAGAAGCCAAAACCTCCAACAAAACCGTTGGGGAGACCAAAACAACAGCCGATAGTGGTAAAAATTCAATAATGTCACCTGGGAATTCACAATAGTCTGAGAGGGTATAAACTGGAAAAGTAAATCTATTACAGTTTGCCCATGTGTGAAATAAAATGTCTTTCAAGTGACTGAAGTGATCAAGCAATATGATAGTTATCACATGTAGCATATGGTGTAGTCAACTTTTTTCTGTCATGTCCCTCCTCAGAAGCAAATATCACATTTTATTGAAATAACCTTATCGAGAACATGAACCGCATGTTTTTTCCCCAACATGTTGACAGCCTTGTCAACAACAGAACGCTCTTATTTTGCATCATCATTGCAGGAAAAGCACATGTGGATGTAATAACATTAACGCAGCAGATAATAATGCCATTAATTACATGTGTATGTGACAACTCAAAGTGTCTGCTGTGCCACATTTTTCCCTGATCATGTGTGCTTCCTGCTCATCAAAAAATAAAAAGTTTGGAACTGTCCAGCTTGTTTTACTGTTTTTGACTCAAAAGGTTAAGTTGTCATTTACCTTTTACCCACCAGAGGATTGGTTTTTACTCCAACCACAACGGAATATGTTCACGTACACACACAATAATAATAACAATATATAAACACACTAATTACTGTTTTCTTACTGATAAGCATTTGGCAGTGGTGCAAGATGTACTCATATCCTTTAATGAAGTAAAGTAGAATTACAATGGTCTAAAAATACTCCATTACAAGTAAAAGTTCTGAATTCAAAATGTTACTGAAGTAAAAGTACAGAAGTATTATCAGCTAATTAAAGTAAGTTAAAGGGGCTATATGTAAGAATCAGAAATTGCTTGTTCACAGCGACACCTGTGGCCGCAGTGTCAACGAAAGTCGGCGTCCTGTTGCTCGCGCTCGCGCTTGTGCTCGCGCTACATTGACATGAACGAGCACCGGTCTAAACAGTGAGGCGACACACGTCAGCTAACACACAATATCACTCTATATTTCACCTGCTTGGCAGTAATGTTAGCTGACCAGATGAAGGTCTCTCCATGGATCAATGCTGATTCTAGTGCTGGCTGAGTCGGGACGATAACGTCCACTGCACATTCACTAGATATTCTCAGAGCTAAACTAACTCTTCTGCAGTGTGCGCGCGTGCACGTGGAGTTGGAGCGAGCCGAGCAGGTGAGAACGAGCGCGGTGTGCAGGCAGCAGGCAGCAGGAGCAGAGCTGCTGCGCGCTCGCGTACCCACACGCGAGCGCGCATGGGATTCCGACCCGTTATGATTTATGCGCGTGGAAAGTTACAAATAGTCCCTTTAAAGTACTCATAATACAGAATGGCTTCTTTCAAAGTGTTACAGTATATTATAGAATATCATATTATTCTCCTTTTGTCACTAACAAATACACGTAAGAGTATTTTAATGTTGCAGTTCCTCAAAGTGGAGATTAGTAGTCTAGTATTGCATCATTTACTGTATAAGCATATCATATGTTTAAAAAGAAAACGTAACTAGTAACTATAAGTGTCGGATAAATGTAGTGCAGTAAAAAGTACAAGAGTAGAAGAATAGAGTAGCATAAAATGTAAATACTCAAGTAAAGTACAAGTATGTCAAAATTGTACTTAAGTACAGTACTTGGGAGAATGTGTTTAGTTACTTTCCACCGCTCACACTGGATATTATCATTAAGCTGACAGTATATGTAGAATGAGTACTTGTACTTTTGATAAATACACTTTGCTGATACTTTTACTTGTTTAATTTTATGTGTTGAAAAAGCTGCATCAAATGAATTCGAACACTTAGGGTCAGAAAAACAAACACAACATTGACATATTATCACTATTAATTCATTATTTACTACAGAAAAAGGAAATATAATAATTAATTGAGAGATTTAATGATTCTCTTTATACCTTTATAATACATAATTTAAATGCCAGATTCAATCAATCCGTTTAAAATGAATTGATTAATGGATTAAAAGTAAACATGAACACCATAAAAGTCTATAAGCGACGACGATGAAAGAAATAGTGGGGCTTTTATTGTGGTGACAAAAGCTAACCGGAAGTTCCGGTACTACTGTTAGTCGCTAGCAGCTAAAGCTAGAAACGTTATCTTCAGATCCAAACGCTTATTTAACTTAACTAACTCATTAGTTAGGTGCCATTAATGTAACACATTGTTTGAACGTATTGAGCATTAAAAAGTAGAAATATTGCCACGTCGTTTGAATAAACTTCTGTGGAGCGACTACTTTTTACCTGAGGGAGAAACCAAAGCTGAGGTTGGTCAACATGTCTGTTGTTAAACGTTAGCTAGCTGAGTTAGCGAGTGTTACTCAAGCGGAGCTGATACACTTGCAGCATATTTAACGTGTTATTTTCACGTTGGACTCGATGGTGGATCTGTCGAGACTGTTGTTTGTTATTGTTGACTTGCGGCTCTAGCTTAAAGGGGAGGCAACCGGTAGCTAATTGCTAATATCAGCAATGCTAACGGGCTAGCTGGCTAATAACAGTTTCCTCGTCATCGTCGCTGAGATATCTGAGGTCAAATACTGTTGTCTGTGCTGCAACTTTGGTTAATTCAATGAAACCCTATAATTAGACACGTGGTGATAATGTAAAACGTGTCATGATCACAGGATCAGGAGCACTTTATAAAGAGAGCTGTCCAGTGGAGCAGCCCTCCTGGACCTTCTGGGACTTCCTCTGTATCACCATCCTCTGAACTCGGGCTCCCCCCCCCCTCCCACAACACCACATCAGAGACAATGCACCTGAGCAACAAGACGGGTCCAGAGGTAAATCCCCATGAAGAACTCAGACCTGAAACACAGGACCAGGATCAAAGAACAGCACCTACAGGTGAGTTGGACCGTACTGTACCACAGTATTATGTTTTTTCGTGAACACATATAACTCTTACAGATTTATAATCAAGATAATCAAGACTTTAGGTGTGACGCTGTCCAGAGTACTGAAACAAAGTGGAGGAGATCGATAAACAGATAGAACATGGTTTCTTAGCCTGCTTGCTTTTCGTGGTTGTAAATTGATCTTTTGGCCGTAATTCCATCCCCCCCATTGTAGCCAATCCACTAGATAGAAGGGAAACGACAGGGAACAGAGAGAGAGAGAGACTGTCTGTAGTTTTGTGACACTACTATTGGAGCAGCTTTGTCCTTAGAAAACATTACCATATGTACACTACCTTTACCTTTTTCTTAATTTTTAGGAGAAACTTTAAGACGGCCAGAATCTGAACACAGCAGCTCCCGTGAACAGCCTCAGGAAAAGCTGTCGGAGGAGCCAAAACAATGCCAGGGGCCTCGCAGACTCAAGAAGAACTACGACTGTCCGACCTGCGGGAGAGTTTTCTCTAAAAACGCCGCCCTGCAACGACACCTTGTGATTCACTCAGGGAAAAGACCTTTCAAGTGCTTCATATGTGGAAGAGGATTCACGCAGCGTGGAAACCTGAAAACACACATGAAAGTTCACAAAGGTCAGAGGCAACAAGGAGCTCTTTTGTCTTTAATTCAATTTTTTTTTTTATAAAAATGCAGAACTGTCTGAAAATAAACGACTTTAAATGTCTTTGTTTTTCTCACAGGAGAGTTACCAAATTGGACATTAGTTCAAGAGAAGAGTCCGCCTAAAGTATCTCCTGTAACTGTTCATGTGTGTGGAAAATGTGGCATGGACTTCCCTCAGAAACAACAGCTGGAGGAACACCGAGAGAGCCACAAAAAGCCTTACGCGTGTCCTGACTGTAGCAAGACATTCAAACACGAACAGTATTTTGAAATGCATAAGCGCATTCACTCAGGAGATTCACCTTTCCTCTGTTCAGAGTGCGGAAAGAGTTGCGTCACAGCAGCTGTGCTTAAACAACACCAGTTGATACACACTGGAGAAAAGAATTTCCACTGTGATCAGTGCGGGAGGGCATTTTCACAATCCTCCAACCTCAACTTGCACCTCAAGACTCACACCGGAGAGCGGCCTCACCTCTGCTCAATCTGCGGCAAAAGTTACTCAAAAGCATCTGTTCTGAAAGTTCACCTGCGAGTTCACACCGGGGAGAAACCGTATACCTGTGAGAAATGTGGAAAGTGCTTCTATTACTCTCAAGGTTATCAAGCGCATCTGAAGAGTCATGACAAGAAGCCAAAACCTCCAACAAAACCGTTGGGGAGACCAAAACAACAGCCGATAGTGGTAAATGATCAATAATGTCACCTGGGAATTCACAATAGTGTGAGAGGGTATAAACTGGAAAAGTAAATCTATTACAGTTTGCCCATGTGTGAAATAAAATATCTTTCAAGTGACTGAAGTGATCAAGCAATATGATAGTTATCACATGTAGCATATGGTGTAGTCAACTTTTTCTGTCATGTCCCTCCTCAGAAGCAAATATCACATTTTATTGAAATAACCTTATCAAGAACATGAACCGCATGTTTTTCCCCCAACACGTTTAAAGCCTTGTTAACAACAGAACGCTCTTATTTTGCATCATCATTGCAGGAAAAGCACACGTGGATGTAATAAGATTAACGCAGCAGATAATAATGCCATTAATTACACCTGTATTTGACAACTCAAAGTGTCTGCTGTGCCACATTTTTCCCCGATCATGTGTGCCTCCTGCTCAAAAATAAAAAAGTTTGGAACTGTCCAGCTTTTTTTACTGTTTTTGACCCAAAAGGGTAAGTTGTCATTTACCTTTTACCCACCAGAGGATTGTTTTTTACTCCAACCACAACGGAATATGTTCACGTACACACACAAATAATAATAACAATATATAAACACACTAATTACTCTTTTCTTACTGATAAGCATTTGGCAGTGGTGCAAGAAGTACTCAGATCCTTTACTGAAGTCATAGTAGAATTACAATGGTCTAAAAATACTCCATTACAAGTAAAAGTTCTGAATTCAAAATGTTACTGAAGTAAAAGTACAAAAGTATTATCAGCTAATTAAAGTAAGTAAAATTACTCATAATGCAGAATGGCTCCTTTCAAAGTGTTATATTATAGAATATTATATTATTCTCCTTTTATCACTAACAAATACACGTAAGAGTATTTTAATTATTATTAGTAGTATAGTATTGCATCATATACTGTATAAGCATATCATATGTTTAAAAAGAAAACGTAACTAGTAACTATAAGTGTCGGATAAATGTAGTGCAGTAAAAAGTACAAGAGTAGAAGAATAGAGTAGCATAAAATGTAAATACTCAAGTAAAGTACAAGTATGTCAAAATTGTACTTAAGTACAGTACTTGGGCGAATGTGTTTAGTTTCTTTCCACCACTCACACTGGATATTATCATTAAGCTGACAGTATTATGTAGAATGAGTACTTGTACTTTTGATAATTGCACTTTGCTTAAACTTTTACTAGAGTTACCGTTTACTTTTATGTGTTTGCAGAAGCTGTATCAACTGATTTTGGCCACTTCAGGTCAGAAAAACAAACACAACATTGACATATTATCACTATTAATTCATTATTTACTACAGAAAAAGGAAATATAATAATTAATTGAGAGATTGAATGATTCTCTTTATACCTTTATAATACATCATTTAAATGCCAGATTCAATCAATCCGTTTAAAATGGATTGATTAATGGATTATAAGTAAACGTGAACACCATAAAAGTCTTTTAGCGACAACAATGAAAGAAATAATGGGGCTTTTATTGTGGTGACAAAAGCTAATCGGTAGTTCCGGTACTACCGTTAGTGGCTAGCAGCTAAAGCTAGAAACGTTGTCTTCAGATCCAAACGCTTATTTAACTTAACTTATTAGTTAAATTAGGTGCCATTAATCTAACACATTGTTTGAACGTATTGAGCATTAAAAAGTAGAAATATTGCCAAGTCGTTTAAATAAACTTCTGTGGAGCAACTACTTTTTACCTGAGGGAGAAACCAAAGCTGAGGTTGGTCAACATGTTTGTTGTTAAACGTTAGCTAGCTGAGTTAGCGAGTGTTACACAAGCGGAGGTGATACACTTGCAGCATATTTAACGTGTTTCTTTCACGTTGGACTCGATGGTGAATCTGTCAGGACTGTTGTTTGTTATTGTTGACTTGCGGCTCTAGCTTAAAGGGGAGGCAACCGGTAGCTAGTTGCTAATATCGGCAATGCTAATGGGCTAGCTGGCTAATAACAGTTTCCTCAAAGACGGTGGTCATCGTCGCTGAGAGGTCAGAGGTCAAATACTGTTGTCTGTGCTGCAACTTCGGTTAATTCAATGAAACCCTATAATTAGGACAAGTGGTGATAATGCAAAACGTGTCATGATCACAGGATCAGGAGCACTTTATAAAGAGAGCTGTCCAGTGGAGCAGCCCTCCTGGACCTTCTGGGACTTCCTCTGTATCACCATCCTCTGAACTCGGGCTCCCCCCCCCCCCCCCCCTCCCACACAGCACCACATCAGAGACAATGCACCTGAGCAACAAGACGGGTCCAGAGGTAAATCCCCATGAAGAACTCAGACCTGAAACACAGGACCAGGATCACAGAAAAGCACCTACAGGTGAGTTGGACCGTACTGTACCACAGTATTATGTTTTTTCGTGAACACATATAACTCTTACAGATTTATAATCAAGATAATCAAGACTTTAGGTGTGACGCTGTCCAGAGTACTGAAACAAAGTGGAGGAGATCGATAAACAGATAGAACATGGTTTCTTAGCCTGCTTGCTTTTCGTGGTTGTAAATTGATCTTTTGGCTGAAATTCCATCCCCCCCATTTTTTTTAGCCAATCCACTAGATAGAAGGGAACGACAGGGAACGGAGAGAGAGAGACTGTCTGTAGTTTTGTGACACTACTATTGGAGCAGCTTTGTCCTTAGAAAACATTACCATATGTACACTACCTTTACCTTTTTCTTATTTTTTAGGAGAAACTTTAAGACGGCCAGAATCTGAACACATCAGCTCCCGTGAACAGCCTCAGGAAAAGCTGTCGGAGGAGCCAAAACAATGCCAGGGGCCTCGCAGACTCAAGAAGAACTACGACTGTCCGACCTGCGGGAGAGTTTTCTCCAAAAACGCCGCCCTGCGACGACACCTTGTGATTCACTCAGGGAAAAGACCTTTCAAGTGCTTCATATGTGGAAGAGGATTCACGCAGCGTGGAAACCTGAAAACACACATGAAAGTTCACAAAGGTCTGAGGCAACAAGAAGCTCTTTTGTCTTTAATTCAATATTTTTTTTTTATAAAAATGCAGAACTGTCTGAAAATAAACGACTATAAATGTCTTTGTTTTTCTCACAGGAGAGTTACCAAATTGGACATTAGTTCAAGAGAAGAGTCCGCCTAAAGAATCTCCTGTAATGGTTCATGTGTGTGGAGAGTGTGGCATGGACTTCCCTCAGAAACAACAGCTGGAGGAACACCGAGAGAGCCACAAAAAGCCTTACGCGTGTCCTGACTGTAGCAAGACATTCAAAAACGAAAATTATTTTAAAATGCATACACGCATTCACTCAGGAGATTCACCTTTCCTCTGTTCAGAGTGCGGAAAGAGTTGCGTCACAGCAGCTGCGCTTAAACAACACCAATTCATACACACTGGAGAAAAAAATTTCCACTGTGATCAGTGCGGGAGGGCATTTTCACAATCCTCCAACCTCAACTTGCACCTCAAGACTCACACCGGAGAGCGGCCTCACCTCTGCTCAATCTGCGGTAAAAGTTACTCAAAAGCATCTGTTCTGAAAGTTCACCTGCGAGTTCACACCGGGGAGAAACCGTATACCTGTGAGAAATGTGGCAAGCGCTTCTATTACGATCAAGGTTATCGAAAGCACCTAAAGATTCACGACAAGAAGCCAAAACCTCCAACAAAACCATTGGGGAGACCAAAACAACAGCCGATAGTGGTAAATGATCAATAATGTCACCTGGTAATTCACAATAGTCTGAGAGGGTATAAACTGGAAAAGTAAATATATTACAGTTTGCCCTTGTGTGAAATAAAATATCTTTCAAGTGATTGAAGTGATTGTTCAAGCAATATGATAGGATAACAGTGTACTTCTATCAATTTATTTTTGCATACAAATTGTGTTGCTCAAAACTTTTCTGCCATGCCCCTCTTCGGAAGTAAAAAAATGTGAAATATCACATTTTATTGAAATAACATTATCAAGAACATGAGCCAAATGTTTTTTTCCTACATGTTGATAGCCTTGTTAACATCAGGTTGCTCTTGCTTCTTTATAGAAGACGTTTTGCATCGCCATTGCAGGAAAAGCACATGTGGATGTAATAACATTTATTATGGCTCTGTTCCAGCAATTACTGTAACGCAATGCAGCAGTTAATAATGCCATTAATTACACCTGTATTTGACAACTCAAAGTGTCTGCTGTGCCACATTATTTTTTCCTTCTCATGTGTGCCTCCTGCTCTTTTGTTTGGGATCGAATGATTTAGTCTTTTAATTCATAATATATTGTAAAGACAGAATAAGGAAATGTCATCATTGATTGGGAGATTCAATTATTCCCTTTATACTTTTATAATATATAATTTGCATGACAGATTTAATCAGTCCGATCATAATAGCTGTTTTAAATGGATTGATTTATTAATGGATTATAATAAAAAACACCAAAAAAGTCTATAAGATACTACAATGAAATATGTTATATTAGTGGGGCTTTTATTGTGGTTTCAAAAGCTAACCGGAAGTTCCGACACTGCTGTTAGTGGCCAGCAGCTAAAGCTAGAAACGTTATCTTCAGAGCCAAACGCTTATTTAACTTAACTCATTAGTTAGGTGCCATTAATTTAACACATTGTTTGAACGTATTGAGCATGAAAATGAGAGAAAAGTAGAAATATTGCCAAGTCGTTTAAATAAACTTCTGTGGAGCGACTACTTTTTACCTGAGGGAGAAACCAATGCTGAGGTTGGTCAACATGTCTGTTGTTAAATGTTAGCTAGCTGAGTTAGCGAGTGTTACACAATCGGAGCTGATACACTTGCAGCATATTTAACGTGTTATTTTCACGTTGGACTCGATGGTGGATCTGTCGAGACTGCTGTTTGTTATTGTTGACTTGCGGCTCTAGCTTAAAGGGGAGGCAACCGGTAGCTAATTGCTAATATCAGCAATGCTAACGGGCTAGCTGGCTAATAACAGTTTCCTCGTCATCGTCGCTGAGATATCTGAGGTCAAATACTGTTGTCTGTGCTGCAACTTTGGTTAATTCAATGAAACCCTATAATTAGACACGTGGTGATAATGTAAAACGTGTCATGATCACAGGATCAGGAGCACTTTATAAAGAGAGCTGTCCAGTGGAGCAGCCCTCCTGGACCTTCTGGGACTTCCTCTGTATCACCATCCTCTGAACTCGGGCTCCCCCCCCCCTCCCCCCCCCCTCCCACAACACCACATCAGAGACAATGCACCTGAGCAACAAGACGGGTCCAGAGGTAAATCCCCATGAAGAACTCAGACCTGAAACACAGGACCAGGATCACAGAACAGCACCTACAGGTGAGTTGGACCGTACTGTACCACAGTATTATGTTTTTCGTGAACACCTATAACACTTAAAGGACCCATATTGTAAAAAGTGACATTTTCATGGCTTTTATATTATAAAGCAGGTTCAAGTTCTATATAAATACTGGGAAAGTATCGAAACGCCTAATCCACAGAGAAATACACACAGCCCGTATTCAGAAACTGAGCTTTTGAAACAAGCCGTCAGGATTTCTGTCCATTTGTGATGTCACAAATCTACAATATTTAGACCATTTCACAGTTTTAAACGTAAACATTCTAAATGGGTCCCAGTTTATTTCCTATTGCAGTGTATGTGAATGACATCAGCTGACAGGAAGTAAACATGGACCCAAGCTGTTGCCTAGCAATGCAATTCTGTTGCAATTCCTTTGAAATTTACTAAAGCGGAGCGTTTCAGACAGAGGGTAAATACAGGTATATTCAAGCAGACAGTATGAGGAAAATAAAAGGTTTTTAAAACATTAAAGCATGTAAACATGTCTAGTAGAAACACAAAATACGAGTATGAACCTGAAAATGAGCACGATATGTCCCCTTTAAAGATTTATAATCAAGATAATTAAGACTTTGGTCTTTCATGTTGTTCAAATTCTACCAGTTGTGATGTAGAATATGCTGTTTGAGCTTTAAACTAAAATCTTTATTGGTCAAATTCAAACAGGAATTAAATTCCAGTATATAATATAAATAGTATATAAACATATAATTGAATTGAATAGATCGGCCCCATCGTTACCGATACCCATTCCAGCTATTTGAGTCAGTATCGGCCCGATATCCGATCCAGTATCGGTGCATCCCTAAATAATATAGAGAAAATAATATGGAATAAACTCAAGGTACGTGATTTTATTTCAATGCAGATCACGTTTGTATTGTAGTTTTATTAGAAAAGGGGCAGTAAAAAATATTATAATTATAATTATAAATAACAGTAGGGGTGTCCCAGAGTAAGAATGTACATGGTTGAATGTGATTGGTCAAGTCTTGCCTATCGTCGAGTGATCTTCGAATCATGTTTTTGCTTTCTCTTGCCCTGTTTAAGCTTAATGTATCGATACAGAAATAGCAAAAACAATAAACTTATTGGCTGAGATCCACGTGACTATCGCTTAGCTGTTACAGAATAATGGACAGCCCTGTTTGTTGTGTGTAGGTGTGACGCTGTCCAGAGTACTGAAACAAAGTGGAGGAGATCGATACACTGATAGAACACGGTTTCTTAGCCTGCTTGCTTTTCGTGGTTGTAAATTGATCTTTTGGCTGAAATTCCATCCCCCCCATTTTTGTAGCCAATCCACTAGATAGAAGGGAAACGACAGGGAACAGAGAGAGAGAGAGACTGTCTGCAGTTTTGTGACACTACTATTGGAGCAGCTTTGTCCTTAGAAAACATTACCATATGTACACTACCTTTACCTTTTTCTTATTTTTTAGGAGAAACTTTAAGACAGCCAGAATCTGAACACATCAGCTCCCGTGAACAGCCTCAGGAAAAGCTGTCGGAGGAGCCAAAACAATGCCAGGGGCCTCGCAGACTCAAGAAGAAAGACTGTCCGACCTGCGGGAGAGTTTTCTCTAACAACACCGCTCTGCACCGACACCTTGTGATTCACTCAGGGAAAAGACCTTTCAAGTGCTTCATATGTGGAAGAGGATTCACGCAGCGTGGAAACCTCAAAACACACATGAAAGTTCACAAAGGTCAGAGGCAACAAGAAGCTCTTTTGTCTTTATTTCAATGCTTGTTTTTTTATGAGATGCTTGTGGAAAGCCCTGGTCACGTGTTTTTCAGTGAAATCTTAATGTATTAATCTTTACTTGTAGCTTCAGCTGAAGTCTTCTTATGCTACAAAGTGTTGTTTTTGATTTATGTGTAGAAATTATAATTGGTTAATGTTGTGGAGCTTGTGCAGGCTATGCCCTGAAGGCCCGGTCACACCAAAATGTGGCACAGTGCCCACTCAGGCAAATTCACTAATTGCAGTGATTCCATTGATATGAATTGATTTCACAGTGAAATATCAATATTTTAAATGCTGGTGTGACCGTGCCTTAACAATGCAGAACTGTCTGAAAATAAAGATAATAAATGTTTTTGTTTTTCTCACAGGAGAGTTACCAAATTGGACATTAGTTCAAGAGAAGAGTCCGCCTAAAGAATCTCCTGTAACGGTTCATGTGTGTGGAAAATGTGGCATGGACTTCCCTCAGAAACAACAGCTGGAGGAACACCGAGAGAGCCACAAAAAGCCTTACGCGTGTCCTGACTGTGGCAAGACATTCAAACACGAACAGTATTTTGAAATGCATAAGCGCATTCACTCCGGAGATTCACCTTTCCTCTGTTCAGAGTGCGGAAAGAGTTGCGTCACAGCAGCTGCGCTTAAACAACACCAATTGATACACACTGGAGAAAAGAATTTCCACTGTGATCAGTGCGGGAGGGCATTTTCACAATCCTCCAACCTCAATTTGCACCTCAAGACTCACACCGGAGAGCGGCCTCACCTCTGCTCAATCTGCGGTAAAAGTTACTCAAAAGCCTCTATTCTGAAAGTTCACCTGCGAGTTCACACCGGGGAGAAACCGTATACCTGTGAGAAATGTGGCAAGTGCTTCTATTACTCCCAAGGTTATCGAGCGCATCTGAAGATTCACGACAAGAAGCCAAAACCTCCAACAAAACCGTTGGGGAGACCAAAACAACAGCCGATAGTGGTAAAAATCCAATAATGTCACAACAATAATGTGTGCCTCCTGCTCCTCTGTTTGGGAACCAATGATTTAGTCTTTGAACATTAGTCATCGTCCATTCATCACTGCTCAATATCATACCTGGTTCTAAGTCTCAGTAAGCAGCCCAGATGATTTTATTCTTTAGCCATGTCGTCCAGTTCCTCCAGAGGGATCCTGAGTCATCCTCTAGTCTTACCAGTCCAACATGCCTGGAAAACCTGCTTTCAAAAAATAAAAAGTTTGAAACTTTCCTGCTTGTTTTACTGTTATGACCCAAAAGTGTCAGTTTACCTTTTCCCCATCAAAGGAATAATATATAAACACACTAATTACTCAGATCCTTTACTTAAGTAGAAACACAATGTTTAAAATACTCCATTAAAAGTAAAAGTTTTGAATTCAAAGTTGCTTAAGCAAAAGTACAGTAGTAGTATCAGCAAAATTCTAAATGAAGTGCAGTAAAAAATACAATATTTGCCTCTAGACTACAAGTATAAAGTGGCAAGTATGTCAAAATTGTACAGTACTTGAGTACATGTACAAAGTTACTTTCCACCACTGACCACTGGGTAATAATATGAAACTGACAATATATGTATAATGAGTACTTGTACTTTTGATAAATACACTTTGCTGTTACTTTTACTTACGTTACTGTTTACTTTTATGTGTTTGTAAAAGCTGCGTCAACTGATTTTGGCCACAAAACTGCTAACACAATATTGACATATCACTATAATTTTACTCTATATATAATACTCTATTACAAGTAAAAGTTCTATATTCAAAATGTTGCTAAAGTAAACGTACGGTAGTAGTATCAGCAAAATGCTAAATGTAGTGCAGCAAAAAGTTTAATATTTGCCTCTGAAATGTAGTATAAAGGAGCATAAAATGTGAACACTCAAGTAAATGTCAAAATTGTACTTAAGTACAGTACTTGGGCGGATGTGTTTAGTTATTTTCCACCACTGACACTGAATATTATTATTAAACTGACAGTATATGTAGAATGAGTACTTGTACTTTTGATAAATACACTTTGCTGATACTTTTACTTGTTTAATTTTATGTGTTGAAAAAGCTGCATCAAATGAATTCGACCACTTAGGGTCAGAAAAACAAACTGAACACAATATTGACATATTTACACTAAATGAATGCCTAATTTACTAAAGATAGAATAAGGAAATACGATCATTAACTGAGAGATTTAATTATTATTCTTTTATACATTCATAATACATCATTTACATTTACATTCATCCGATTACACTAGCTGTTTAAAATGGATTGATTTATTAATCCACCATAACAGTCTATAAGAGACAACGAAAGAAAATATATAAGTAGGAGTCACCTAACTCCGAAAGGTGGCAATAATGCAACATCACGCATGAAAGCTGCCGTTAAACACAAAAGAAGAAGAAATACATTAGTGGGGCTTTTATTGTGGTGACAACAGCCAACCGGAAGTTCCGACGCTACTGCTAGCGGCTAGCACCTAAAGCTAGAAAGGTTATCATCAGATTCAAACGCTTATTTAACTTAACTCACGAGTCAGGTGGCGTTAATTTGACACCTCGTTTGACTATATTGAACGTGAAAATGAGAAAGAAGTAGAAATATCGCCAAGTCGTTCCAATAAACTTCTGTGGAGCGACTACTTTTTTTAACCTGAGGGGAGAAAAATCAATGCTGAGGTTGGTCAAAAATGTCTATTGTCTGTTGTTGTTAAACGTTAGCTAGCCGAGTTAGCGAGTGTTACCCGAGCGGAGGTGATATTTGCAGCATATTTAACGTGTTATTTTGACGTTGGACTCGACGGTGAGTCCGTCGGGACTGTTGTTGACTTGCGGCTCTAGCTTAAAGGGGAGGCAACCGGTAGCTAATTGCTAATATCGGCGTTGCTAGTGAACGCCATGTCGGTGGCTAGCTGGCTAGTAACAGAGAGGTGGTCGCTGACCGGAGGAGAGCTGGTCACGACCGAGACATCTCATTCAGAGGTCAAATATCGGTGTCTGTGATGCAGGTGGCTCCTGATGGGCTTAATTAGGACACCGTAGATACCAACAGGTTTGTCAATTAGCTTGCTGTCTAACTTAAATCACAATAATGTTCGGAGTTAAAGGGATGGAGCACAAAAAAAATATTGGTCCCTCAAGCTAATGCTACTGAGCTAACTGGGCTACCCAGCACAGAAAAAGAGGTTTCCCTCGAGTGCTTCTCCCCTGACATTCAAACCACTTGAAAGCACAGTAACGTCAGTTTTTTTTATGGCTGATGGCACTGTAACAGTACATAGTCAAATAGTGTTGCACCTGAATAGCTTTATCGTTATACCCAGCCAGATTCAA
Source organism: Sebastolobus alascanus (assembly GCA_916701645.2). NCBI lineage: Eukaryota > Metazoa > Chordata > Actinopteri > Perciformes > Sebastidae > Sebastolobus > Sebastolobus alascanus. Next base: position 222,413 of record CAKAOJ020000032.1, read on the forward strand.
CCCCTCTCTGTTACAACACAGCATCCGCCCTGCTGCTGAAGTGTCCTTGAGCAGGATGATGATGGATTGTCTTCCAGGGTTGAGGCACTGTTGTAGAGGGGGGGACAAGTGACAAGGATACTTCTCCTCTAGAGATCTGGTGCTGGAGGATGAAAAATCTAAATCTAGCCAGAATGGAATATAAATAAAAAAAAGGACATCCTAAGCCACTGAATGAATCCTTGGGGAATTATGATCAGGGGTGTACTGGGAAAGAAATTGAGCCCTGGATTTATCCAGTGGGACAAAAATGTTTGAAAAATTATTTAATCCTAATTACAAGAACCCTGAATATGATATCTGGGATAACATGGTAACGGATATATCTTTATGGCTGTCAGATTTGTCCATCAAGGTAGGCTTCGTTTACGCTTGTAATGTTTGAAATAAAGTTTAGCGTATCTGTAACGGGACTATGATTGACATGTACAACATTATTTAACATAGAGAATGCATGTAAATCACTTTGACTGTTGGGCGACTCTTTTGCAGAATTGTAATTAGGACTCTTGATATTGAAGTCTTGCAATTAGGGCGGAAATATTTGAAGGTATTCGAAGCTTCGCGGCAGCAGCAGGCTGACATGTTGTTCTGTCTGTCTGTCTCCATCTCTGCCGTTTAAGTGCCCGGGACAGCGCCGCTGACGCACTACTGTACAGACACGCACCTTTACACACAGCAAACAGTGATATCCGTCTGAGAATAACTACTAATAATTAATGTTGAATATGAATAATGTTGTGGGATTATTCCTTATTTCATGGTCTATTTTCAGATTTATACTTCATTATTACATACTTATATATAAACAAAGAGAACGAAGCATTCAAATACTGATTTGGGGATTGATTACCATGGCAATGGTCGAAGCTTCGAAGCATTCGGGTCAGCTCTACTTACAATTAATACATCTTTGTAGCGATTTGCCACTTTGTAATTTGCCTCCCTCTTCAGGGGCTAGGAAAACAAAATATAGCACAAAATATATTGTATAATGTATATACAACTGTAGCATGAGACACTTGAATGAATACGGGCCCAGAACAGTTAAATTGATTTGGTCATCCCTTGCAGTTTAATGCTAACAAATATCATTGTACCACTTCATAAATGCAAGACTGGACGCCCTCTTTAAATTAATTATCATTATTTCAAGCACATCCAATGTCAGACTAGGGTTAGCACTATAATGTACTAATAGTCCAAAGATTCAGCAACAGCAGTGTGTTTGCTGCAGCTGTTTGGCGACGTGTATTCAGCACTTTTGTTATTTGAATGTCTGTTTTCTGACTCTGGATTTTTCATCTCTTCAAGGTTGTATATTTGAGAGATGGGCTCTGAAAACCCAGAGGACTTTGGACCAGCTGTGATCCTCGCTGAGGAAGATCAGCAAGAAATTGGAGGCCTGATCAACTCTGATGGAGAAGAAGTGGAGTTCTCAGATCTCGGTGAGAAAATAAATTGTGACTGCAAAGTATACTGTACACTGAGTGACAGGAAAACTAGAGCCCCCCCCCATACATCTTAATGCAATACAATCTAACTGCCGTGTAATGAATACTAACTTTGTGAAACTTAATATTTTAAGTTCACACTGAGCTTTTGCAGATTGTGGTGGTGCTCTGTATATGTAAATGATGTTATATTATGATATATTATGATTCAACACATAAACAACTGTAGTAGTAGTTTGAAAACTGACCATTTTAAGTGAGGTTATATTTATTGTGGGTCGTTTTTATTGCATTGACATACATCATAAAAGTATTCCCATTTTTCTTTTAAACCCCTGTAACATCTGGATGGAAAATGATTAGTAATTAGGGAATTCACACTTTAAAGAGATAGTTCAGGTGTTTTGAAGTGGGGTTGTATGAGGTTCTTATCCATAGTCAGTGTATTACCTACAGTAGATGACGGTCTGGAGTTTGGAGAGACAGACAGGAGTAACGTCACTGGAGCAAAGCAATGTACTGCTGTGGACGAGGGCAGCAGCAAAACGGATTTTAGACTCCTAAAAGAAACCTAAAAAAATCAATATCCGTTTGAGTGTACGCTATATTCAAAATATTTTCACTGCGTTATCTTGCCTCCAGACAGCCCTTTCTGATGGGGAACTGAACTGAAATTTAAACTTATCTATGCTCTCTTCAAAGCCACCAGACCTCATAAACAAAAACAGTATAGATACGGTTCACTTTCAGTTCAGTTCCCTGTCGTAAAAATATTCTATATATAATATACACTTGATTTTTTTTAGGTGAGCCTTTCTTTTAGGTGTCTAAAACACATTTTGCTGCTCCCCCTGTCCACAGCAGTACATTGCTTTACTCCCGTGCTGGACCGCCATCTACTGGAGGTAATACACTGACTATGGTTAAGTACCTCATACAACCTCACTTCAAAACACCCAAACTATCCCTTTAAAGACCTAAGGCTGCATTAGTAATGATCTTAATACAGCAGTCTGTAACTTTGGCAACAGCACATATAAACATGTTAAAGTTAGATCTAAGATGGTAAAAAAATGTCTTTAAATATGGCATGCTAATTTTACTTCAGAGGGAGCACTACAAGTATCGGCTGCGGTGGTCTAATGTTAGTGATGTATGAAAGAATATTTGCAGTTACTTGATGCACTACTTGTCAAAAGTTTGACAGGCATGGTTAGAAGAGCTATTCTAAATGATAAATTTACTTAAGTGTTAAGTTTAAAAACAAACAAGATATTTACTCTGAGCTACGTCTATAGTGCAGTATTTATTATGCAAGGGATAATGTACAGCGAGCCGGTCATTGTTGAAATACACCCCGACAGGGCGATGTCGCATCGGGGTCTTGCGTCGCCCTGAAGGGGTTTATTTCATTACAATGACCTGCTAGCTGTACATTATCCTGCTTATTACACGGCTTCTTACTTAAGAAATGAATAATTTGACAAAAAAATGGTCCTCCAGAGTTCAACATCAGAACTGCTATATATATATATCTGCTATAAAGAAATAACGGACCGTAGAACGCCGTGATTGACCAATCAGAATCTAGCATTCAACAAAGCCGTGTAATAAATAAAATGATTCTTCAAAGTCAGCATAAACATCCAGTGTCCCCTATTATGCATTCCCAGCAAAGATTTAGAGGTCTGTGCTAGATTATGATGTGAATGCATGAAGGTACCTGAATGCACCATGTCTGACAGCTTGCACACAGAATAGAGATGTATTGATTTATGTTTTATTTATTTATATTTTTTATTATATTTATTTATTTTTGCACAATTTAAGAATACACAAAAATAATAAATAATATACAGTGCAGGAAGAGGCAGAAAACCCACTGGGCTTATTTGAAGCCTCCACCTAAATAATGTTAAAATTACACAATGTTATAGAGAACACAAGATTAATATACAGAAAATAATATGACTACATGATAGTGATGACAAACTGATTCCACTTTTTCTCTCCCAATATCGACACCTAAGTCTCGGCATGATGAGCGCTTTTTTTCCTTCAATCTTTTCAAATTTTCTATTTAATTCCTGTGTATCTGTGAGATAACTCTGACTGTAAATGATGTATTACGTTTTAGAAAATAACAACTTCAGACTGAATATTTTATTGCGGAAAATCATCATCATACTGACCTACAGTATATAAGACTCTACTACATGTCTGACTCCGAAAACCATCAGCATCGCTGTTCGTTGTGCTCAGGGATGAACTGTTTCCTCAACATTTTAGTTTCCCTAAATACAATCTTTCTCATCTCTGTGTTCACACAGGCGAGAGTGTTATCCCTGGCATCGTACCGGCAGAGACTCCCTCCAAGACATTTGATCAAAGCGAGAATGAAAAACCGCCGTGTCTTCACAGCTGCTCGGTGTGTGGGAAAGACTTCCCTTACGCCTCTAAACTTCAACGCCACCTACGCACTCATTCAGGAGAGAGGCCTTTCCCCTGCTCCATGTGTGAGAAGAGATTTCCAGAAAAGGGGCTGCTCATGATCCACGAAAGGGTCCATACGGGGGAAAAGCCGTTCCCATGCACTTTCTGCGAGAAAAGGTTTGCCAGTCAGGGTGAGCTCAGGCTGCACCGGCGGACGCACACCGGCGAGCGGCCGTATCACTGCTCCATCTGTCTGAAGAGCTTTTCCCGACACTGGCATCTGAAAACTCACTTAGAGGCGATGCACTCGGAGGTCGTCGCGGGTTTTACGAGGAAGAAGTTCCCGTGTTCGGACTGCGATAAGAGCTGCAACTCGGCAGCCGAGCTGAGAGACCATCAGAGGACTCACACCGGAGAGAGGCCCTACCAGTGCTCTTTCTGTGACAAAAGGTTTGCCTTGTCGGGTACACTCGTGAGACACGAGCGTCTCCACACCGGCATCACGCCCTACCACTGCTCCGACTGCGGCAAGACGTTTGCGCAGCAGTGGACTCTCACGACACACATGCGGACTCACACGGGAGAAAAACCCTACAGCTGCACACAGTGCGATAAGTCTTTCGTAGCTCCGGGAGAGCTTCGGAGGCACACCAGGATTCACACGGGAGAGAAGCCGTACACCTGCAAGGACTGCGGGAGGCACTTCTCACTGGCGGGAACTCTGAGAAACCACAAAAGGTCGTGTACGCAGAACAAGAACGGATCAGTTACAGGTGTCATCTCAGACCCGGTTCAAGCTGCAGTTGGTGAATCATCCCAGCGAGACCTGAGCGACAACATCAGCTCTGAGGTAGAGACGACACACAGCAATTTCATAGTAGAACCTGTGTTTCTAGTTTGATTGAGATGTTAAACTTTTTGTTCTGCATTTATACATATAGTTCTTTACAACCACCTAACTCCATTGTCTCCATTTGTTCTCATTAAACTGTTTTTTCTAGGTGTCTGACAGTCAGAGTTTGCCCAGTGCAGTTGAGCTCCATTCCTCAGAGGGTCTCGACTGTGACAAAGCAGCTCAGTGTGAAGACGACCTGCGAGAACCAGAAGACCGACCGGAGGACGTCGTTTCCAGTCCGCATATGAATGTAATAGTGAAAGAGGAGGAAGAAGAGGAACCTTTGTGTGGTGCGTAAACATGAGATTCCACATTTCCTTCTTATGTGACACAAGGAGTGTGATTGCTTTTGATAACGATTTTGACTAGGGCAAAGTTAACGCGATAATAACGGGTTAACGCAAATTCGTTTTAACGCCACACATTTTTTTAACGCATTAATGTAACTTGCGATTTTTAGGTTGTAGCAGTTTTAAAGCTAGAGTGAAGTTACTGGCATCATGTGAAACTAGACAATCTAAGGAATCCATTGGTACCAACCATGTCATACCAGCTTGTCGGGACGGTGGTTAAATAACGCTCCAAACTTAGGATACATTTTGGCGAGGAAAAACTGGCATGGCCATTTTCAAAGGGGTCCCCTAGACCTCTGACCTCAAGATATGTGAATGAAAATGGGTTCTATGGGTACCCACGAGTCTCCCCTTTACAGACATGCTCACTTTATGATAATCACATGCAGTTTGGGGCAAGTCATAGTCAAGTCAGCACACTGACACACTGACAGCTGTTGTTGTCTGTTGGGCTTGAGTTTGCCATGTTATGATTTGAGCATATTTTTTATGCTAAATGCAGTACCTGTGAGGGTTTCTGGACAATATTTGTCATTGTTTGGTGTTGTTTATTGATTTCCAATAATAAATATATACATACATTTGCATAAAGCATATTTGCCCACTCCCATGTTGATAAGAGTATTAAATACTTGACAGATCTCTATATATCTCAATAAAAAATGTGTAATTCATTTGCGATAATTGCGATTAATTATAAAACACAACAATAAACAATTCAATATTTTAATTGATTGACAGCCCTAATTTTAACAATTACGGGTTGTTTCACTTGTGTTTTCCCCCAGTAGAAGAAGCTCCTGACCAGGTGTCTGGTAGCGAGGACTGCACCATGCAGGAGGAAACTGAAAAGCAGCATCAGGAAAGCAACACAGAAATCAGGATTACAGTAAAGGAGGAAGAAGATGAACGTGTTGACAGTAAGGAAATTATTTTAGAGGAGTAAAAATGCAACAACACATTAAAGATGATGTTCACTACTGTTACTGTCTTTTCTACAGTCATTAACTGGGACCTCGTTCCACTGAATGACTGGATTAAAACATGTTTTTCCTCACTGATTTCAGCCCACCCTTCTTTGCTTTTACCCTCCTGGTATACTGAATTTACATCCACACTAATCTGGGTAATTCTGAAAAAAATCAATGTTTGTGTGAAAATGCAGTGTGTCCTCACAAGTGTTTTCAGGTAGTATTTTTAAAGGTTTCTGTCCACACTGAAACCCCTGAACAGGAAGATTTTCATCACAAAGTTAGAGGCAACAGAAAGTTGTCTTCTTTAGCCCCTGATCCTTTCAAAAAGCTTTGTTGTTCCTGTCAATAAAATTTGAGACCATCATTTTCAGATTTATCCACTCTGGTTTTAGAAATGCTCAGTGTTAGGGAGTTAGAATTCTTGATGATGATTTTCTTGCATGCCTCCACGGTGAACGTAGAATAAAAAAACGGAGAAAAGTCTTGATCGGTTGAAGTAAGTGGAGGCCACGTTTAACACAGTGGTCAACCTCCGGTTCTGAGAAGTGAAGCCAATGCAGAAGTTAAACCTGCATTCTGTCTAACAGCCAGCAGGGGGCGACTCCTCTGGTTGCAAAAAGAAGTCTGATTGTATAGAAGTCTATGAGAAAATGACCCTACTTCTCACTTGATTTATTACCTCAGTAAATATTGTAAACATGAGTTTATGGTTTCAATCGCTAGTTTCAAGTCAATACAGCATGATGTTCATTTAGTAAATTATGGTCCCATTTAGAGTCAAATTATTATTATTACTATTTAAAACACTACAGACTCGCAGTGTGCCTGTGCAAGCGTGAGAATGTTTATGTGGAAGTGTTCTAAATAGGAAGGTTTTAGCGAAGATGCATGTGTTTGGGAAGTAGTGAACATACGACTGGATAAATGAGACATGGATTATACTGCATGAGTTGTGTGAGAGTTTGTAAACGGATGTTTTGATCTAGTTTTGCTGTTGTTAAACGCGGCCCCCATTTACTTCAATCCATCGAGAATTTTCTCCTTTTTTTTTTATTCTTCGTTCACCGTGGAGGCATGCGAGAAAGACAAAGCTTTCTTCATGAATTCAAGGTAACACGGGGTGAGTAACTGATATACAAATGGTGATTTTTATGAGTGAAGTATTCCTTTAACAAGCAAAAAGGTTAGTATGAGTTGTTTTTTTGTCTTTAGTGTTACTAAATGGTTTCAACTTGTCATTTGTGTTTCCACAGCGTCTGGAGAGGATCCTGATCCCGTCTCCGACAGCGATAAAGACAGTGATAAAGACAGTCCTCCGGCGTCACCGGGGCAGGAACAGTGTAGCGACAATCTGACAAAGAGCTCGTACTGCTGCGGGCTCTGTGGAAGAGACTGTCACAAGATGTCCGCGCTTCAGATTCACATGCGAATTCACTCGGGAGAGAAACCTTACCAGTGCAATCTGTGCGGGAAGCAGTTCACCCAGAAAGGTCAACTCAAAGGTCACCAGAAGGTCCACACGGGAGAGAAACCGTTCTCCTGCCCGGACTGCGGGAAGAGCTTCGCCCACTCGGGGGCGATGAACAGACACCGGCTCACGCACACGGGAGAGAGGCCCTATCACTGCTCCGTGTGCGACAGAAGCTTCAACCAGTCCGGCCGCTTGAGGGAACACGAGAAAATCCACTTCGGGGAGAAGTTTGACTGTCCCGAGTGCGAAAAGAGTTTTACGCGAGCTTCGAGCCTCAAGAACCATTTCAGGCTTCACACGGGGGAGAGGCCGTACGGCTGCGACATCTGCGGGAGAGGCTTCAGCCGCTCGCAGAGCCTGAGGCTCCACAAACGGAAACACGAGCAGATTCACACCGAGGACGAGTCCGCATTCACTGTGAGGAACGATGATTTATCACAGAGCGACGATGACTCTCCGATTAATATGTGTATAGCGGACAAAAATGACTGATAATGTATTTATATAAACCATAGAGATATGTACCAGTAGTAGTATGACAACACAAGACGTTAGGCAGTAAAAACATGGACTGAAAGAGGGGAAAGTAAGGGACTACCTCCGTGAGTAGACCGTCATATATGGTGCCTTCAAATGAAACTCGTGAGCTCGTGTTTACACCACGGGAAGTCGTGAATATTCTATATACGCTTGGCGTTCAAGTGGTTAAGTCGTGAGAACGCCACTGCTAAGCAACGGCAATATTAACGTTACTGTCGGCGTCTAGAAGCCACAGATGCTGACAATTTAGCAAGCTAGCAGGTGGGTAACGTAATGCAGGAAATGCAAAGTTATAATGACAGAAGAAAAAGATGAGGCCGTTGGGAATATCAACATTTTCCTCAGACATATTCTAAAATTACGAAGAAAATCAATATACGACTAAAATTACAATATATTAAGTTATTATGCACCAAAAAATGTAACTTCCATGTCCTCCGCCATTTCTGACAACGTCAACCAACATGTCAGAACTCGTGAACTCGGAGCTTTCAGAAACGTTCCACTTACGAGGTCGTGAATGCCACAAGAGGGGGGCGTTCATATGGACTCTTCTCGTGAACGCGGTAAACACGACCCCATTTGAAGGCACCATAAAACTTTATGTCGTGGTTCACAAAAAGTATTAAAGCTAAAATATTTTACTCCCTGAAATTATTAAACAGACTTGTGTCAGGTGATGTTCAGCAACTAACAACATAGTTTCAGACAAAATGACCAAACAAATATTTACTGCAAACACAACTTTAGTGAAATCTGTTCAGATGATAAATTCTAGAGGTTATATTTACTCTCTTTTATCACTCTTTACTACGTTAGTTGCATCAAAATATCACACTCACATTTAGAGTATTTATTGTAGTACAAATGAGTAATTTAAGCTCTGTGATTTCACATTTCTCCATGCAGTATTTGTCATTCAAACTAATCGTGTATGTGGAAATTGGATTGAAGAGTAATTATGTTTTTTGTATCGATGGCCAATGAGCAGTCTGAGAATCAGGTGAAACTGGAATTCATTCTTTGGGTGAAATATCAGAAATATATTTTAGCCAGTAATGAAGCATCAGGATCACGATATTCATCAGGTTTTTTGCCAAAACCATTTTGCCTTAGTGGTGATTAATCTTTATCTCTGTTCTCTGTATTCAACAACCAAATCATGAATCAGGTTCACCTGGTTTACACAACTCTTAAAGGCCAAGTAACTATTGTGAATAAAGGAGTCATCCTATCAGGCTGTGATACAAAAGGCATTTGAAGCCATGTAGATGGTAAAATGTGCCCAGTGCTGCCTCTGTCTAATTGTATGGGACATGTTATACTGAACAATAAAAGTAAAAGTACTAAACACTGTTCTGCTCTGGGATTTCTGACTGCAGGAGTTAATGTATGAAAGGTACAAATATATGTACAAAAAGTCATGCATATACAGTAATATATTTTACACAAAGCATCGACTGTGGACACTGACCAAACAAAGATGTAGTATATTAAAAAATCAAGATGTTATTAGCATTAATCTTGAGCCAAACTGTATATTTTAGTAGGTTTCTAACTAAAGACATAAGTGAAAAAGTTACAAATATTCTGTAACACTTCATAATAATCATCATTTATAAATCGTAAAGTGATAGTTAATTAAACTTAGTTGATAGTTATTTTACTGTTAACAAACGATGAAATGATAATTATCTCCGCCAAGGCCGAAGGCCTAGGAAGGAGGTTATGTTTTCACCGGCGTTTGTTTGTTGGTTTGTCCATTTTAAGGATTACCCCAAAAGTCTGCGATGGATTTGAATTAAATTTTTCAGAGGGGTGGGGTGTGGCACAATGGACCATCCATTAGATTTTGGTGGCGATCCGGATCATGATCCGGATTCAAGAATATTTTTAAGAATTCCGATCAGCCTGAGCATTAAAACCAGAATCGAAACATGTTGTGGGAACAGGTACAAGGTAGATGTTATTTTGCCTAAAGATATAGCACAACCTTGGAGATACACATTTCAAAGAACCTTTTAACCTAATAACAGCATATGGTTACAGAACAATGATGTCATATAACATTGTACATGAAATTACATATGCCAGGATGTACAGTATATTTTGATAGTCTAACTGAGACACTAAACCAATATTTTCAATCTAATTTCTTGAACCACTGAGACATTTGACTACTAAATATTCCCAGATAAAAATAAAATGAAGTGACTTATTTATATTTCATATACTATTTTATACTACTGGTCATGTATGTATGTAAAGAACTGTTACCATTTAAAGCACATTTACAGATAGTAAACTCACTCTGATGTCATTCAGAACAAATTGTGTGAAATCCCACGGGTTCACTCATATTTGCCGACAGGTAGCTACAGTAGACGGTTCATTAACAGATTGTACAAAACCCAAGCTGCTCCTGAAGGCAGCACCGTAATAAGGAAACGTACCTGACCCCTTCACCTTTGAAAAAAAAAAAAAGACAACATAACCAATCGTTAATTAGTAATCTTTATACAGCAATAAGTTGTTGACATAAGCACATTACATGACATTTGGACTTTAATTTACAGACTGAGAATCCGACATACATAAGAGGTGGTCGGAGGCGGTTGGAGGGCTTTCGAACGGAAGTTCTCGAAATTACGAGGTCTATCTGAACGTACCACGAAGATAAACAGACGCACGCCATGCAGAAGGATTATTTAGCTAACGATACATTTATTTAAAGGAAAACCTGCACTGTAGGCTGTTTTCTTTGCGTCTGTAAGACTCAAAGGGTATCTAGGTAAGCGGTGCTGATGTTAATGCCCATGTCAGCTCACAGTTAGTTCACATTAGCTAAAGTTACCTTAAAGTTAGCTAACGTTAAAGCTAATAAACGTTGCTACAATAACGTAACCGTGACGTTACCAGTCGGGCGACCAGTTCATGTTTTGTCGTAACTATAATGTATGTGTCTGCCAGAACTATTTTTTTTTATTAAATGGCCAAATGTCTTCCTAGTGAACTTTGACATCCACATGTTTTTTCCTATGCAGGGCTAATGTGAGCTAAAGTGAGCTAGCTACAACAGAGCTAATGTTGTTGTGTACAAAATGTGCAACACCTCATATCATAATGACGTGAGATGTCACGAGAGTCAACATCACGTTTTATTTAAAAGTCAGCACGACTCTAAAATGATCCAGTTATCAAACATACTTATATGTTGATTAATGAGGGTGTAATTGCATATCTACAGTATGGCAGCTTTTTTTTCAACTTTATGTGTCCTTATGTGTACTCATTCTGCAGAAGGGCCCATTTCAGAGTAATATATATAATAATATTATTGCAAATGTCCCCACTGTGGGACTAATAAAGGAATATCTTATTTTATTGGATTATGATTATTGATGCACTAATATATAGCTCTCTTAAATGTTGCAGCTGGTAAAAGTGAGGTTTATTTTTTACTATATGTACTGCTGGGTAGCTTGTGAATTCCACCAAGAGATCAATAAAGTTTAAGCTTAATCCACTATACATCATAATTAATTTGTTGATAATATTTTGTATTATTAATCTTTATCTGCAAAGTAACTAAAGCTGTAAAATAAATGCAGTGGAGTAGAAGTATAAAATAGCAAAAAAATGGAAATACTCGAGTAAAGTACACATCGAAATTGTACTTCATTCCACCTCTGCATTATAGTTCCTTATACTTTTTGTGTTATGCACCTCTTCTGCTCTCTGTTACATCATTCCTCTTTTGGTGTTGAAGTGAAACCATCAAAGTCATCTGTCAAATCTAATACATTTTCAATTTCACATCACCGGTTCTGATGCACACTTCTCCAACCAACTCCAAACAGCAGGAAATTAGATTTTCCGTCTAACCGAGCTTTCCTCTGCTGTCTCTCTTTCTGTCTCTCATGTGTTCAGTCACTCCCTTTGATTAACACGCGTTATCAGGATGGTGTCGTACAAGCGGCTGAACCCTGAAGATGTCCAGTTTTCCAGTGCAGTTTTGTCAGAAGAGCCTCGTCCTGTCCACGAAGAAGTCCCAGTGAGTTCCTTGTGTTTACTGCTTCCTCTGCCTCGAACCTCCTGCCGTTTTAAAAGTGCAAAGTGTTGGTCTCTTTTTGTGAATTTAAATCACTGCTGCAGAAACTTCATGCTCTTTGTTTGGGCTGCCAATGTTTTGGAATATTTTAGAGTGTTAGTCTCATTATTTATTGTTTGATAGTATTAGTTTGATCCTCTTAAGAGCTGAAACGAACAGTCATTTTCTAGTTCCAGCTTTTCAACTTTGAGGATTTGTTGCTTTTCTTTGTCTTATGTGATAGGAAACTAAATGTTTGTTGGTTTTGGACTGTTGGTTGGACATTTGAAGACGTCACCCTGGACTTAAAGAGATTGTGAATGACATTTTTTTTTCCTTAATTAAAAGCCCAAACAATTAATAGTTTAATCAAGAAAATAATAATTGATTAAGTGATAATGAAAACAGTCAACTGCAGCCCTAGTCTTAGGGACAATTGATGATGATTTTTCTCCTTTAGTTGGTCATATATCACAGCTAGTTAGCGATACAACACAAAGTTCTACCAAAGTTCAGTATCGCTTTAACTGTGATTAGAGGTTACTGACGACCCAGCAACGTATCCAGCGATATTTCAGTCAATTTTACTGCTAATGAAAAGAGATTTATTTGATTTTCATGTTTTTCTCGGGTGAAAAGCTTTTTAAAAGCACCTTTAAAAAATAAAGAAGGAAAAACATGTCTGTGATCATCTGATATCTGATCTAATAAGCTTGAACACACCTTGGAAATCATCAAGACTCATAAAATCAGTTTTCTGCAAAATTTAGGAATATTTAGCGCCATTTAAAAAAATGCCCTGGCCCTCAGGGGCCAAATTTGTTGTGCCCCGATATCTACAGTATATCTTTTCATAACATATAAACCTACATCAGTGCCATATGTGTTGATTTTATCGCAAAATGCACAATGGTTATGCTTAACTGCCCCGCTATCTGCTTCTATTATGGTTTAAGACTGCTCTTAGGTTGTCTTCAAGGTACTACTTTAGATTGTTCTAGGATTTGTTTTGTAACACACTTAGGGCTGCTACTAACGATTATTTTCATTGTTGATTAGTCGATTAGTTGTTTGGTCTATAAAATGACAGAAAACAGTGAAAAATGACGGTCAGTGTTTCCCAAAGCCCAAGATGATGTCCTCAAATGTCTTGTTTGTCCACAACTCAAAGATATTCAGTTAACTGTCATAGAGGAGTAAAGAAACTAAGGAAAATATTCACATTTAAGAAGCTGGAATCAGAGAATTTTGACTTTTCTTTCTTAAAAAAATGACTCAAACCGATTAATCGATTATCAAAATAGTTGGTGATTAGTTTAATAGTTGACAACCAATCGATTAATCGTTGCAGCTCTAAACACACTGTTATCGCTGCCTGTCTTGGACACACAAGAGATTTTTAATCTTAATGAGGCTTTCCTGGTTAATTGAAATCTCTAATTTGAGCTTTTTTGACTGGAAAAGATCAGCAGTTTTTTTTTTTACAGTATAAAGGAACTAGTCTGGTTCCTCTTGGTTGCTTTTCTGAGTGTGTTTCTCATTTGATTTCCTTGTTGTGTTTTAAGGTGCCGGAGCCAGAGGGAGCCTCCTTGCTTCCTCGGAGGCCGTCGTGCTCCGTCACCACCTGCCTCCTGGTGATCGGCTGCCTGCTGCTGCTCCTCTGTGGCGGCTGGCTACTGGGCACCATGTTCTGGCTGCACCGTCCGTCCAACCAGCAGCCCCACAGGCCCCCGTCACCGGCCCCCGCACCAACACCAGACTCTCAATTACAGACAGGACTAAACGACACCGCAGGTGCTTCCCGCCGCGAGGCTTGCAGTTTAATCCCGGAGGCGTGGAGGTTTGACTGCTACCCTGAAAGAGGGGTGGTTGTGACCCGAGAGCTGTGCGAGGCGAGGAACTGTTGTTTCATCCCCGCGTCCTCGCCCTCCTCCTCTGCCACCCGCCCGTCGGGGAGAAATGGTATCCCCTGGTGTTTCTATCCTCAGGATTTCCCTTCCTACTCGCTCGTGTCAATAAACGACACATCGCTGGGACAGAAAGGCACGCTCGTAAGGGAGGTGAAGACCTACTACCCAGCAGATATCCTCACTCTGGAGGTGGAGATTCGTCATGAGACAGACACGCGGCTACGTGTCAGGGTGAGTGAGTGAGCGAGCTACTCACATGAGTATTCAGTCATATTTCGTTAGTCGCACGGCATGCAGATTCTGTTTTAACTTGACTCTTTATATCTCTGTGGAGGACTTGTTGCATCATAGATGATATAGTTGAGGTACATGTAATCATACTGATCAAAAAAACAATTCTCATCAAAGCCATATTACAGAGGAGTCAGAATATTTAGTATTTTTATGCTAAAAGGCTCTGATGTCATTGAGAAGAACAGCTGTCTTTGCAGCTGTCTTTGCAGCTGCTTGCCTGCGCCGACAGTGTCAAAGTCATGAGAAAGTGCTTACTGGGCTAATTTTTAAAAGTTATAGCACTAAAATCAATGTTGTTAGAGCTGCAACAATTAATTGATTAGTTGTCAACTGTGAAATTATTCACAAACTATTTTGATAATCGATTAATCGGTTTGAGTAGTTTTTTTAAGAAAAAAAAGAAGTCTAAATTATCTGATTCCAGCTCCTTAAATGTGAATATTTTCTGGTTTCTTCACTCCTCTATGACAGTAAACTGAATATCTTTGGGTTGTGGACAAAACAAGACATTTGAGGACGTCATCATGGGCTTTGGGAAACACTGATCGACATTTTTCACCATTTTCTAGATTTTATTTGACATTTTATAGACCAAACAACTAATCAATTAATCAAGAAAATAATTGACAAATTAATCAACAAAGAAAATAATCGTTAGTTGCAACACTAAATATTTTTATATTAATAATGAATCAAATGACGATGTGTGATGCAAAGTGGTCACTCTTTAACCTACAAACAATTTTCACCTGACTCAGACAGTTCCAATCAGCTCTGTGACAAAGTTAGTGACTAACTGGTGAAGAAAGTGGAGCATTAAACCAGAGTGACTATTGAACTTATATTCTTCAGGTGAACACAACTTCACATGAATGCCAATGTTGCTCTGTGTCTGCTGGATATGTAAATAGGCAATTTTTTTTATAAATTCATAATGCCATAATAAGTCAAACGTGTATGACTTTCAGTTTTGTATTGGGGGTCTGCCGCCAAGTGGCCAAAAAAATACAAAAAATACAAAAAAAAATTCAGATTTAAGCATTGAAACATTCTACTTGCATTAATTGTTCTTTTTGTTATTTAAGGAATGAATTAGGATCTATACATTAATGAGTATGTTTTTTTCATTATAACCTTTATGCCATTTTTCTCATTTAAATTAACAGTGTGTAGGATTTTGGGGGATCTATTGGCAGAATTGGAATATAATATTCATAACTATGTTTTCTTTATTGTATAATCACCTGAATATGAGAATCGTTGTGTTTTCGTTACCTTAGAATGAGTCGTTTATACCTACCTACAGGGAGCGGATCCTCTTCACGGAGTCCGCCATGTTGCACCGCCATGTTTCTACAGTAGCCCAGAACGGACAAACCAAACACTGGCTCTAGATAGGACCATTCACATGTTTGCGTCGGCCACCGTAGTTCTCCTACACGCTGCACCTTTAAGACTACATGTGATACTTTGTGAATTATGTTCAAAGCCCTGCGCACCGACACAGATGTGTTTGAAGTTATTTTGGCTGATTAGACATTTGAGGTTGAAGTGGGCAGAGTTAGGTTTAGAGTTTACTAAGGTCATGAAGCTACATACACTTTCTAATAATAATAATAATAAAAGTGCAAGCCAACACATTTGTGTTTGTTAAATTCACTGGAGTTTATATGAAAAAAAGGTTAAGAGAAATCTCATCACCCCATTATTCATGTGAGTAAACAACACATTTATAGGCCAGTAAGGTCTGTGCCAACCCTTTGATTAAACCAGCCAGGGGTGTAAAGCTGTCATAAAGTGTTACAGGTCAGTTGATAAGAGTTTTTATTAGATACCGCTGTAGATTATCTGGTCTGATAATTTAATTACAAGCTGTTTGTTTTTCTCACGTCTCTCAATCTAGATTACCGACCCCTCTGATTCACGGTTCGAGGTTCCGATCTCTGTTCCCGCTGCCACCAAGAAGGCAGAAAGTCCAGACTACATCGTAGAGCTTTCAACGGAGCCGTTTGGTATCGTCGTGAAGAGGAGCTCTACAGGAGCAGTGCTGTGAGTCTCACTTGAATGGGCTACGTTAGGTCGGGTAAAGAAAAGGGTGACGGTCACAATCACACGTGTATTGTATACTAGAAAACTGATAATACTTAACAATATAACTCTGTCTCCTTTCATCGGTTTCCTGTTAGTCTGAACACCACAGTGGCTCCTCTCTTCTACGCGGATCAGTTTCTCCAGTTATCCACCTCCCTGCAGAGTCAGTTCATTTACGGCCTGGGCGAGCACCGCTCCACCTTCCTGCATGACGTCCACTGGAACACACTCACCATGTGGGCCAGAGATGTGCCTCCTACGGTATGGTAACCCCCGATTTTGTCATTGTTCTGTTTGTAGTTACATTTTAGCCACAGACACAGATATTAACATTCAACTGATGGCCTTTTTCACAGCAGATATTTGACCTTTAGTAGGAAAAGCTCATGTGTTGCTAATAACAATAACGATGGCGAGTCAGAATGCACAATAGACCTTTTTCACTGTACTTAAAGGAGCAGTGTGTAACATTTTGAGGGATCTATTGACAGAAATATAATATAATATTTATAACTATGTTTCATTAGTGTATAATCACCTGAAACTACGAATCTTTGTGTTTTCATTACCTTAGAATGAGCCCTTCGTATCTACATAGGGAGCGGCTCCTCTTCACGGAGTCCGCCATGTTTCTACAGTAGCCCAGAAAGGACAAACCAAACACCGACTCTAGAGAGAGTATTTCACGTTTTTTACCTGAAGGCCACCGTAGTTCTCCGACACGCTTGTGCAACTGCGGTAATGTGAGCCGCAGAGTGCAAAACCGCGGTACCGCCAGCCGCCGTCTGACTTCCGTTGCTCCTAAAGTAGTGTTATTATGGTAAAGAGGACCTCTGAGCGAGGTGAACGGCGTTACCACGGTTTTGCACTCGCCGACTCACGCTACCGCAGTCTTGGAAAGGGAGGAGTGAGCGGAGGGATACTCAGTTGGTTGTAATCTGCAACCACACCACTAGATGCTGCCAAATCCTACACACTGTCCCTTTGATAAAAGGCCCTGGTGTTGTGCATGCTGGCTCACTTAAATAGCTTTTCAGACACTTAATGGAACCAAGCCATCGTAAGGGGTGATCGATTATGGCAAAAATCATAATCATGATTATTTTGGTCAGTATTGAGATCACGATTATTTAACATGATTACACATTGATTTTGGTCAAGGCCCGGGCGAGGGGTGCTGTAAAGCGCCACCTTCACCCTGGGCAAGCCGATCTAGAGCTGGTCGCAGTGCACCACCACGGAGGAAAAACGCCCAGTGAGGGCCAGCCAGCGCCAGGGAGAGTTCGTAATCGTTAATCGTAATTGAAATGTGATTAATTGCACAGCCATCGTTAATTCTATTATTTACACCTGTGCTTTTCATACTACGGTATACTGTCTCAAAACGTCTGCTGTGAAAAAGGCCTCCATAAATAACATTGAGGATTGTGGCTTGTTTGAATGTGCAGTTCACCTTTGTACAAATACGATCTGAATGAATTGTTTTCCCTCTCCACAATGCAGGAACAGACAAACCTATATGGAGCTCATCCATTTTACCTGGTAATGGAGGACGGAGGGAATGCATACGGCTTCTTCCTGCTGAACAGCAATGCAATGGGTCAGTCTGCTAGTCGCCACGTCAGGTTTCACTATGTGCAGTAATACACATGAGTAGCTGATTCCCACAGTTTCACAACAGTTCTTACGACAACATTAAGCAACTTTATATAAAACAGAAGTCCCTAAAGGGCAGTCTGTGCAGACAGTGTCACAGACGTGTGACTGCAGTGTCAGTAAATATCAACTTTCCAGTGTTACAGTATATAAAGAGGTCACTTAGGTCATGTTGTATTTCCTAACAAAGATACTGAGCGTTGTTTACTGAAAGGTTGAATTGGTTTGCAAACTTAGTCAGAGATTAATTTGATTGGTTTCTCTTTGCCATCATCATAAGAAATGTTGTTTAGCTTTTAATGTTATAATGGAGATGTTCGTTCTTGTTCTATTTCCATAAAAGTTGTTCATGAGCAGCAATAATCAGCTGTTTATTTTAAAGTATTTATGTAACTGTACATTTTATTCTTAGTTACTCATTATATCCCATGTAGTCTATTTATTTGCTCTGTGCCTCCATAGACGTATATTTCTCACTTGTCCTTAATTGCATCTTATTCTGAAGGAGTTTCTTATAAATAACAAATGTTTCATCATCAGTTTTTCTGTTCCTCCAGATGTGGTCCTCCAGCCCGCCCCAGCCCTCACCTGGCGAACTATTGGTGGAATCCTTGACTTCTACGTTTTCCTTGGTCCTGATCCTGCTTCAGTGATTGGACAGTATGTGGAAGTCATAGGTCAGTAGGAGTCTGCTGGGATGTGGGAATGTTGTTGTGTACAGTAGCTGCATGACTGTAGCATATTGAATATAAATGTCCTGTTTTGTCCTGTTCTAAGTCTGTTTCGTGTCTCTTTTACGTGAAATTTCTTCTGTTGTTTTCAACTTTTTGCTGTTTTGTTTTTATTTGTGCTTTTATGTGAAAATTATAAGCCGAAGTTATACCTTCCATGTCCGAGAGGGTCGGTAATGCTGAGAAACTCAGCATTACCGACTCAGAAAGTGACCAAGTCGGCAACACTGACAGCCCATCACTTCAGGCCTCCCTCCAAAGCCACTCCCCCACTATTATCATTATGAACTAGGGCTGTCAATCAAATAAAATATTTAATTGTGTGTCCAAACTGCATGTGATTATCATAAAGTGGGCATGTCTGTAAAGGGGAGACTCGTGGGTACCCGTAGAACCCATTTTCATTCACATATCTTGAGGTCAGAGGTCAAGGGACCCCTTTGAAAATGGCCATGCCAGTTTTTCCTCGCCAAAATTTAGCATAAGTTTGGAGTGTTATTTAGCCTCATTGGGCTAAATAACATGGTTGGTACCAATGGATTCCTTAGGTTTTTCTAGTTTCATATGATACCGGTATCCTCACTCTAGTTTTAAAACTGAGCCCGCTACAACCTAAAAATCGCAAGTTGCGTTGATGCGTTAAAGAAATGAGTGGCATTAAAACAAGCGTTATTATCGCATTCATTTGACAGCCCTAGTGTAATTATGTTAAGCATAGAGTCTGTTGTTTTGCGTTTCCCTCAAGTCCTGCATTTGTTGCTGATGATGTCCTCACTCCTCTCTCTCTCTTCATCCCTCCGCGTTTTCACAGGCTACCCAGCGATGCCCATCTACTGGGCTTTAGGCTACCATCTCTGTCGCTGGGGTTACTACACCAGCAATTCTACCTGGGAGGTTGTCAAGAGCTTGAGGAATTATGGGATACCTCAGGTAAAGTCGACCCAGTGTTTGTGTGGTTGTGTGTCAGTATTTTTTTTCCATTCTTTTGTGAAAATATTTATCTGTGTGTTGATGTGTTCACAGGACGTCCAGTGGAACGACATCGACTACATGGACCAGTTTCTGGACTTCACTTTTGACTCGACAAAGTTCGGCACGCTGCCCGATCTTGTCAAGGACCTGCACGCTCATGACCAGCGCTACGTCATGATCCTGGTACGTGGGAGTTTGTGTTCGCCTTCATATGTGTGTCTGATTTGGCGTGTTTGTATGACAGTTGTGTGTCAACTTGCAGGATCCCGGCATTAGCAGCTCGCAGCCTGAGGGCTCATACTGGCCGTACGATGAAGGGCTGAGGAGGGACGTTTTTATCAAAGACGCCGAAGGAAAAACACTCATTGGGAAGGTGAGAAACTGTAAATCTCACAAATGATATCCCAGTTACCCTCTGAAATGTTAGGGGTGTATTAGAATTATAAGACTCTCCGTCTCTTCCCTCCAGGTGTGGCCGGGTCTGACAGCATATCCCGATTTCTCTGACGACGTGACACATGAGTGGTGGTACGAAAACCTCCAGAGGTTCCACGAGAAGGTGCCGTTCGATGGGTTATGGATTGTGAGTATGGAAACCGGAGATACAATTGAAGAACTGACTCTATGCACTTCATGATATCTTCTTCCTGACCTTTGTCTCGTCTGTTTCTAGGACATGAATGAGCCGTCAAATTTCCTGGATGGGTCGACCAACGGCTGCCCATCAAACAGTCTTGAAAATCCTCCGTACACACCCGGTGGGATCTCAAGCACAAATCTCACAACAAACATAATATATACACAAATACAGAGTACATATAATTGTCAAAAATGTAAAATTGTGTATTTTTTCTTTTTTAGGAGTACTAGGAGGTTTGCTGAGAGCTAAAACTTTGTGTGCCACTGCAAAGCAAAAGCAGTCCTTACACTATAACATGCACAGCCTCTATGGACTCACGGAAGCTAAGGCGTCTGCAAGGTTAAGACCTATAACACACAGACACACACACAACAAAGATAAAGTGTCGAACACATTTTGTTTACTTTCCTTAAATCTTCTGCCTGTCTGCTGTCTTTTCTTGTTTTTGTGTCCTCTTGTCCAGCGCTCTGAAGAGGATCGTAGCAAAGAGACCTTTTGTCATCTCACGCTCCACCTTCCCCAGTCAAGGGATGTACTCTGGTCACTGGCTGGGAGACAACAGGAGCCAGTGGAAAGACATGTACACTTCTATAGCAGGTTAGACACATGTACATTTTACATCTAAATAAATATAAGTAATCTAATAAACTAGCTGGTGAGGAGAGCTGAAGCTAAAGCGAAGTTGGGGAGATAAAAACAGAGTTCGAGCTTTCTGGTGAACAAAAAAATGCCTCCAAAATGAACGCAAATGTTGCTCCGTGTCTCTGTGGGTGTGTAAACAAACAGCTGTTTGCTAACATGTTAGTAAAAGGCACCAAAATATATTAAAGCAACTTTAAGTGATAGCCGTATCACTGCCATGTTGTTCAACAAATGCAAACTAGTCAGCAATTTGGAATATATTTATAGGATTCTTTGACACATTTATGTTTATTGTATAACTGATAATTTGAAGGTTGTGTGATTCTAAAGATCTGCATCGCGGTTTCGAGTTTTATTGCACACACTACTCTCTACTTATTCTCTCAATTACAGTACAATGAGGAGGAAGAGTGACACCCACACAATGTATTATATTTAGATTTCCTAGAATTGTGTGTAAAATTGTCCATTTAATATTTAGACAATGGTTCTCCGTCATTTTAGCGTCTCTTAGTGTTGATCTTTCTCAAGATTCTCCTTTCCGTGTCTCACCTCTCTTTTGTCTCCTTCAGGTATCTTGACCTTTAACCTTCTGGGCATCCCGTTGGTGGGAGCAGACATCTGTGGCTTCAGTGAGGAGCCGCAGGAGGAACTCTGTGTCCGCTGGACGCAGCTGGGAGCTTTCTATCCCTTCACACGCAACCACAACGCCATCGACATGAAGGTAAGAAGATCTTAACATCACTGCTCCAACGTCACCACAAAGCACAAGGAGTGAAAAAGAGCTAGTCCGTCCTTTTTTATAATTTTTTTTCTTTAAAGGGCGGTTCCATTATTTTGTTTTTATATCATTCTGTAGTTTCCCAGTGGTGTTCCTTATGTATTCAAATCCAAACATTCAAATTTTGGTCAAAGTACGTATGTTTTACCGTCAAAATGTTATTTTCCCAAGCCCTTCTGAAAACTTTTTCCCACGTGACCTGACGTAGGTTTCTGCATGATGACGCTGCTACGTGTACAGTATATATATATCCTTATAGTCAGTGTATTAAAGTTACATACAGTAGCTTAGATGGCGGTCGGCACGCTCCCAGTTTGGAAAAGCAGACAGAAGTACTGGCACGGAAGCTAAGCAATGTACTGCTGTGTGGACACCACGTTAGTTCAGATCCGAAAGTCACAAAATAACACAAATAAACTAACCGATCGATGCGGCGGTATACCAGAAACTCCGTGTTCTGTGTGATAAAATTACTGTTTTTGTGAATGGAGTCTAGTGGCTTTGAAGATAGCGATATAATGGCTTCAGTTCCCTGTTGGAAAGGGCTGTCTGACGGCGAGGTAAAGCGTTGAAAATATTCTAAATATAGCGTACACTTAAACTGATATTGTTTTTTTTTAGGTGGCTAAAATATGTTTTTCTGCGGCTTCCGTCGACAGCCGCTTTACCTCGCCGTCAGACAGCCCTTTCTGACGGGGAACTGAAGCCTCTCTTCAAAGCCACCAGACTACATTCACAAAAACAGTAATTTTACCTCGCAGAGCGTGGGAGTAAACATACAACCCCACTTCAAAAAATCCAAACTAACCCTTTCAGTTATTTCCAAACACTGACTCAGCTAGCGTTCACATTATTCATAACCTTATTGATAAGCTTACTTTTGGTAACCTACGTCACTGCTTTTTGCTCACGGCTGAGTGGGCGTTTCCATTTGAAAAAAAATGAATGCAAAAGAACACAGATGGACTCGTCCTTTAGCAGTTTTCTGTGTTTAATTTACAGCCTCAAGACCCAACAGTGTTCAGCTCTCTGGCCCGTACAGCCATGAAACAGGCTCTGCTGCTGCGCTATTCTCTCTTCCCCGTCCTCTACACTCTCTTCCATCATGCACACGTACACGGACACACTGTTGCACGGCCAATCATGTTTGAGTAAGTATTTGATTTCTTATTTTGTCTGGACAGGGAGGATCTTTGCCTTACTGTTTGTATCCTGTGTGCACTCAAAAGGTTCCCAAAAGATGTGAGAACCTATGGGATTGACAAACAGTTCCTGTGGGGGAAGAGTTTATTGGTGACGCCAGTGTTGGATCCTGGAGTCGACTATGTGGACGGTTACTTCCCAGAGGGTCTGTGGTATGACTACTACACGGTAAGACCTACACTCTCACTATTCAGCCCAGTGCACACAGGGGCAAATTTACAACAGGAGTGTGTGGCTTTGGTGGCCTCTAAAGCTGCAGAAATAAGACAAATATTTCTCAAAGCACCTGCAAACGGTGAAATGCACCCGTAACTGTGCTGCGAAGCAAATAGCGTCTCGGTGCTCCTGTGCTATTTATATATATATTTAAATGAGGTAATATGTATACATTTGGCGCAAAATCGTCACCTTCCTATGCAAACGAGCCTCATTGCAAAAACAGTCCAATTCACAAAGATCAACGCTGACAGCCACGAGCAGTTACAGTGAAATTATTAGCGTCTTCAGAGAGTTGGTGGTAACTGAAGCGCATTTATAAAGGCTGTCCGCTCAAATTATTTTGGGATGCAGTTGCTGCAGTGACAGGACGCAGTTACAGTTGTGTCATGAAAAATAAATGAATAAAGCTCCCCTACATGTCATTTTTGATAATGCATGAGAAAAAACAGAGATTTAAATAATCAATGAAGTTGCGCCGCTGTGCCTCGTATGTTCCGCTTGTCTGCAATGTTGTTTTATATGTATAAATTAGTCAAACTAATGCAAAAACCATGTCATACTAGCTTGTCGGGAAGGAGGTTAAATAACGCTCCAAACTTGCACTAAATTTTGGCGAGGAAAGACTGGCATGGCCATTTTCAAAGGGGTCCCTTGACCTCTGAGCTCAAGATATGTGAATGAAAATGAGTTCTATGGGTACCCACGAGTCTCCTCTTTACAGACATGCCCACTTTATGATAAGAGTAATAAATATGAGTACCAAGAGTATTAAATACTTGACAAATCTCAATTTAAGGTACATTTTGAACAGAAAAAAAAATGTGGGATTAATTTGCGATTAATCACAATTAACTATTTTAATTGATTGACAGCCCTAATATAAATGTCACTACTGTTTCTACTGCTTTTAACAACTGGGTCCTTGCCCAACATTTAAACTGCATGTCCTGTTTTATGTTTTTGTTCTGATGCATTTTAAGAACCCTTCTGTAACACCTCGGCCAGGGACAACAGATGAAAAATCGCCTTTTGGCTAATTCTGGTATTTTTTATACTATGTGCATTTATTAATTTGCACTGTCCCTTCTCAAATAAATTAAACTAAACGTGCGTAAAAGCACACAGCGTCTGTCTTAATGGGGAGATGCACTTATATTTCTGAGGCAGTGGGATCGTTGCAAGTATTTAATAAACCCCCAAAAAATTCTCAAACAACTCTTAAAATAAGAGAATGTAATTAGTATTTTCAGAGGCTTAGGCGTATATGGGCACAATGAAAGGAGAGAAGTTAAATGAGACCGAGTCCGACCCGAGCCCGGTCTATATGGCCCGAGACCGGCCCGAATCGACTCAGTGTGTCGGGTCCTGACCGGCTTCTGGCTCAGGCTGACTCTCACCCTCACAACCGACCCATTGACCTCAAGCACATTTCTACTTTGCCAGATGGATATTGGACACAAAAAAGGGCAAATTGCGCTCAGCTGCAAAACTTTATGGGCGTGTTTGCACCGTAATATCATTAGCACAAAATCTTTTGCGAATCGGACCTTGAGACTGGGCAGATAGCGGTTGCAAATGAGGCGCAATTCATGGTGCCATCAGCGGCCGCAATCCATTCTTTGTGAATTCACCCCTCAGGGTACACAGTGTTGTATGAGCCGGGAACGAAATGGTGTAAACAGTATACTTATGGCCACATATGATCCTCTACTTCCCAGGGCGACTCTCTGCACAGTAAGGGTGAAGACCTTCGACTCCATGCTCCTCTCGATAAGATCAACCTGCATTTGCGTGAGGGCTCCATTACACCAACACAGGTAGATAGGATTTTTGATCATACACGATGTTTCTTTGGACAACTGAATACTTGTTTTGTGAATCTGACAAAAAATGCACTCCTTACAATCAGTCGTTTGTAATGTCACATTGGTTGTTCTCTCTCCGTGCTTGTGTGTCCAGGCGCCCAACCTGACGCTGTGGGTGAGCAGCGGTCAGCCTCTCCACCTGGTCTCGGCTCTCTCTGACGACGGTTCAGCCAGCGGAGATCTGTTCTGGGACGACGGAGAGAGCATCGACACCTACGAGAACAACCTGTACTCCTACATCATCTTCAACGTCACTCAGGTGCTCACACTCAACTAGCTTAAAAGAAAGAAAGCCTCAGTGTCACAGGACCACTGGTTCATTCCAGCCAACTCTGCTCTGATTCAGTTTGTGATTAGCCACACGTCTCTGCCTGTTATAAACCTCCACAAACTGTGTCTGAACGTGTTGTGATTTAGCTCAAGGTTGCGTGTGTAGATAAAGAGACACTTACTCAACTTTTTCTTTATAGCAGCAATGCATCTTGGTCTACTGAGGCTGAGGTCTCATTCTTCTCTACAGTGAAGTCCATTAATGCCCATTTTTTTTGTTAGAGAATAGAAAGTTTACAGAGAAGCTTTTAGGTCCTGACATTTCCTGTTTATGTTGAAATAATTGAAAATCTTTCAGATAGCATTTTTGCCACACTGCACATAATTTCATATCAATCATGTTGTGTATATTTGGCCGAGGGCTGCCCCCTCTTAGTCCATTAGTCGTTTTGGTCTTAGTCGGCTAAAATTTCTTTAGTTCATTAGTCATTTTTTTATGCTTTTTTCATGTTGAATGACTTATTTCCAAGAAACTTATGAGCACATCTCTGGTAAACACAAGATTTAAAGTGGTGCTTTTGTGTGATTTTTTTTGTGGAGAAACTCAGTTTCACAGATCTGTCGATTAAACAGATATTCGACATTCAACTAATCGGTTAGTCGACAAAATCGCATGAGTATATCACCAAAGAATTTCTTTGGTCAAGGACAGCCCTTATTTAGCAAACAGCAGTAAGAGATATGACGCACAAGACAGGGCAGAAATTTATAGCTGGAGTAGGCAGGTTTGAGCAAATATGATTAAAAAAAGTCCGGAGGAAAACAACCAATCAGAGCAGAGATGGAGCCTGCCATCTCTGAGCACCTGTCAATCACCCTGAGCCAGAATACAATAAATATATTGATTACTGCAGCTTTAGTGTTGCTTACAGTCGTCCATCTGCTTATTTTGTAGAACTTGATGACATCACAGGTGCTCCATAGCAACGTGGAGGCCACATACATCACTGTGGAGACGGCCTCATTTTACGGGGTGAAGCAGAAGCCGGACAGAGTGCTGGTGAACTCCCATGATGCAACGTTCACCTACAGAGCCAACCAGGTGAGGTCATGGGGTCACCTGTTTTATATCTATGGGTGAACTATCAATGTGCAGGTACAAGACAGGAAAAGAAAGAAAGAAAGAAAGAAACAAAAGAGGGATAAAAGGACACACAACAAAACAAAAAAAATAAAAACATTATTATAAAAATGAAAAAACACAGTTGTAGTTGTTAGATTAGCATGTTTTATGGAGTAGGCGTTTGTTTTATGATGATGTGTTTTCTCTCTGCAGGTGTTAACAGTTGCAGATCTTGGTCTCAACCTCAGTCAGAACTTCACCATCAGCTGGATGTAATCAGATGGTTTTTTTTAATCGCTGATTTTATTTGCTGTTGAAGTCAGAAGCTGGCACACGGTGCAGTCTGTAAGTTTTAGGACAGTGATGTTTTGGCTCTGTACTCCAGAACATTGGAGGTTAAAGGGAACAACAACTGAGGTTAAAGTGCTAATTTCACATTTGTTTTGGGTGAACGGTGTAGGACTCGTAGACTTTTTCACGCTCGAGGACTCTGCATAAAAAAGGGCGACAATTCCAAACTGTCAACTGTCCATCCGATGTGGCTGCAAACACCCTCAAATTAAAGCTGAGAGTCAGCACTTTAACCTCATAGTCATTGTTGTATTTCATATCTGATGTGCCGGAGTACAGAGACAAAAAAAGCTGAAGATGAACAGATAAACAGGTTTGTGTTAATCATATTTATAGTGGGACGTTTAAAAAATGGACACAAAGGCTTATGAAACAACAATACGCAACCACTGACCTACACTAGTCTGGACACTGCTTTAAATATCTGTGTGGAAAATCTTATTTAACGCCTGATAACTTATCATATGATTAAAACAAAAAGCTCAGCTTGGTACCTTTTCAGTTTCATCTTTATTTCAGATCAAATCTGCATTTTGTGATCATCACCAGAAGGATTATGTGCAATAAGTGAAAGAGAGGATGATCTACCTTTCTACAGATGTCTGAATATAGTTCATGATGTAATATGTTGTGTGTGCTTTAATGCTGTTTACAGCTTATTTTTGCACTAATTAGTCCTGCGGTGTTGTTAAGGTAGATACAGGTGCCTTATGATTCCTGTGTGTGTGTTTGTGAGCGTCTCTGGGTTTGATCCAGACGATCCTTTTGTTCAGCTTTATATTTGTAAGCCTCAACGCTTTTATGACCATAGCACTGCTATGCACGATGTTTCCTTTAATGCATACGTGTTCTGCAGTCATTTTACTGTGAATTTTCTGTTTTTTCTGTCACCTCTGATGGCAGAATGCAACTAAAGCAACCTAACCTAAATGTAAAGATACATTTCTGGAGCTTGTTGAGTGACGTTTTCAAAATCAACAAAGTTATTTCTGTTTAAATTTGACCTTGACGCTGTGAAAATCTGATTTGAATTTATTGTCACAGATCACCAGCTGTGAAAATCTACCACCTTTTCAAAGCAAATCATCAGTGCATGTGTGCTGTAGAAAAAAACTACGCAAAAAAAACCCACCAAAATATTTGTAAGCATGTAAAGACACCGATACAGAGTATATTTTACTGTCATTTGTGTTTACTGAAATTGTGACTAAAAGAAATGCAGTATTTTGTCATTAATTCTTGTGTTTAATTTTTGTGTAATTGCTTGAATTTAATTATATGAACAATTTGAAAACTACTGGAGTTCTACTGGATCTTTTTTTCTATTTTATGACAGAAATTTTTTGGGGCAACAACAGGTAAAGAAAAAAAGAAAGTGAAGTGTCTTGACCCAAATATCTTGAAAAATTCAAGGCAAAGAAACTGCATGTTTTTTTTTAGTTTTTTTTTAACATTTTTTACAAATGTATAATTTTGAGCCCCGTTGTGATTAACAGATTTAATTTGAATAGTTAATTAATTTAATTTAATTTAATTTAATTTAATTTATTTTATTTTATTTTATTTATTTTATTTGCACACACATAAAACTTAAATAATATAAAATCCAGATAATTAAAAAAAACAAAACATACATTTTATTTTTGATCTTGCCTGCATTTGAACCTCGAGGTGCTGGAGCACATTGTGCCACTAGAGGACACACTTTCACTTTCTCAATGCAGTTATGATGATGTTGGTATCATTCCTCATAACAGATACTGTTGTTTCCCTTACAAAATATGGGATGTCAGATTTTGTATATTTATATTATTTATATTTATTTAGTTTTAATTGCTGAAAAGCAGATTTTTTCAGGTTTGAACTCCAAAGTAGAAATTTTTGAAAGAAAAGTGAAGATGAAATTATCTTCCCCATCAATACAACTCTGATCAAAGCCTCCATGAACGAGGTGTTTAATCCACAACAGGTCCAAAGTACTTATTAACCAACAGATTGAGGTTTTACTGTAATATATGACCGTCTTATCTATTGTTCTAGAGTGAATTACAACCTTTGTAGACTAAGAAACTGCAAGATGTGTGGTTAATTTTTTACCTTATCTATTTTATAATCCTTGTCTGCGTTGGCTCAAATACATATCCAATATTAATATATTTTAAATGTATCACGTCTTTGTCCTGTTGTCTTTACAGCATCAGGGATTCTTATTTTTTTATCACATCTTCCTCCTCTACCTTCTTCCTGTTAGTGTTTCCCTTTGATCATCACCATCCCTCTGCAGCCTCTCTCTCTCTCGTGCTTTTAGTCTCAACTATTTTAAACCCAGCATTTCTGTAGATAGAGGAGTCTCAGGATGTCTGTCATTAAGATACGCCAGCCATCTGACGACTGAGCTAAATTGGGCCTCATGCAGGAAGCGATATAAGTAAACAAATTTCCTCTCATTTTTGTTTGTGTTGATTCATCAATGTTTTCTTATTTTTGCTCTTCTCTTAGGTAAGAGAACATTTTGCTAGTGGTCGAGAGCACTCTCACCAAGATAAACATTTTGTTTTCACAGTCCACAAATTGTTTGTCCAACGCAAGAAGACATAAGTTTTAAATTTGAGGAACATAAAAAAATGCATGAATATCATATAATCAAATTTAGATGTTATAGGTCAGTGTTTTCCAAACGTTTTTTCTGGGGACCCACTTTTTAAAAATGACAAACCATCGCGACCTAATTCACGATAGGCCATATGTCTATAAATGGTGAGAAAAGCGAATTTGTGCATAAATTAACATTCCTGACCATTTTACTGCCATTTACGCATCTTAAACAGCCATTTTGAAGAGATAGACGTAATCACAGCTTCTTTTTATGAATGTGTTATTGAAATCATATACACATATTAAATACTATAACTATACAGTATAAATGAGGCTAAATATATGCATTTAGGTGGAGTCAACAGTCGTTTTTTTCCTCTCAGTAAAACAAACGCTAGCCTTTTATAAGTAGGCTTCAATTATCAGAACAATATGAACATTCAGGCTCTCTCGTGTGGCTCAAAGTTGTACTGCAGATATAAATGTTACAAGACTGGAAGAAATTCTGCAAATTTATTTTGCAACCCTGATAAAATCTCCTGCGACCCACCTCTGGGTTCCGACCCAGTCTTTGGAAATGACTGTTTTGTGGGCTAAAGAAATTCTATTGGTCCATTGATCCCAATTTTCCTGTAACGCCAGTACAGACGCTCTGGAAAGTAACACGTTTACTTTGTTCAAAGGTCCCATATCGTGCTCACTTTCAGGTTCATACTTGAATTTTTTGTTTCTACTAGAACATGTTTACACATGCTGTAGTATTAAAAAAAACCTTTATTTTCCTCATACTGTCTGTCTGAATATGCCTGTATTTACCCTCTGTCTGAAACGCTCCGTTTCAGCACATTTCAACAGAATTGCGTTGCTAGGCAACAGCTTGGGTCCATGTTTACTTCTTGTCAGCTGATGTCATTCACATATACCCCTACAGGAAATAAACTGGGACACATTTAGAGTGTTTTATGTTTAAAACTGTGAAATGGTCTAAATATTGTATATTTGTGACATCACAAATGGACAGAAATCCTGACGGCTTGTTTCAAAGGCACAGTTTCTGAATACGGGCTGTGTGTATT
Source organism: Sebastolobus alascanus (assembly GCA_916701645.2). Taxonomy (NCBI): domain Eukaryota; kingdom Metazoa; phylum Chordata; class Actinopteri; order Perciformes; family Sebastidae; genus Sebastolobus; species Sebastolobus alascanus. Next base: position 253,081 of record CAKAOJ020000032.1, read on the forward strand.
TCTCTGTGGATTGAGCATTTCGATACTTTCACAGTATTTATATAGCACTTAAACCTGCTTTAAGATATAAAAGACATGAAAATCTCACTTTTTATAATATGGGACATTTAAGTTTATTTGACAGTAGTCTACCTCAATTTCACTGCTGCTGAAGTTCTTCTTGCGGCCTTTTTTGGTGGCATCTACAATTCTTGGGCATGTGCCAGAGTATGTGCACACGGCACAACACCTGCCCTTATATAATGTTCAGGAGGTGTTACCTATGCTAATAACAAAACAATTGGCTACTCCCCTCCAATTTATGATCAAGTGGGACTAATCATTCAGCACACCTGCGTAAGAGCAGATTTGGATGGTTGAGAACGTTTGGTGCATCTGGAGTTGACTTCTCTTCTTTTTTCTCTTAACAGAAAATATAAGAGAAGTTTAAGAGAATGTTGCTGCTTGAGGCCCACTGTCTACAGTATGTGCTGCTCTCCATAGAAACAGAAAACAAGCTGTAAACTCTGAGAGAAGCACTGAGGCTAAAGTCAAGAATTTCAGTGGATCTCATGAGTCATGACACCAAACAAGTATTTGATTGTCCCCAATAAAACACACACATCAGCTGCAGAAAGTGAAAGCGGAGGACTTGTCCTATGTTCCTGCTCTGATAGCGGGGCTGAATTATCCTCCACTACTGATAGACATGTTTTTATTGGCTCTGTGCAAACGTTCACAGGCTAACTGTTTCCAGATGGCAGTTTGTGGAGGGCACGTATATCATTCAGGCGAGGGGGAAGAGAGAGAGAGAGAGAGAGAGAGAGAGAGAGAGTGGCGGGGGTCTGTCAAAAGCATTCTGCTCTACTGACGAGGGCATTTCCTGTCTGGATTTGGGAGGATTAAGTATTTGTGCGTGGGGGGTGTTTGTATGGTCGGCATGTGGAGAGAAGGACAAAGTAGAGGACTTCACAGGACTTTTAGGGGATTCTGTACATTGTTTGATTTGACTGCTCCTAATGTGGGAGGAATGGAAACATATATAAAGACAAAAAGTGATTTAGTGTCAGAGTTTACACGTTTTTAAGAAATAACCCTTGGTTAATGTTTCTGAGGTTGCTTGTTTTGTCATATTTATGTAGCACATTTCATACTGAAAGCTTTACAGTAGGCTTCACCGAAACAATTCTGTTACATATTGTTGTAAAATTAAATATTTGAATAATTTTTGACAGATGGTTATTGTGCAAGAGAGTCTTGGGGGTCGTAAAAAATTTAAAAGCAGCTTCATTGTTCTATTGTTACTTTCTTTTTCTGTCTGGGTGTCTTTTTTTAACACGAGTTAGTCTCAAACTGACAAAAACAGTTCAACAACACAAACTACAACTCTTTTAAGTGTGAGTGCTTTTTATATTCACTTATAATCATTCCATCAAGACCCCCGTTTTTGTGAAGCCCAAGTTATTTTTGGCGAGTCCTGACTTAATTTAGTACAGCGGTTCCCAACCTTTTTCCTTGAGGAATACAGTTCTCTGTATTATGTTTTTGTTTTTTTACAATCATTCATACTTACTAGGCTTTTTAACCCCTTCAGGGCGATGAGAGACGGCATCACCCTGTCGGGGTTTCTTTTACAACAATGACCGGCTCACTGTACATTATCCCTTACATATTAAATAATAATCCAATGTTTTAGTTCTCTTCACAGAAATGAATAAAATGCTGAGATGTAGACCAACTGTATATTTAAAAAAAAGTTGTCTTACACCCCTTAAAATCAAGAAGGCTTCGCGACCCCACGTAAAGCTGTGGCGACCCCTAGTGGGGGTCGGGACCCTCAGGTTGGGAACCGGTGATTTAGGAGATGGGTCTAGGTTTGTGATTAAAGTTAGTTCTGGTAATGATAAAGTGAAGAAATGTCATACATGGACACATGCAAGTCAAAATTATGCGTGTGCGCCGCTTGACTGACCACATTTTTATACTCACATTTTGCCTCCACACCTACAGTCATTTGAATTAAGTCTTCCTCCAAGGTGTGGTGAGGCCTGCTGCTCCATGACATCACAAGCCAAATATTTACCCTCTTATCACATTTACTTTTCCTTTCTATTTGCTCTCTTCTCTTTTGTATCTGCTTTAGGTAGAATCATACTTATACAGTGTGTGTGTTTGTGTGTGTGTGTGAGTGTGTGTGTGTGTGTGTGTGTGTGTGTGTGTGTGTGTGTGTGTGTGTGCGTGTGCGTGCGTGCGTGTGTCTGCTTTGCAAACAAAAAGTCTTAATCATTGTCAACTCGATACAGAATCCAATTCTGGTTTGAAAGTCCAGTAAATTTCCTTCAACCGACAGATTCCCATGATGGTCTGAAGCTTTAATTTATCATTGATGATTTAAGCGACCATTAATTTAACTGTTCAGGCCTGCACTGGCAGACAAGCAACAACTGACTGTGAATGAGATGATGGTCATTTGAAGAGTGTAAATATAGAAAAAAATAGTTTAACCCCTGACATAGAGAGGAAAACGATGATTTAAAAACATCACAGTCACAAGATCTAAGAACACGTTCGTGCAAACCATTATTAATAAAATCATGTTAAACTAGCAAAAAACAGGAGCATATACAATATCTCCTCGAAGCCTCCATTTAAAAAAAAAAATTTGAATAACAAAGTATCTACAACTTTTAATTTGCGTCTAAATTCAGAACTGCACAGAAACACACAGTGAACACACACAAGGTTTTTATCAATTGTGCAACATTTAAAGAGTGAAACTGAAAAATACCAACCTCCTCTAGTTGATAGTTTGTCCACACCCATCAGTGATGTCACAGTGTACTGATCACACTCAGGAGTGCACGTTTACATTACTGCAGCAAGGTGAGAATTAGGGGATATTGAAATATAATAATAATTGTAAAAAAAAATCAACATTGTGAAAAATTAATTGGTGATGTTTATATGACATGTACATGTTTGTGGTGTTTTATAAATGGACATATGGTGGCGCTATCAGCACCAGTAATATTATCTTGTTTCTTTTTCCCATGACCTCATTTCTTTAAAATGTGTAGATCATTCTGCTAACAAACAGACAAATAAACATGACCAGAAACACTGCAGTGAAGACGGTGAAGCAAAGTACAGAAAGTATCTGAAAGTTTGACTAAGCAGTACGACGCTGCTCTGCTGTCGGCCTGCTGCTTTCTGAGCATGTGTGCAGGTGTCAGGTAACTTAGTGAGCCGGCACACACCCAGCAGACAGAACGGGACAGGACAGGACAGGACAGGACAAGCAACAACCACACCTGGTTAACTGGTTTCACAGTTTATCCTCCGTTTAATAGCTCCATATCATAACCCTTGAATAAATATTAAATTTTCCTATAATATAAAATATAGATATGTCATGGTAATTTATTATTTGGGAGGTGATTTAGCAGGGGCATGGAGGTCATGACCCTCAGTTTCTGGGTGGGTTTTTGAGGAGGAGTTTACATTGATGACAGAATTGCACACAACTTCCATGTGGAGCTGACTGTGGTATTATTTGTGGTCTGTCTTTAGCATCTTAAAGGACCAGTGTGTAACATTTCGGGGGATCTATTCGCAAAAATGGAATATAATATTCATAACTATGTTTTCACCTGAAACTATGAATTGTCGTGTTTTCGGTAACCTCAGAATCGGCTGTTCCAACACGTTCTCATCCCAACTTGTCACATACGGTCGCCTTGTCACGCCCCTTGGCCTCACTTTAGGTTAGGGCAACAAAACTACTTAGCTAGGTTTGGGAAAAAACTACATGATTGGGCTTAAAATGACTACGTTTGTGAGGTGAAAATGAAAATGAACGTTGTGAACACGGGACACGAACGAGCGGCTGATTGTAAAGTGAAAGTGAAACTTAACGCACGGGACATGGACAGCGGTCTCCTGGATGAAAGCCTTGTGTTTGTTGGACCCATCCACCCTCCTTCCCACCCTTCCTTGCCCTGTGTGTCTCTTTTCACTCTTTTGGCGGTATCACATGAAACTAAAAAACTTAAAGAATCAATTGGTACCAAACATGTCATACTAGCTTGTCGTGAAGGAAGTTAAATAACTCTCCAAAGTTATGCAAAATTTTGTCGAGGAAAAACTGCCATTTTCAAAGGGGTCCCTTGACCTCTGACCTCAAGATATGTGAATGAAAATGGGTTCTATGGGTACCCACGAGTCTCCCCTTTACAGACATGCCCACTTTATGATAATTACGTGCAGTTTGGAGCAAGTCATAGTCAAGTCAGCACACTGACACACTGACAGCTGTTGTTGCCTGTTGGGCTTGAGTTTGCCATGTTATGATTTGAGCATATTTTTTATGCTAAATGCAGTACCTGTGAGGGTTTCTGTACAATATTTGTCATTGTTTCATGTTGTTAATTGATTTCCAATAATAAATATATACATACATTTGCATAAAGCAGCATATTTGTCCACTCCCATGTTGATAAGAATATTAAATACTTGACAAATCTCCCTTTAAAGCTGCAGTATGCGATATTGGCGCAAATATGATTTAAAAAGTTATTTTTAGAAAACGGCTGCTATATCGTGACAGTAGTACATGAAACAGGTATCCTGAAAAAAATCATGTTCCTCTGCGTCCTACTGTGTCCTCCGGTGCTCCTAACGGCATCTGAAGGATTTCACTTACCGGAGGAAAACAAGGTCCGCTGTCCAGCTGCCGTCTATGAGTCAATCACTCGCGAACTCCGACCAAACGGTCAAACTAGGCAGCACTGATCAAATATGAATCAATATTCTGTTCCTTTAATGCCTATTTCTCGCCTCAAATGTTTTCAGAATCATCTTGTAAGTGTACTGTTTAGCTGTAAAATGAGGAAGTTTGTGACGCGGCCGCCATTGTAAAATCTGTTGAAGGAAGCCAAGTTCTGGTCACATGACCGGAGCACAGCCAATAGGAACGCTCTATCTCTCTGAAATGCCCTGTGACCTCTGGCCTCTGTGACCTCTGCCGTCACAGGCTAGATTTTTCTAAAGCCTGAAAACAGAGACACGATGAGGAGCAGATGTCTAGTTTTCCCTCAGACCACTTGAATTACAATATGCTGAAAGGTTATTATGGAATTTTTGCCAAATTATGCCAAAAAATTGTTGCCTACTGCCACTTTAAGGTACATTTTGAACAGAAAAAAAATGTGTGATTCATTTGCGATTAATTAACTATTTTCATCGATTGACAGCCCTGCTGTTGTTATACTTATAATGTCCTGAGTAATTTGGACTCATGAACTCATATCTCTAAAATCTTATCCATGGCCCTGTGATTAGTCTACACACACACACACACACACACACACACACACACACACACACACACACTGAGAGGTTTGAAAGAAGAAACACAAAGGCGGACTGAGCTCCACCCATGACGCGTCACTATCGACCTTTCCCAGGTGTCACATCCAGTTTCTTCACATTTCCTCAGAGAAGGTGATTCATACACACGCATAGACACCAACACACACACACACACACACACACACACACTCACTTAGAGTCCTGCTGCCTGTCATTTCCTGGATCCAGCGTGTCCAAGCTGCTGTGGAAACTTTCACAAGTGTGTTGTTTGTTGGAGGGAGGAGGAGAAGGAGGAGGGAGGGGGGAGCTTGGTGAACCTCCAGCGGCGCTGCGGCTCTCAACACACGGATTAGTTCGGCTCGGAGCTCCGGGGATGGGGGCCGTGAAGGCGCTGCAGCAGTGGTGCCGGGTCCGGTGTGACGGCTACCGGGATGTGTCCATCACCAACATGACCACGTCCTTCAGGGACGGCATGGCTTTCTGCGCGCTCATCCACAAACACAGACCCGATCTCATGTAAGTACTCGGACCACCAGAGGACTGGAAGACGAGCAGGAACTGGGTGAAGTTGTGTAAACCAGTCTTTCAGTGCTGCTTGTTTCCTGTCTGTTTTTAACTGTTTAGAGAAGGAGTCCCACTGGTTTTACTTTCCAGCTTTATGATCCAGCTTTATGGTAGTTTTCTTTCTGCAGTTCTTTAATGAAAGAGAACCAACTTTAGCTTTATGGGTCTGCAGGAAAAACAGGAGCAGGAGCCTCAGCTGTGGAGCCACTAACCATATAGCCTAGAGGTGCATGTTTTTACATGGATTTTCATGTTCTGTACAGGTTACCTGATGTGATCGTCTCTGCAATCCTTTGTAAACTTTGTAAACTTAAACCTGCAGTAGGCAGAATATTTTTGGCATCATTGGGCAAAAAATCCATAATAACCTTTAAGCATATTATAATTCAAGTGTTCTGAGAGAAAACTAGACTTCTGCACCTCCTCATGGCTCTGTTTTCAGGCTTTAAAAAGTCTAGCTACTGACGGGAGACTTTGTCCAATCACACGTCATTTCAGAGGGGAGCGTTCCTATTGGCTGTTCATTCAACTGAGCCAGCTGTCAATCACCCGCAAACTTTGATCAAATGGTCAAACTAGGCAGCGCTGATCAAATATGAATCAATATTCTGTTACTGTAATGCCTATTTCTCACCTCAAATGATTTCAGAAACATCTTGTAGTTACTGTTTAGCTGTAAAATGAGAGAGTTTGCTCCGGCTGGTGGGCGGTGCTTGGTATTTCCTCAACTGATCTCAACATGGCTGCCGGGTCTCAAACTTTCTCATTTTACAGAACTTTCTCTATTAATGGTCAGCAATCACATTTGACAGGCTTATTGCTTAAAACTTGTCTTGTTCTTGCCCCCAAAACACTTAAAGATGGCTCTTTTTTATGTGTTTGTTTTTGTGGGTGTCAGAGTTGCACAAACCTCTGCTGTTTGTAAGATCTCATCATTGAATAACCTCTTGATTCATTATAAGATAAAGTTATTCTTTGTTTAGGGCATAAAATGTCAGAAAATAGTGAAAAAATGCATGTTATAAGTTTTTGTCTTCATATTGTTTGTTTTGTTTGGCAAACAGTGCAAAACCCAAAGATATTCAAGAGAAGCAAGCAAGCAATTTTCTGTCTAATGACAAATTAGTTAATCTGCTAATTGTTTCAGCTCTGTGTGTGCACTTGAAAATCAAAGTTGCATTGGATCTCATACAATTTGTCTGTGTGTCAGTTTGAGGTCTTCTTGATCAAATGTTTGGCCTTCAGTATTTATAGGAAAGTATAAAGGACATCTGCTTTGTGTTTTTCCCAGGACTTTCTGATAACTACCAGGGAATTTCCACCTGGGAATATTGGTTAATATTTGGTACTTGGCAGCTTTCGTTTGGTAGCCTACAAGATGTTCTGTGTTAGAGTGTCCATGTTAGACTTTGGTTTAAATATTCCAAAGACTTGACTCATCATCCCTAGCTGGCCAGTTTCACACAGAGATGCCTGGTGTTGTTCCAGAGAAGCCATTACAGCAGACAGACAGCAGTTTCATTTTAAGAAGAGACACAGCTGCTCCAGTCTTTCCATTCCACTTTTTCCTTGCAGCCAGACGAGCGTGGCGGCACATCTCATGTTTACATTCTGAAGCACTAAACACTGGTTCCAGGCTTTGCTTCGGTTTACTGAATATAGACACTCTCATGCCTGCAGACTGAACTTTCTGTTCCAGCTGTTTGACAAAGTGACATGAGATCATGTGTCACCACAGCGGCCGTGTAGTGAACTGATCAGTCACGCTGTCAGTGTCATGATGATGTGACGGGCGTTGCATGACTAAATAACACATGTTTAGGTCTCGACTGCTTGTAAACAAATGAGTGAGGAAGGGAAGTTGGATCACGTGTGTTTTCACTCGCCTTTGTTTCCACCTCTGTTGCAGCAACTTTGATTCATTGAAGAAGGAAGATGTTTATGAGAACAACAAACTGGTAAGACATGTTTACATTCTGCATTCTGACTTCTTTACTGAGTACACACAGGGTTTTAGTATAGTAGATCTACTGACATTCATGGTCCCCAGAGGATGAATCCTATTGACTTAAAGGGTAACTTCTGTATTTTTCAGCCTGGACCCTATTTTCCCAATTTTTGTGTCTAAGTGACTAATGGGGACAATAATTTCTTAAACTGGTCCAGTATTGAGTGATAATGATGTAACCGGCAGCCGCTAAATGAGCTATTCCACTATTCCTCCGTTGTCTTCGGCAACACGTCACCTCGCCAGATTTCAGAGCTAGACTTCTCCTCCAGCGAGACTCTTTCCATCATGTCAGATACTTATAATAACAATCAGTCTGTCATGGCAAAAACAAGCACTATTAGTGGACGTAAATAACGTTGCCAGCTTGCCCCAATACGATTACATTGCAGCCCATGAGCGACTGCCGTCTATAGCGCTCTCCCTCAATACTGGACCAGTTTCAGAAACTGTTGTCGCTAATAGTCAGTTAGACATAAAACCGTGGAAAAATCGGGTCCAGGTTGAAAAATACAGAAGTTACCCTTTAAAGGTTCTCTGTGGAGTTTTAAACCTCTTTCTTCACATTATTCCACTGATCAGTAGTTGGCGGTGACATGGCAAGATATGCTGCAATGAAGAAGAAAACTACGAGCTAGTAAACATGGATGTTAACAAAGCAGGATTTAAAATACTTTAAAAATCCTAAAATGAATCCTAAAATACTTGATTTATTAATCACTAATTAAAGTAATTGTTACTTGCAGCCATAAATTGCTTCTACTGTACGTGCGTGCCGACTCTGGATATTGCATTAGCAATATTAGGTAACAGGGAATTTTCGAAAGCGTCAGTGTTCAAACATAGCTCAAGATCGAAGCCATTGCCAAATACATAGTGTTTCGGTCTGGGAACTTTGACATTGTCTTCTTTATTGCTGTCTTTACTTTCACTTTCCCCCTGGAGCTCCTTTACTGAATTTTGAGCTCTGGGACTGACAAAAAATAAACATTACTTTTACTCTTTAAAGTGATATTGAATAAAAGCCTAAATTAGAAGCCAATATTTGACACTCTTCAGGATTGTAACTGAAACAAAGCTGAATGAACACATTAAGGTTAAAAACACCGATGAGCTATAAGAGATTAAAGTGCACAGCAAAGCAAACAGTGTTTTTATGGCTCTCCTGATCGTCTGATTACTGATAAAGCTCTGCCTCTGCTGCTCGGCGGCGGCCTGCCTCTGCTTGTTGTTGTTTTCTGCTTCCTTGGAATTCACTCTCTCTTTCCCTCTGAACACACAAGGTGTGGATTCAATCTGTGGTCAGGATTTTGCCATTTGAACAAAGGGATTTTATGCAGGATACGCAAAAAAACAAGACATGCAATAATACAATACAATAATAGAAAACATTGATTTGGGTACTGCATTTAGCATAGAAAAATGCTCAAACATAACATGGCAAGCTCAAGCCCAACAGGCAACAACAGCTGTCAGTGTGCTGACTTGACTATGACTTGCCCCCAAACTGCATGTGATTATCATAAAGTGGGCATGTCTGTAAAGGGGAGACTCATGGGTACCCATAGAACCCATTTTCATTCACATATCTTGCCAGAATTTTGCCAAAATTAACTCAAGTTTGGACGTTATTTAGCCTCCTTCTCAACCAGCTAGTATGACATGGTTGGTACCAATGGAAAACTGAGCCCACTACAACCTTAAAATCACAAGTTGCATTAATGCGTTAAAGAACAACAAATTTGTGTTATGTTGCGTTAACTTTGACAGCCCTAAAGTTAAAACTTTTTAAAAAAGTGCCAACATGTATCAGCGTTATTTCTGTTGTCGGTGTCAAAACACATCGATTTTAGCCAAAACTTTTGAAAAAAGATACCTTAACCCTAAGAGATGACTCTAAAGTAAAGCTGAAATAAAAAAGAAGAAATTTGTCTGGGACACTCACAGTCAATAACATGCACTTGAATACTAAGCGTATATCTTGTACGAAGTGTATTAAGATGCACAAAGTCTCAAGTTTTCCAGTGAGGTTTCACAAAGTCAGACTATCAACGTTCCATGTGATTTATTAGTCCATTTCCATCTTTGGCTGCTCGGCCTAGATGCTATAAATCCACCCTGAGCTTCTTCTGTCTTGTTGGATAAAGTCGATGCTATTTGCAGGCGTTCAAGGTTGCGGAGGAGTTGGGAATTCCAGCGCTGTTGGATGCAGAAGACATGGTGGCTCTTAAGGTTCCTGACCGCCTCAGTATCCTGACATACGTGTCCCAGTATTACAACTACTTCCATGGACGCTCCCCGAGTGAGTATCAGTGTCTCGCTGTGGCCGCCTCTGCCTTTGTTCCCTTCTTCTTCCTGTCTCATCCGTTTATCTGTGTGCTCGCTGCAGTTGGTGGTATGGGGGGTATAAAGCGGCCAGCTGACGGCCCCACAGAGGAACCGTCAGGGAAGAAGAACCAGGCGGTGGCGTCGAAGGTGTTTCCCTCTTCTAAACCGGCCAGAGAGAACAGCCCTCCTCCCTCCTCCAACATCACAAGGCCCTCTCCTTCGCCAAGACCAGCCAGAAATGCCACAAAGGTAACATCTACTGTCTGAATACTTTACACATCCATTAGTAATAGTGTCTAGAAAGTGTAAAAAAGGCTTGTTTTTGGACATTTTATGTGGAAGTTTTCAAGCCAAGTACATTAAAGATGACCCAAATACCTACAATTGTTGTGTCTGTACCAAACTGCTGTTACAAAACAAACAAAAGAAACCCCACATTGCCTCAGATCAGTTACAGCAAGTGTGGTAATAGATTACTTGTTCTGAGTCAAGTGTTATTTCCACCTCCATGAAACCTCTCTTCCCCTCTTCTAGGATGTTGTGGTTGAGAGATCCCACCAGACAGGCACCCTGAGTAACAAATGTGTGTCCTGCAACAAGCACGTTCACCTGGTGCAGAGACATCTAGTGGACGGGAAGCTCTATCACAGGAACTGTGCAAGGTAAGGACCCATGTCAATTAATTTAATCATGTAATCTGTGGAGTCTTGAGTGTGCCACCAGAACAATTAGAGATATTTTTAGCTCTTAATTAAAATCAAAGTAAAAAAAAAAAAAGAAATTAATTAATAAATCTAAAAAAAATCAATTATAAATTGATTATTTAAATTAGCATTTAAATGATGCATTTCAAGAGTTCTCCACTGATTTTGCATTGCTCTCATATAACACTGTCGGACTCACAATGGACAATAAAAAATAAAAGGATCAAAATTGATGCAGCAGAAGCAGACAAATTCTTCCTTGTTGTAAGTTGATGCCGACATTACCCACAATGCAACTTGACCGCTGACATTTCAGTTGGAGATTGCGTATGTTATGCTAGTAGCGGCTGTTTACCTGTGCCCTGCTTATGATATTCCATGTCACGATCCATTTGTGTGACATTAACAGTTTCAATTTCATGATCGCTTTAAAGGGACAGTTCACCCCCAAATCAAAAATACATATTCTTCCTCTTAACTGCAGTGCTATTTATCAGTCTAGATTGTTTTGGTGTGAGTTGAAGAGTGTTGCAGATATCGGCCGTCGAGATGTCTGTTTCCTCTTGAATATAATAAAACTAGATGGCACTCAGTTTGTGGTGCTCAAAGCGCCAAAAATTACATTTGAAAAACTCAACAGCAATGTGTCTTACCCATAGAACCCATTTTCATTTACATATCTTTAGGTCAGAGGTCAAAGGACCCCTTTGAAAATGGCCATGACAGTTTTTCCTCGCCAAAATTTAGCATAAGTTTGGAGCGTTATTTAGCCTCCTTCGCAACAAGCTGGTATGGCATGGTTGATACCAATGGATTTCTTAGGTTTCCTAGTTTCATATGATACCGGTATCTTCACTCTAGCTTTAGAGCCCGCTATAGGCTAACTTAAAAATCGCAAGTTGCATTGATGCGTTAAAGAAATTAATGACATTAAAACGAATTTGCACGTTAACTTTGACAGCCTTAATTCTGACAGCCTTAATTCTGACTCATTGCAATGGCAGTTCTTTGCCTGCTTTAAGAGAAAAACAAGAAATTCTGTCCTGTAGACAAGACGAAAACAAAAAATCTGTGAAAAAGTGTTGCTGTTGTCTTGTGTGAAATCAGAAATCAACTCTTGGCTGTACGGAAAGTTCTATTTCATTCTTTCTGACACATATCAGACATATCTGGCGTCATCCAGAATTCATAAAGCCCCTTTATGTCCAGGGGTTTGTATTCAAACCAGAACAGCACCAACAGGAGCTCTGATTGGCCAGCTGTGGGAGTCATGTGTGCGAAGCATTTTGTAACGACTACATGTCTTTGTGCTTTCTGTCTTTCAGGTCACTGACGCCTACAAATCCACCTGCACCTCTCAGAGTTTTACCCACAAACACTCCTGTTTCCAGATTTGCTCCTCTACCAGACTCCACTAAAACCAGCACAACTACTCCCGCTCATACACCCTCCAGACCGGGACCATCATGGCTGACCGAGAAATCTATTACCCCTCCCAGCTTCTCCACCACTTTTTCTTCTTCTCCGTCTCCTTCCCGGCCTGCTTCAAGTCTCTCTTCTGCTGCTAAAGACACTCAGACTTCTGTTGTCTCCAAACCCGAGCCTTCACGGACTACATGTGAATCAACCTTCACCACCACAACCACCACTTCTGACAACACCAGGCCCACTCCTGCTCCTCGTGCCTCAACCGCGGCGGCAAAGACTCTGCAGTCCAAGCTCAAGTTCTTCCAATCGGCTAACACCGCTAGCGAGGAAGAGAAAAAGACTACAACCACCAACATAGTCATAAATAAAGGGCCGAATGTGACCGGTAAGGTCCAGGAGGCCACAGCGGGGCAGGCTGTCACTGTGGTTGTGAATGTTGGTGGATTTGGTAGAAAGGAAGCGAATGTGAGCTTGAACACAGGTGGGGAGGGAGCTAAAACAGCTGGTGGAGGCGCAGATTCAAAGATGAAATCAGCTGGTGGAGGTGCAGATTCAAAGACGAAAACAGCTGGTGGAGACGCAGATTCAAAGATGAAATCAGCTGGTGGAAGCGCAGATTCAAAGACGAAATCAGCTGTTGGAGGTGCAGATTCAAAGACGAAATCAGCTGTTGGAGGTGCAGATTCAAAGACGAAATCAGCTGGTGGAGGTGCAGATTCAAAGACGAAATCAGCTGGTGGAGGTGCAGATTCAAAGACGAAATCAGCTGGTGGAGGTGCAGATTCAAAGACGAAATCAGCTGGTGTAGGTGCAGATTCAACGATGAAAGCAGCTGGTGGAGGTGCAGATTCAAAGGCAAAAGCATCAGCAGCAGCCTTCATCTCCAAAAAACTGGCTGAGGAGAACAACAATAACAACAGTAAACCATTGTGGACGACTGTAGTGCTGAAGAAAACTGACACGTAAGTTATGAAACACACTCACATATGTCTAGACTTAATAATACCTTGCATTGGCCTGACCTCTACTGGTGAATAGTAGCATTTAATCTCTGATCAGACCTCCTCAAGTGGAGACTCCAAAGAAGGAGACGGAGGGTGTCAGACGGAGGAAGCTGCTGAAAGTAGACCCGTCAATCCTCGCTGACCTGGAGACCGAGAAACCCCGGACTCCGAGCCCGGTCGGCAGGAGTGGACTCAGAGACAGAACCCCAGAGAGAGGCGCGCCAAAGCCCGGCAGTGCATCACCCAACACCTCAGGTTAAACTCACACACTTTGATAACTGTACATAGAGTAGTTTAGTCTGGTATAATGCATGTTTGTGTAGTGGGAAACCCTGATCTGTGTATGATACAATGTATGAGAAAGTGCTTGTTGTACTTGTTTAGAGCAGTGATTCTCAAAGTTGGGTCTGTGGTACTCTGCCAGGGGCTCCATGAAGTTTTCAGATTCATTTATTTAAATTTTTCATTGTATAATTTATAGGGCTGTCAATCGATTAAAATAGTTAATCGCGATTAATCACAAAATAATCACATATTTTTTATCTGTTCAAAATGTACGCTCTGATACTCAACATGGGAGTGGACAAATATGCTGCTTTATGCAAATCTATGTATATATTAATAATTGGAAATCAATTAACAACACAAAACAATGACAAATATTGTCCAGAAACCCTCACAGGTACTGCATTTAGCATAAAAAATATGCTCAAATCATTACATGGCAAACTGAAGCCCAACAGGCAACAACAGCTGTCATTGTGTCAGTGTGCTGATTTGACTATGACTTGCCCCAAACTGAATGTGATTATCATAAAGTGGGCATGTCTGTAAAGGGGAAACTCGTGGGTACCCATAGAACCCATTTTCATTCACATACTGTATGTAGAGGTCAGATGTCAAGGGACCCCTTTGAAAATGGCCATGCCAGGAGCATTATTTAGCCTCCTTCGCAACAAGCTAGTGTGACATGTTTGGTATCAATGGATTCCTTAGATTTTTCTAGTTTCATATGATGCCAGTATCTTTACTCCAGCTTTAAAACTGAGCCCGCGACAACCTAAAAATCGCAAGTTGCGTTAATGCATCAAAGAAATTAGTGGCATTAAAATAAATTTGCATTAACTTTGACAGCTCTAATAATTTTTTTTTAAACGAATATTATTATATTATCAAATTTACTATCGTTCATTCACATAAAAGGTGGCAAATTTTCCCTTTTACGAGTCAGCGTCTTACTTCATCCTATACACTTACTTCTGTGCAAAGGAGCTCCTTATTCCTCCGGTGTTTATAACAAAGCAATATAAATAGGAACTGATGAGGACTCTGGTGAAGGAAGTAAACCTGGAGGTGAAAAACACTAAAGTTTTGATTTCCTTTTTCTCATCAGCATCTGAAAAGAACGAGTCTCCTGGGGACTGGAGGTCGAAGCTCAAACCCATCTCCAAGTAAGACTTATTTATTTACTTACTATACCATATTCTGGTTAATTCCTTGCACTTACTGGCTCACTTCCTAATGTCATAGCTCCAGCAGGGAGTATCTGTACGTGGGCGAACTCACCCAGCATATCAACATCCCCCCCCCCCCCGATGTCCTGTCCATCCATCCATCCTTTGATCCTGTCTTTCATCCATCTATCCAACCTTTCCCTCCCACAGGAAGCCTGTACCTGCTGCTCCTCCAAATGGCTCGGCCATCATTTGTAGTCAGAGCTTTCAGCCTCTCCTCTTCCGCCACATGCATGTGAGCCCCAAATGGTGTCAAGACTGAGTAGAGTCCTCCGTGGTGCAACATATGCTCAGTGCTCAGAGTTCCTTTCCCCCGGATGACCTTTCCTCCCACTCTCATGAATCAAAACTAAGGGCTGCAGCAAGACAGAAAGGGGACTACTTGTAGGAGCAGAAAAATGGCCATTAATTAAATTCTGTCTCTTTTTCTCTTTTCTGCTCATCCTCCATCCATCCACAGACCTGCTGGTCCCTCACAGTCCTCCCCTAAACCATGGAGGGCTAATGGAGCTGGAAAGACTTCAGAGCTGCCTGTCAGGCCTTCTCCCTCCTCTCATCTGCCCAACCCGAGCATTTCTGTCACTCCACCTGCAGCAAAGGGTAACACGGGCACCTGTGCTTTAATGTTGTTCTGTTTAAATAGGATTTGGACAAAAAATATACCTGCACATTGCTGTCTTTTCCCCAATTCCTCTTTTATTCTACATGGGCACATCACATGACAATGTTTCTGCCACAAAAGGTCTTCCTAAAGACTGCCTAAATATGAATCAGACCTGTCAGGGTTTCTTCTGTCTTTGTTTTTAACTTGTTTTATATCTATTTTCTGCATTATATCTCTTTTTTTTTCAGGATTCCTGAATGGTCAGAAAGACCCAACTGCAAATGGCACCAAGTCAGAGTCAAAGGTTTCCAAGGTACTGAACTTTAGATTGAAAATATTGCTTTAGCTTATATCATATTATTTTAAATTTAGGCTAATCCCTTCGAGAATTTGTTCAGTGAAAATAAGCATTTAGAAGATGACACCTTGAGCCAGTGACTGGTAATTATCCATATACTGTACTGCATACTGCTGTAATGCACTGTATAAACTCTTGTAATGTTGGCTAAATCATTTTAACTGCCGAGCAAGCTACATGCGAGCAAAGTTAGCTTGCTGATTGGATGAAAAGAACACTTTTTACGCTCTATTTTAATATTTTTATTTTAATCATTTATATTTCGTACTCATCTGAATCAATCTCTCAGTCTTTTACTGCCTTTACTTTTCTCCACAGCAAGATGTTACGATGACATATAATAAAGGCAGTGGGATCACTACCTATGTTTTAGTTCACATTTTCCATTTAATTTTTACGTATATGTGTGTGTTACACCTGTAGACAAAACCGGACTACATTAACAAAGACGACATCATCAAGGAACTGCAGGAGATTGAAGATAATTTGAACGAGTGGGAGAGGAGGGGAGTGGAGCTGGAGGTGAAGCTCCGCAGCAGTGAGGAAGGTGAGATAATAAACACATGCTCATACTGTATATGAGCCTCCTCATCAGTCAGGAGTGAAAAGAGAAGCAGATTGAGAGGAAGGAGTGTAGAGTATATGGGATTAACTGTGTGTGTTTGTGTGTCAGAGGGTGAAGATGACTCTCTCATGAATGAGCTCATGGTCGAGTGGTTCAACTTGATCAGGAACAAGCAGGTGGCCATGCGCCGGGAGTCTGAACTGGTCTACGTGTGAGTAAACACACACACACATACACACACATACACACAAACACACACACTTAGAAAAGGGCCATGCCACAATTTAGCGATTAGTGAAACAGACTTGTGGCCAGAAGGTTGACAGTTTGAATTCCCAGTGTCCTCCCTCCTCCGTCCCACAGCAGGGCGTCCTGGAACGAGACAGCTCACCCCCCCCCCCCCCCCCCGCTGGCTGCAGTGTGAAGCAGGATGCTGCTTAACTGCACACATGCACTGCAATTATTCCGTTCATAAATTAATGAATGTTAACCCTCTACCTCCACCAAGGCCTTTTAAAGGCAAATTAGGACAAAAAATATTAAGAAAAATCCTGTATTTGAATCCAGATTTGCATTACAATTCACACAGTGTTAGAAATCATGGGGATTTTTTGGAAAATAACTTGGGGACACTGAGCTCATGACCACTGAGTAATGACCATTTAAAGCTGTTCTAATCAATATTTTTATGTTAACAATAGATCAAATGACCATGAGTAATGTGACAGGTGTGGCTCATTATCACCTGCCTCAGACCCAAGTGTTTTAGTGTCTTTCAGCTCATTGTTTTGGTTTTACAGCCTGCAACTTTATTGTTTTGGTTCACCGTCACCCCTCTCATCAGCGTAATTTCCAGTCTCATAAGCCCACTGCAAAACTATACCTGCCCAGCACCAAAAGGTAGTCTGGCAAAGTTAGCGACAAGCTGGTGACCATAGTCGAGCATTTAGCAGCTAAAGAGACAGATATTTCACTCTGGAAGTGGTGGAGACCAAAAACATAGCTAAAAAGGAAGTGAATATTGGCTTTACAATTGCCAGGTGGCCAGAAACACGTCTTCAAATAAATTCTGAAGTTGCTCTGTAACTGCTGGATGTCTAAATGAGCAACTGTCTGATAACAAGTACACCATATCAAAAGTGAAAATATGCCAATGTTGTGTTTACAGCTTGTTTCTACTGCCCCCAAGTGGCCAAAAACTCAGTTAATGCAGGTTTTAATTCATCATGGTGCTGTTATATCACCTATATATGTGGCTCAGGAGGTGGAGCGGTGGTTCGATCCCCAGGTCTTCCTAATGCCCACATGTCAAAGTGTCCTGAACTGGGTTCCGACGGGCAGGTGAATGAGAGGCAAATTATAAATCACTTTGTCCGTTAAGGTAGATAGATAGATAGATACTTTATTAATCCCAATGGGAAATTAATTTCACTGTTACAGCAGCATAGCAAAAAAGACAAAAATAATGTGCGGAAAAAACTATACAATACTTTCAGTAGTTTAAGTAAAAGTCAAGTCAAACTTTATTTATATAGCATATTTAAAAAACAACTGAAACAACAATAGGAACAGAGTAAGAACAATAAACATAATGTGTACATAACAGCAGTAAAAGAGTTGCAGCACAACAGAAGATAAACTTAATAAAACAGCAGCGAGAAGAGCTGAGTCTTTTCACTGTAGATATATACAGGTGTAATGCAATGTTAAGGTAGAAAAGTACTATGTAAGTGCAGCCCATTCACCATTTATAGAATTGCTCATAGTTGTGGTCATTTCACATACATTTGGTTGCATTTGCACTATGTTTTTAATAATTATGGCAATTTATGTCAAGTAGGCCTCATCTACAACAATTTGGCCAAAGGTTACAGGAAAATATTATGGAATATCACAAGCAAATGTTTTTAGGCGGCCATCCAAATATGTTGCACACCAAATTTGTTGTCAAGGTTGGAGAGAATTTGTAAAATGTGTTAATCTTTGTAAACTAGGTAAATGTAGTACCCTGCTAGTGATGACTTCAGGCTAGAATCATCTCCATTACTGGTGACAATATTTGGGCAGAACGAACAATATACTGATGAATTTGCTGTTTTTAATTGCTCCAAAAGTGTGAAGTTTATTAGGTAGCATTAGAGGAAAGGCCATTATAATAATAAAAAGAAATTCCAATGTACTTCATAGTTTTTGCCAGAACTTTCAACTGCATCTCATGTAAATGTGTTTAGGCAGTAATGGGTATAATAGCGGTAAAGCGCATATGAATAGATACATGTTGAAGGAATTAAGCAAAACAAAATTTGTCAAACAACCAGACTAAAAACATACAATTCTTGGCGATAGTAACAAATACAATAAACAATTTTTATTCATATTTGTATGTTGTTTTTATGTGTAGTGGGAAAACCCAGGACCTGGAGGAAGAGCAGCCCAGTGTTGAGCTGGAGCTCAGGAGGCTGATGGAAAAACCAGGTGAGAGTTTGGGGGAACGAACACATTCAACACAACATGAAACAGATCAAACTTATCAGGCTAAAACGTGTTTTGTGTTTGAGCAGAACGTCTGAAAACATCTTGGGACCGGAAGAAAGAGGAGCAGCTGATGGCCAAACTGATGGAGATCGTCAATGACAGAAACGCTATTATTGAAGGTCTGGATGAGGACAGACTCAGGTGTGTTTATACAGCAGAGGTGATGGGTCACATGGGGCAAAGCTGCTGGGTAACACTTTATAATAACCATCATTTATAAATGGTAAATTGATAGTCAATTAAACTTAGTTAATAGTTATTTTACTGTTAACAATGAAATGATAGTAATGTTTACTAATTATTAGGAATGCTATAATGTATGTTATTTTATCATTAGTTTGTACAATATAAAATAATTATAAATTCTATATTGTATCATAGCTGATAAGAGACGATAACAATTATATTCTGATTACATTAGTAAAGTATTTATTAACAGTTTAATGTTGCACACATTATAACATTTGCTCATTGAATCCACGAGAGTCTCATCTTTACAGTGATACCCATATTATGCAATTCCAAGACTGTTTAGGGAACCCTGTATGCACAAATAACACACTTATACTGCATTCAAAAATCTGGATGGCTTTTGCCCCAAACTGAATGTGATTATCATAAAGGTCAAAGGTCAACTTTATTATCCCGCAAGGGGAAATTCACGAAGTGGGCATGGGTGTACAGGGGAGATTTGTGGGTACCCATAGAACCCATTTTCATTCATATATCTATTTTTTACCCTTTGAAAATGGTCATGACAGTTTTTCCTCGCCAAAATTTAGCCTAACTTTGGAGCGTCATTCAGCCTCCTTCCCACCAAGCTAGCATGACATGGTTGGTACCAATGGATTCCTGAGGTTGTATCTTCACTCTAGCTCTCAAACTGAACCTGCTACAGCCTCTGACAGACAGTAAAGTCGGTCGGGATCGCGGGTCTCAGGGGGTTAATGAGCAAAAATGCCAAATATTCACTGTTTACAGCTTCTAAATGTGGGGAAATGTGATTTTTATCGGTTTGTTTTCTTTATTTTGAGTTTTGGACTATTGGTTGAACAAAGCAGTTAGTTTAAAGTCGTCACTTTCGGCTGATACATAATAAACTAAAGAAACAACTTAATTGATAATGAATTTTCTCATTGTCTTTGTTTGAGTACAGAGCAAAGACAACAAAATGTGTCACTGCCCTAGTACTCACAGATTACATCGTACAGTATGTATAAATACAGCATACTGTATAGTATATGCTCATACAGATATGAACTGCTGTCAATCTCTGTTTGCTTTTTGTGTGTTTTCTCAGGGAGGGAGAGGAGGACGAGGAGCTAAACAAGATGATGATGAATTTCAGTGAGTGTCTGAAACACCTCCACAGACCCCACCCCACCCCACCCCTCCCCTCCGCTCTGTTCATTAGTTATCACAACCTCGATGTCACCGCAACTTAGTTGGCTTATAAATTATCCAATTGAAGATTTCCATCATGGACGCCTCTAATTGAAGTAGATAGAATTCTCATCGTGGTTTATGGACGTCTGTGGGTGTGCGTGTGTGTGTGTGTGTGTGTGTGTGTGTGTGTGTGTGTGTGTTAGTGTGAGCTGCATTTTTTACCAGAGCGATGTTTTCATCTCATTTGATCTAATGACTGCTAATGGAAAAAGCATCAAACAAAATGCTCCCCCTCTTTTTTTGTCAGCGGTGTTTCCTATTAGACAAATGGATAATGTAGCTGGTTAATTTGACCCTCTGATAGAATAGAGTTAAAGCCGGCTTCATTTGCAATTCATGACCGGGAAAAGCAGGGCTGAAAATTGAGGAGATTTATTGAACTTCAGTGAAAGGTCGTTATGTTGCAGCGAGTGAATGCCGACCGTGGGCTAAAGACTAGCCATTTCATTTTAATGTATTCGTAAAGTTAATGCCAAAGTTTCACAGTTCACTCCCGCTCTGAGTGCAGTCATGTGATCGTTTACACACACACACACACACACACACACACACACACACACACACACACACACACACACACACGTTAGGTAAATGCTACTTTATACCACGGCCACGGAAAATACCACTTTTTGATTTCCTGACAGGTTTTTTTTTTTAATCTTGTATCAGGACATCTCAAACAAAGGTTAACTGACATGCTGACATTAGACTGCATGTAACCACGGCAACAGTGCTTCTACTATTTGAACCCTTGTCAGTGAAAAAGACCTAGCTTATGAGTTAAACTGACTAGAAACAAACTTTAAACACATCTTGTGGACACAGCTCTTTTTGCTTGTGATAAATGGCTGTGGTATAAGCACATCCGATTTTTGGGCCGCTTCGGTGCAGAACCTTACAACAAACAAACATAAATCACACACGTTTGGGATATTATGGGTTTATAAAGTTAATATATTAGTAAAATACTACAAAGCTTTTCATGTGCTGCAAACAGTACATTTAAAATCTGATTTTCCAATTTTTTGATATTCCAAAATGTAAAAGCTGATTTGAGTTGATTGATTGAGGTGTCACAGAATTACTTTTACTAATCTCACCTGTCATGTTTACCTCTGTGTCGTCTTTGAACTATCCTCCTCTTCTCCTCTCTCAGACATCAAGAAAGACAAACCAAAGAAAAAGTCTCCGATGTCCAAACTATTCAGTTGGGGGAACAAGAAGGAGGGATGACGCTCCGCCAAACACAGCGCTGCTACTGTCTTTGATGTGTTCTTTTGCTGCTCTTGCTGTAGTCTTAATGTCAGTGTACTCAGCCTGTGATTCATGGGATAACACTGATAGTGTGTGTGTGTGTGTGTGTGTGTGTGTGTGTGTGTGTGTGTGTGCGCGCGCACGCACGTGTGTGTGATTTGTCATTTTAAGCGCTTTTAGAAAAATGCCCTTCCCTCTGTCGACTGCATCACTCAAGATCTGACGCTACCCTGCCACACACACACACACTCACACGCACACACACACGATGTTGAGGGGTTAATGACTCACCAGCCGTGATGTGATTGGGTTCAGTGCTCTAGTTGTTAGTTTTAATACCCTTCTAGTCTTAATCTGTCTACTTAATGCTCTCAAACACAGACACACACACACACACACACACACACACACACACACACACACACACACACACATTTCCTCCTTATATCTTCTTACATGTGCGACTTATTGAAATGTTGGTTGTGTACAGTAGAGATGCTAATAGGAGTTAAAGAACAGAGGTCATACATCTGTTTCTTGCTCTCTGCTCATGTTTCGGTCCAGAATACCAGACTAACGTCAAGGTCACTGTCTGACCTTGTTGTAGTCGATTACATGTTGAACTGCTTTTAATCTCAAAGGTCGCGCTCCGTGTAGTTTTCTGTCAAATACAGCACTCATTTTTTTTTCTCGGACAACAACAAGTTTTTTTCAGAGCGCTGCCCTTTGATAAGGACAAGTTTAAAAAAACAAATTTTCTTCATATTTCGGCTGTCAAACGATTAAAATATCTAATCGCGATTAATCGCATGATTGTCCATAGTTAATCGTGATTAATCACAAATTAATCACACATTTTTTATCTGTTCAAAATGTACCTTAAAGGGAGATTTGTCAAGTATTTAATACTCTTATCAACATGGGAGTGGGCAAATATGCTGCTTTATGCAAATATATGTATATATTTATTATTGAAAATCAATTAACAACACAAAACAATGACGAATATTGTCCAGAAACCCTCACAGGTACTGCATTTAGCATAAAAATATGCACAAATCATAACATGGCAAACTGAAGCCCAACAGGCAACAACAGCTGTCAGTGTGTCAGTGTGATGACTTGACTATAACTTGCCCCAAACTGCATGTGATTATCATAAAATGGGCATGTCTGTAAAGAGGAGACTCGTGGGTACCCATAGAACCCATTTACATTCAAATATCTTGAGGTCAGAGATCAAGGGACCCCTTTGAAAATGGCAATGCCAGTTTGTCTTTGACAAAATTTAGCGTAAGTTTGGAACGTTATTTAGCCTCCTTCGCAACAAGCTAGTATGACGTGGTCAAGCTTTAAAACTGAGCCCGCTACAACCTAAAAATCACAACTTGTGTTAATGCATTAAAGAAATTAGTGGCGTTAAAACAAATTTGCGTTAACGAACGCTTTAACTTTGACAGCGCTACTTTATATAAGATCATCTTGTGCTTTCCAGCCTTGAGGTTTAGGAGTTCACAGGAAAGCAAAAAGCAGGAAAAGATATTTCTTCTACACAAAATGATGTCTGAGTCTGAGAAGATATAATCAGTCTTTAGTTGAACTTGTCACAGCCTGTAGGTATATGGAATTTATGATGTTAGTAGGCATAGCTTTGTTTTAAGGGGGTGGAAACCACTGTGGCAGAAACACACTCTTATTTGCATACAGCATTTCACTCTTGAGCTTTGGGAGCAGTAGATGGCGAAGGTTCACTTACTAATGATTTAGAGATTTCAACTGCATATTAAGCTCTTCATTCAGCGACTGATCCTTCAAGAGTGAAGTCAGATTCTCTTCTTCATATACAAATTGATATTTTTTTTAATAATACATTTATGAGTTAATGCATATCTGATGCTCAAAGATAGTTACAAGAAAGTCACTGGATGTCTTTTGGCTGTTTTACGGCCGTTTTACTTTCCTATCCAATCATGTTCTTCTCTACTTGAATATGTGGTTTTACGGTTGACTAGAGGAAAAGGATAAATCTGGTTTGTGTCATGTGACTCACAGGTTTAAGTATTCAAACTAAAAGCAGGAGTTGACTGGATGTTTGTGAGTCTTAGGAACACAAGAACTGGTCCATATTGGATCTGGATCTGTACATATTATTACATCTAACTGATTAGTTTGTGAGTGTCTTAATATATTACTTTTGAGAGGCACTGAAGCAAACTTTAAATTGCTGTGTCGTGACCAAACTGCTCAGTTTCAACACAACTAGTTGGTACTACACACAATTTAACTTTGTATATATGTTAATGTTCGTGTCCCCTTTGTTCTGATTTATCTCAGCTGTTTACAGTATATATTGTATAAAGTTGGTACTTACAGCAGTCTGATTATTAAATGGAGAAACTGGACTTTAAACAAATAACTGTAATAAATCTACTTAGATTTTAATAAAAATATTAATTAATCATGGTTCTCTGATATTGTGATATTCACTTATATGGAAATAGAATACATAACTTTAACGGTGAATGTAATTAATGCTAAACCACTTTAATTTAATGCAGTATCTCCTGCGGGAACAGAGGTGGTGTATTTGTATCTTGCCTTTATATTACTTACTTAAATGAGTTAAGAGTTTAAATTAGGGCATGTATTTTGGTGGTTTTATTCAGGCACTGTATTGTTTTGATCATATTTGGCCCAAGAATGATTTATCATTGGTCTTTTAAAAGAGTTAAACTGCTGCAGTGATGATGCATTTTCTGTGTAAAAACACCAGGAGGCAGCATGAGACTTTCAATGTCACTGGAGCTCACACAGTACATGAATCCCTTTGTATCTTTTGGTCTGTAGAACTGACAAATATGCACATACATACAAGGTCCAACCCAGACAGAATGAAAGTCACATGGAGTTATTATTTTTTTTTAATTTATTTTCTAAAGAAAGTTTTCAGCTTTGGATTGTTCTTCTATTCTCACTCCTGCAGAAAGACAATACAAGCCTCACTCTCTGTTATCACTTCTCCAATGAAAACATTACATAATACACATGGTGTCACATACATCTATTTTTCTCTTGTCAAGTGTGACAGAAAAAACTGAAAATCAAACACAGCATTTGATTGGTGTTAACCGTCAGTAACTACCTTTAAATCTCCTTTTGCTTTTGCAATTTCGCTGCTGCAGAGGATGCTTGTTTTCTGCACTACAAACGTATAAAACTCTTCAAAGAAGATATGGCAATTTAAATTGAAAATTTGCTTCGAAGGGCTTTACAATCTGTACGGCATACGACACCTCTAAGCAGTTCTGTTAGCACAGAATAATATATAATAAAAACATTTCTAGTGTGTTCTTATAACATTAAGTGTTTTAACCAAACACTGAGCATTAAAGCCATCTTGTATCATCTCACCTGTAAAAGCTGCAGGTGAGGAGTGAGAACACATCAGGGTTATTATGGTAAACTAAAATGAAAATAAGCAGTGAAAATATTTTTATATAAACTGAAACTAAACAAAAGCTATATCCTTTAAAGGAACAGTGTAGCATTTAGGGGGATCTATTGGCAGAAATATAATATAATATTAATAAGTATGTTTTTTAAGAATTGTTGTGTTTTCGTTACCTTAGAATGAGCCGTTTATATCTACATTGGGAGCGGGTCTCTTCACTGAGTCCGCCATGTTTCTACAGTAGCCAAGAATGGACAAACCAAACACTGGCTCTAGAGAGGGCCATTCGCGCTTTCACGTTTTCGCGTCAGCTTAGCACTTGGGAGAAGTTTCAGTTGGTTGCAATCTGCAACCTCACCACTAGATGCTGCCACTACACACTGTACCTTTAAGAAAAAACAAAATCTAAAGTGATACAATTTTGCCTGGGTACTAAATTAATACAAATAAAAATGAACATAAACTCATTCGTTTTTAGCTATAAAATATCCCTACCAAAATTAATTTCCGTCAACATGGACTTGACATTCCAGGAGATGGCGCTATGTTTCACTAAAGTAGCACGAAGATTAAACATTATGGCCATTCCTCAGTGGACTACCTTTGGGGTCTGAAAAGTGAAGCCACTGCTGAAGAGCCTTAAACTTGCATTCTTTCTAATAGCCAGCAGGGGGCGACTCCTCTGGTTGCAAAAAGAAGTCTGATTGTAAAGTCAATGAGAAAATGAACCTACTTCTCACTTGATTTATTACCTCAGTAAACATTGTAAACATGAGTTTATGGTCTCAATCACTAGTTTCAAATCTTCTTCAATACAGCATGATGTTCATTTAGTAAATTACGGTCCGAAAACCAAGATGGCGACGGCCAAAATGCCGAACTTGAGGCTTCAAAACGGCAGTCCACAAACCAATGAGTGACGTCACGGTGACTACGTCCACTTCTTATAGACAGAGTCTATGCCATTCCTACACAGTTCTCCAACCATGTTTTTTGTATGTACTGTATATGTAGCTTCTGAGACATTATAGTTGGCCCTAACAAAAACAAACTATCCTGTAAAACTAAATAAAAACTAAAACTAAACCTTTATGAAAAACTAAAACTAAAATGAATTTGAAAAGTCAACACTAAACTAAAATAAAAACTAATTGAAAATTCAAAACTATTATAACCTTGTTACACATGCAGAAAAAGACAGTGTGGGGGAAAGCTGTCGGTAAAAACAGCTGTTAATCTACAGAACCGCAGCGCTCTGAGAGACGAGGTCAAACACACACATGCAAACACAAGAACACTTTCTCTTCTGCTACAGTTGAATCATCCATTCACAGTAGCGAAGAGGAAAAGAGAGAAATAATACAATAAAAGAAGAAAAGAGCAGGGAAATTGACTTTTAGCTCATAGCTGTTGTTTGTTTTATATCTTTTGGCGTGAAAATACTAAACTGTGTAATCTCCTCCCTTCTAAAGGCAACATCTGTTCCTGTTGTTATGTGTGAAAGTGTTTGTTGATTCCTTCCTGAAACCATGATAAAATGTTCCATCGCCGCGCCGCCGTGTGTCTGAATCAATCATGTCTCCGCGTAACTTTGGAACATGTTTATCTTAAGTCGACTCAATAAGGTACATTTATAAGGTGGAGACTGCGGTTTCAGAGCAGACTGTAAATATACCTTTGAGGTGGTTCATTTACATAACACAGTGGGCCCTCACATATTATTCACACAGACTTTTAAACAGTTTAGAGAGTTTCGAGTGAGGCTCCGCTCTGTTCTGACATAATGTGATTCTACCATTCACAGCTCATATCTGTTTAATCCATGTTAAAGTAGTATAAAGTCGACATTAGCATACACTCAACCTGTTGGTATTGTTGTTTCACGCGCCTTTATGTTCGTCTCCTTTAAGGTTTAAAAGGAAGCTGTGTTCATAATTTGACACACTGCACACTTCTCACCATTTCTCTTCATCCCTTTACCGGCGTTCAGCTTCTTTTCACACACACCTCGCAGATTTTATTGTGTCTACAAGCCAACTAAAGTAAAGTTAACTTTCTCTTTTTTATTCATTACTTTAGTTGTCTCACATTGACATTAAACCTGCATTAACTGTTTTATTTTCCACTTGGCAGCCAGAAGCTGAAAACACAACATATTATCACTTTATAGAGTTGATATAGTTAATGTGGTAGCAAGTTGTCTGTTCTCAAATCCAGCAGAAGAACAAAATTCAACCCGGTCTCACGGGAAGACGTATGAATAACACAACATTACAAGGACATTCCACGTGTCATGAGGACGCAATTTAGCCTTTTCGAGTGTCATTTATAGGCCACACAACAAAATTACAGTAACGTCCGCAGTTAGGTTTAGGCAACAAAACCGCTTAGTTATGTTTAGGAAAGTATGTAAACACAGACTAACACAACACTAACATAACTTACAAAACAAAACACCGGCCTTGAACACCAGTTTCCTCGTTAAAACTCCTGTGTTTTCTGGAGAACATCCATCTCAACTACCCGCCCGCCATAAGCGCTCTTTCTTGCTTTTTATTCTACGTCACTGGCTCTGTGCGTAGCATATTTATGCAGATGCGTTTACATTGGACTCAGTACAGACTACATGGCGCCAAAAGTGAGAAAGGAGTTTGTATTGCGCATTATCGTGGCATTCATGTGCCTTTTTGTGCAAACCGGCTGCATAATCATTCATTCGGAGTTGTTTGTGTCCACCTGATACATGTAAGTCCCAATATTTACTCTCTGTTTTTGGTCTCAACCATCTCCTGAGGGAAATATCTGGCTGTTTGCTGCTAAATGCTCCACTATGTTCACTGGATAGTCACTAATGTGGGTTTATCAGAACTTTTTCTCTTAAAACAGCTGCATGCTGCTGCTGGAAACGAGGTTATGGTTGAGGTCACAGACTGAAATAAAACTAAAACTCATGGTTAATATAAAAACATTAATTCATGCAGATTTAACACCTCTGTCCTCGTGCATTTCTGTGGTTTTGGTCGGGAGTAGCTCAGTCCGTAGGGACTTGGCTTGGGAACCGGAGGGTTGCAGGTTCAAGTCCCCGCGTGGACCAAGTACTGGGTGTGAACTGGTAGCTGGAGAGATGCCAGTTTGCCTCTTGGGCACTGCCGAGGTGCCCTTGAGCAAGGCACTAAAACCCCCAACTGCTCGGGGCGCCTGTCAGGGGCAGCCCCCTCGCTCTGACATCTCTCCATTAATGCATGTATATAGGTCGTGTCTGTGCATGTGTGTGTGTATTTCGGGCCTGTGTGTACTATGTATCTGTGTAAAATAACCTAACCTCACCTAATATAACAAATCTTTACCAACCCTGCCTTTAATAATACTTTATCTGCTCGGTAGTTTGTGAATTTCCCCGTGGATCAAGCCCCCAGGAAGAGTGCCGGTCGTTGATGCCAATTTTCGCAGTGGCCAAACGGCGGTACTACAACATCTGTTTCCGTCATGTGATGCCATTGGGCCCAAAAAGACTTTTTCCCATAGAATTACATTGAGAAAGAGACGCCTGTAACTCAGCGGATAATTCTTTTTGAGGTGAATCAACTTCCCAGTATGAACACTTGACTAGCCCTTATTTAAATCATTAGGTCCTAAAAGTCGTAAAATGCACTTATAGCTGAATCCAGAGTTATTTCCCTTCCTCCGTTCATGTGAATGGAGGAAGGGCTGGGAGGCGGAGTTAGCAAGCCGTGACGACAGCGTGATGTTGTGACCCCGTGACCGAGCGGACGCTGCTGCACCCGCTCTATGGGCCCAATGGATGCGGAATATCGCCGGAAGATCCGGGTACTTTTCCAGTCGGAAGTCGAGCCATTTTAGCTTCATGCGCCACTGAGCAACGTTCATAGGAATGAACGGGGCCCCGCCTCCAACGCTGTATCCAGTTTGATCAGATTGATAAAGTTTAATCTTAATCTATAATATTACATCATAATTTGTTTGTTGATTTGATTTTGCATAATTTATCTGCATCTGCAAAGTAACTTAATTTATCGAAAACATGTAGTGGAGTAGAAGTATAAAGTAGTTGAGCACTTGAGTAAATGTACTTGGGTACTTTCCCCACACTGATGCTACTGAGGATACAATGATGTTTTAGTTTGTCCAACTTGTGTCTATGTGTCCAACAATCACATACAGTATGGGTGTCATGTTTTGATGTCCCCATAGCCATTTAGTGTTCCTTGAATTTGGGTTATTTTATTCCCCAGCAGGAAATCTCTTGAAGGCTACAAAATACAGTAAACCCTCTGGTTTTTAAATCACATTTAATACTTTAGATATTCCTCCTAAATTCCCAGATAGATAGGTAGATTATAGTTAATGATCTGTCTCTGTATTTCGGTCAAATTATATACCTTATAATGTTCTATTTTTTTCTATGATTATGAGGTATAGTGACTTCCTCGCCCTCAGTGTGTTTTCATGGATTTCACGAGATTCTTATAAACCAGCGAGAGGTCATAAAATGGACCACATGAGGAAGTTTAAAGTGCTGTAACCTTATCTATTCGGCTGCTTTATTTAAAAAAAAAAAAAAGTGTCTCGTGTAGATATTTAGTCCGCGCTTGGATAACATGTTTTGTAACACAATATGTTGTGCTTCGGCAAAGCAGTGAGAATAAAGTATAAAAGTGATGACAGAGTTTAGAGGGAAGATAGATTTTTGCATGGAGATGGAGGAGGAGGAGGAGGAGGGGGAGGAGGAGGGGGAGGAGGAGGGGGAGGAGGAGGAGGAGGGGGAGGAGGAGGGGGAGGAGGAGGAGGAGGAGGTTATGTGTGTGGAATCCATAGCAAAGTGATTTTTGGTGTTGGTGAGATGCATCGCTGCGTGCATGCGTACACAGGGTGGAACAAAATGGTTGAGATTGAACTGTTGCTTTTGTTATTTCTTTGTGTTGGAGCAGTCGCTGTGTGCTGTTTGAGTATAAGTGCGTCTTTGTGATGACAGCACTGGAAAAGCGATCAAGAACTCTTAAGAACCTCTGGATGTCGTCCGTGGAAACCCTTTGCATGTGGTCTCTTCTTACACACACAAACACACGTGCGCACACAGTAAAACGTACACACACCTTAGTGGTGGCGACAGGCGGCAAAATCATCTCAGGATTTTGGTTCAGGTCTCCTTCTTTGTGTTTCTCTAAGTGTCTGTGACAAGGCAGGAGGGTAATGATCAGTGTGTGTGTGTGTGTGTGTGTGCGGTAAGCTCCTCCATGGATGGATACTTCTGTTCGTCTGAATGAGTAATGTAAAAGACAGGGAGGATATGTGCTCGATGAATCACAGACACCATCTATCATTGGGAATATTTCCACTCACATTTTCAACCTTTTAAAAGATCAAATATAGTTCTAATTAAATGATTTGCTTTAAAACAGAAAAGAGAGAGAACAAAATAAAATAAAATAAAAACAGTGATGTAAAGTCCTGAATTTTCTTTTTTGAAACAGATTTCTTGGCTTTTTAACTGTCCAAATGTTTAAATTTCAAAGTCAAATCAAATTATTTATGGAGCATTTATTTATGTTCCTACTGGCGTTTTGTCACGACCCTCGGCGTCTGATGCAGACGCACAAGGCGCCCTTTAGCGTCTGCATGAGTCTCACTGGGCTTTCAAGTAACTACAATGTAAACCCATCCGCGTCAATATTAGATGCTCAGAGCAACTGCAGGAGGAGGTCGGGGTGGACGGAGGGATCAAATAAACACAGGACATGTCATTCATACGCCATTTAGTGAGACCAGGCTGGATTAGCCTATAGACCTTTTCAGTGCCATTCTGTTGCTAGGGCAACAGCTTTGGTCCAAGTTTACTTCCTGTCAGCTGCTGCATCAACAAACATTGGAACAGGAAATACAAAGGAGCCCATTTAGAACATTTATGTTATCAAGTTTGAAAAGATCTTAAAAGTCCCATATCATGCTTATTTTCAGGTTCATACTTGTATTTTATGTTTCTACTAAAACATGTTTACATGCTTTAATGTTAAAAAAACACCTTTATTTTCCTCATACTGTCTGCCTGAATAGGCCGGTATTTACGCTCCGTCTGAAACGCTCCGTTTTAGCACATTTCAATGGAATTGCAACGGAATTACAACAGCTTGGGTCCATGTTTACTTCCTGTCAGCTGATGTCATTCACATACGCTGCAACAGGAAATAGACTGGGACACATTCAGAATGTTTATGTTTCAAACTGTGAAATGGTCTAAATATTGTATAGTTGTGACATCACAAATGGACAGAAATCCTGACAGCTTGTTTCAAAAGCACAGTTTCTGAATACAGGCTGTGTGTATTTCTCTGTGGATTGAGTGTTTTGATACTTTCATAGTATTTATATAACACTTAAACCTGCTTTACAATATAAAAGACAAGAAATTTTACAATATGGGACCTTTAAGCTTTTTTGCCTGCCTGTTTATTTAAGTCTTGTGGCATCCATCTGTCTGTTCGATCTGTCTGTAAATTTATTGATAACTAAACATACATTTGTTTTACTACTTTCTTATCAAATGATCATCATGTGTTTTTCAGGTTCTGTCATATTTAACTTTATATTCTATATATATAATTATTTTCTGGTTTTTATTTCCTGTAGCACTGTGATCGCCATCTTGTGGAGTTTGTTTTTCCTGCTGTTTGCTGACCAGCAGGTGATAATGATTTGAGTTGATTGTTTCTACAAGAAATGCCTTCTTCCTTCTTCTTACAGATCAAAATGTCGCCTTTAAAAAGAGCAATAAACTATTTATTTGGAGCCCAACAGTGTGCCGACCTCCTCTGGGCCATGCAGGTTAGTAGTTTTTGTCTTACACTTGAGTATCTTTGCCTGGATGTTCGTACACTTGTTCCCTCTTCTGATAATCATTATGTAACATCAAAAACAACTTTCCCTGTACCTGCATTAGGCACCTTAATATGATCTCAAGGTCAGTGAAGTACACCGACGTGTGTGTGTGTGTATGTGAGCTCATATTTATAGTTAATTGAGCTGAATTGAGATCAGCAGAAAAGCTTAAAGCAGAAAATGAGGGAAGCACTCAAGTGGCTATCAGTATCATAAAGGAACAAAAGTGAAGGAGGGGAGGAGGGACGAAAGGAGATGATTTGCAGCGTTAATCCAAATTGAATTACATTGATAACATCTTTCTTTCTGGCTTTATTTTATATATATTTTTCTCATTTCATTTCAAACATCCAGTTTCCACGTTGTTGTTGCTCAAGATATGAGACACAGTTTGTCTTTGGTTACAAAGGAAACAGCTGGCTGGCTGCTCACTACAACATTTCTTTAAAAACAAACTAATGAGCAAACAGCAATCGGTAGCTATTTATTCAACCCTCTTCCCTCTCTGTCTCTCTCTGTTAATAGTGTGAATTAGCATATAAATGAGAGATAGCATGTGATAGAATCCACTCTGCTTCAATCTGTCCATTGGGACTTATGATTATCTCTTTCTCCTCCTTTTTGCTTCACTCCTTATTGCTCCTTTCCTCCTCTCTGTCTGCCTTTCTCTCCCTCTCTCTCCACTCCTCTACACAGACAATTATTCCTTTCTTCTATTTCTATTTGAGGACTCCTTTTGCTTTTTATTAACCGATACAGTTAAAGTGAGTCATTCGCTGCATGTGTTTGTGATTATTTGTTTACCTGGATGTGCCTCTGTGTGCGGTTAGTTTAAGCGTACTTAATTGCTCCTGACTAATTAGCAGATGAGTCGAGGCATTTGGGAGATAGAGAGCACACACACACACACACACACACACACACACACACACACACACACACACACACACACATAGAGACATAATTACACACATTTATAGCACTTTTTCGTCCGTGTCCTAAGTGTTCGTCTCTTGATTCTTCCCTCTCTTGGCTTTGTGTCCCCAGACGGTTGAGGCCCAGCGGTACGCAGCAGGAGGTGTTAATGATGTGACTGGGCTCTGTGTTCTCTGCTGGGAGCGATCTGTTGTGTGTTAGCTGCTGTCTGTCACCACACGAATAGACAAAAAACATCTTCATAGTTCATGTGAAGTGTGTGTGTGTAGCTCTGAAACTGATGTGTAGGTGTGTGAATGTGTCATGTTTTCCACTTCGCAGTTGCTCTGCATATTAAAAATCATGAATCTCCCGCCCGCCCTCCCTGCCAAACAACACAACTTTATTAGTGTGTGTGTGTGTGTGTGTGTGTGTGTGTGTGTGTGTGTGTGTGTGTGTGTGTGTGTGTGTGTGTGTGTGTGTGTGTGTGTGTGTGTGTGTGTGTGTGTGTGTGTGTGTGTGTGTGTGTGTGTGTGTGTGTGTGTGTGTGTGTGTGTGTGTGTGTGTGTGTGTGTGTGTGTGTGCCCATCCATTTTGGGTTATCAGGCGCTTTGCGTCACTGTTCCCGTTTTATAATTCAGATTTGTTGGATGTGTTCATGTTGTGTTTGTGTGTGTGAGGTCATGTTGGACTGTGCGACTGAGTAAGTGTTTGAGGTACAGGTACTGCACTTTCTACTTCTGCTACATTTCTGTGCCAACTATTGTATTTTTTACTGTTACTTTACCTGTAGTTTGTTATTTAGCAGATTAAGATGATTATTAAGATGAGAAAAGTGGGCAACACTGCATTTTACAGGTCCGCAAATATCATGGTAATTAGGTGATAATTAGCAAGTAACCTATTTGGAATTTCTTTGGAATTACTGCCAAATTACCCCAATATTTACCTCAAAATTGATCGAAAATTACTTTATTATAAACATGATTTAATAATTATATGCTAAAATAGCATATAATGGTTAAAATAGGGCCCTTAGCTTGAGAAGCGGCTGTGCGCTGCTCTTCATCGGAGGTGGAAAACCAAAACTAATAGAAGATACTTCTGATCAGGCACAAATCTCATCGTGTGATTTATTATCTACACAAATGTAACCTGGTAGCTGATGTAATGATTCAGGGAGCTTTTAAAGAAATTTCAAATAAGTTAATTGCTAATTATTATCTATTTATCAGCAGACAAGGAAATAAAGCACATCAATTAACTTTGTATTATTTTCCTGGAAATGTAATAAATAAATTACCCGCTATTGGGAAATAGCAGAATATAATTATTTAAGTTTATTTATAATAAAGTAATTTTTGATAAATTTTGAGATAAATAATGGGGTAATTTGGCAGCAATTCCAAAGTAATTTCAAATAGGTTACTTGGTAATTATCACCTAATTAACATGTAATTTGTGGACCTGTAAAATTAAGTGTTACCGAAGGTGTCACTAATATTTCAGGCTGGTCCCATACCGATTCATAGCCACACCTATACAAAAAGTAATGCACTGTAATCCGTGTATATCCCACAAAATCAATTTGTGTGTAATTCACATAGTCGTGAACCAGGAAGAATATAGAGTTGCAAATGCTGCGTAGGGAGGAGGTCGGGAAGGATGAGTGGGTCAAAAAACACTAGACTTTCGCCCAAGAGACCGGCATTCGTGTCCCGTGTGAAACCAGAAGTCAACTTTTCCTAAACCTAACTAAGTAGTTTTATTGCCTAAACCTAAGGAAGTTGTTTCCTGTGAAGACAGAAGTTTATTTTGAAAAGACTGTATGCATGTAACGAGCGGTAATTGACTCGTGTTGCTGGTCATTCGTAGGAAAATGCACGAAAAATAAACTTTTTCATAAGATATCATACGAACCGTTGTATGAGAATACAAGAAGAGAGAGAATTTTTTTTTTAATCTATTTTGTTAATTCCTTATTTCTTTCACTTTTCGCTTACTACTTTCTTTCTTTCATAGTTAATTCCTCTCTCCTTTCTGTCTTTGTGTCCTTTTACCTTCCTTCTCTTCTTTCTTTTCTCCAACCTTTCACAATAAAAGACAACTTTATGAAACAGCCCTCTGAGGGTCGTCAGAAGGAAACAGCACATGTGGGATTTGAACTCACAACCTTCAGACTATGGAGAAGTTTCTCTACAAACTGAGCTCTTAGGACTCTATGAGATTATTTTTTTCAATTCAGGTGTAAATTCAGGGGTTTCTCCATATTTTTGGGGCTTTACAGCAGGTTTCATGTTATTTAATAAATAAATTAATGTATTACAGTATATGAAGGGTTTTAATTGGTTATCTCTGTTTTTCTGGCTTTTAATATGAGCCAATCCTTTCTTTCCTATTAAGGTTATCTGCATGGTTTAAGGGCTTTTAAGGGGTAACAGAAGGAAAAGACTTGGCTTGAACCCAAATACTCCAGACAGTTTCTGGACCAGCTGAGCTATCAGGAGTCTGAGAGGTGAAGCGACTCTCACTGAGAAGACTTAGACTTTGACAGTTTGTCAATGTCTACATGTTTCAGTCCATAAAACTTCGTTTTTCTGCAGGTTGATGAAGCTGAAGTTTCTGCAGCTTCAGTCTGATCTTCTTCCTTTCTTTGGTTCTTTGTGATGATCGGCGCCGGAGACGGTCCAGTGGTGGAGGACACCGACCGGTGACGTTGAGACGCTGTTTCGAACCCCGCTTGAGGTACGCCACAAAGGAGTCTGTGTGTGATGAATGTGTGTGTGGTTTCATTTGAAAAACAAAAAACTACAAACACTGTGATCATAAAGTTGTTCATTGAGATTTTGCGTCGATTTCAACATGCGAAATTCCAAATTTACAACATCGTCCAACAAGGACGAAGAGAACGTGTAAGTACAAGTGAGCCCAATATAATCAATATAACAACAGTTTTCTTTTGTATTAGTCAAATGACCACGGAAAACAGTCCAATGTCCGTTCTACTCCTACAGTATATCTATGGCTTTATCACTGAAAACATCTGTCTGCCGCAGCAGAAAAACAGCGATGAGAGCCGTGAGACTGAAGCAAAACACGAAAGTTGTTGTAAAAACAAAACAATGAGCTGAGAGATGCTTAAAAGCTCTGTAGAGCCGACTTAAAAAAAATGTTTCACCACTCACAATGTGGTGCAAGATGAGACAGAGCCAGCTAACACTTGGACTCGATGTGTCCATCATCAGGACGTTACTAATGTTTGGTACCATGTTAAGCTGACTCGCCATTTTTCGCTGGATAAACACTGACAGCTGGAGTTGGCTGATGCACACGCTCAGAGTAGCTGTTAGAATAAACATTTGAATAGTCTTAATTATTGCCCTGTGAAGATGTTTTTCCAGCATCTGAAAAATTAAGTGGGGCCAAATTAAACACAAACTTTGTGGCTTCAAAACGGGAAACCAAGAAAGAGATTAATCATCCGGTGGAACACTGGCACCGCTGTTTCACCAAACCATTTCTTTTTTTGGCTTCCATCTTTTTTTTATTTCTGGTTCTCCTGCTTTGCTTTTTCTCCAAAGTATTTTTTTTTGTTTTAGCAGCGTGGTGATGGTTCGTCTACATAAACTAAACCAACACAGACATATATATAGAGGACGTACAACGGTGATGAGGCTGGATTGAATTAAAGTGAATCACAGGCTTCCTCTGCACAGGAAGAACATTTCAAGACACACACACACACCAGACCCTTAAGATCTGACACCCTTTCACATATCCGCATTAGACGCTATAATCTAATTCCTGGCTATCGTCTTACAAATCGAATCATGACACACCACTCATATTCAATATCACCAAACCTCCAGCCTTTTAGTTTGGCCTCTCAAACCACCGTGTAAAAGCTTCATCATGGACCACGCTGATGAAATTACCCTCTATTATCCCCCCTGTCTCTTTCTCTTCTCCCCTCCAACTCTCACCCTCTACATTCGGTCTTACTTGAGGTAGTGTGCAGATTTAATTTACAGCAGGACTCATGAGGCACTTAGCACAATCTCTCTGAGTGTGCAAGGATTGATTGATTAGGTCTTATCTTGTTATCTGGGTCTGTGGTCGTCTTGATAGGCCTGTTTGTTCTCTCACTAGTCTCTCAGTCTTTCTATCTGTATCCCTTTCCTTTATGTAATTTCATGCCTGTGTATGTGTGTGTGTGTGTGTGTGTGATGGCCTGCAGCTTCTCCGTCTACTTTTCCTCCAATGTGGGAATCAGACACTGATAAGGACGGATTGTCTTGCGAGATCAGAATTAGGAAATTACATGCTTTAGCCGTCACAGACTCGCGCCCCCTCCCTCTCCGCCGGCGGACGGCGAGCCGATATTGTTTCTCAGAATTTGCTCAAATTGCTCGGCTGTAATGGCCGACTAAGTAAATACTCCACTGGTGCCGTATCAGCCAAGAGGCATCAGCATGTTCACAGTGAGCTGGTTGTTTGGTCATTGTAGTTTTTTTTTGTTTCATTCATAACTAGTATTGTACCCAAACTTTTACAGGTGAGGGTTTTTATATGAATAAAGTAAATAAGCAATTGTCCTGAAGTGCAGGGAAGAGGTGAACTTTAATGAGTCCACCAAAGAAACAGAATTTGTTTTATTGGCCAACTATGTGTACACATACAAGGGTTTTTACTCCAGTTGCAATTTGCAGGAAGATAAGGATGCCTCGGTGAGGATTTTATCACCGGTTAATAAACTTGTGACAACACCGCTGTTACCGATTACAACAAGACATTTTACAAGACAAGATGATGCTGAATATCCATAGCGTGCTTACTTTGATCTTTAACATTGGATAGCTGTGTGTCTGGTCTTTCCGGTCCAGTTTTCGCTGCGGGGTCGCAGGTTTCCACCCGGCGCCTGTGGCCGCTCCGTCCTCCGCATGGCTTCATACCAAAAGTTTACAGATTGCCTCAAATCCTCTACCATCGTCTGTCAACTCTCTCTTGTCCCGAGATAAGTGTGTGAAATCTGACTCCTGCTACTCTGTGCTGAGACTCCTTACGGAGCAGACACTTTCACTTTATAACTGTAGCATCTGTCGTCGGACTATGTATTGATAACACGCTTAGTATGATACAAATAAGAGATTTTTTTTTAATTTGATGAATGTGGCGCTGATAACGCACAAATAAACTAAATGGGTTTTATTTCTATGAAAAAAGCAAAGCGACGGTTTTGGGGGTGGTGGGGAAGTAATGTAATCGTATGCCCGAACACTGTGCAACACCTTTCCGACGGGGAACTGAAGCTGTTATATCGCTGCCTCACAGAACACGGGAATATACTTTCAACCCTACTTCAAAAAATCTGAACTAACCCTTTCAGTTATTTCCAAACTTTTCAGCTAGCGTTCACATTATTCATAACCGTATTGATTAGCTTCGATTAGCTAACTTTGGTAATCACTGCTTTTTGCTGACGGTTGAGTGGGCAGAACGGAAAAGAACGCAGATGGACCGGCCCTTTGAAGCTGCAGTGAGTAGAAATGGAGCGAATATGATTAAAAAAAGTTATTTTTATAAAACGGTCACTATATCCTGACAGTAGTGCATGAGACAGGTCATCTGAAGAAAATAATGTGCCTCTGTATCCTCCGGTGCTTCTAATGGCATCTGCAAGATTTCACAGACCGGAGGACAACAACCAATCAGAGCTGAGCTGGAGTCTGCCGTCTCTGAGAGCCACTAGTCAATCACTCGCGAACTCCGACCAAACGGTCAAATAGGCAGCACTGATCAAATATGAATCAATATTCTGTTACTGTAATGCTTATTTCTCACCTCAAATGTTTTCAGAATCATCTTGTAGTGTACCGTTTAGCTGTAAAATTAGAAAGTTTGTCACCCGGCAGCCATGTTGAGATCAGATGAGGGAATACCAAGCACCGCCCACCAGCCGGAGCACAGCCAATAGGAACGCTCTCTCTCTGAGATGACCTGTGATTGGCCAAAGTCTCCCGTCACGGGCTAGATTATTTAAAGCCTGAAAACAGAGCCAAGAAGAGGTGCAGAAGTCTAGTTATCTCTCAGAACACTTGAATAGGATAGTAGGATATGTTGAAAGGTTATTATGGGATTTTTGCCCAATGATGCCAAAAACATTCTGCCTACTGCAGGTTTAATAAAATTGTGTTAACTATACTCCTTGTAATGGAGTATTTTTTATAGTATGGTATTGCTACTTTTACTTAAGTAACAATCCAAGTACATCTTCCACCTCTGTGTGTGTGTGCGAGCGTGCGTGCATGTGTGCGTGTGTGTGTGTTCCCAGCTGAGTAGTTTACCTCCAGAGGACCGAGATGCTAATTAAGATGAATCCACCTCCAGCCCCTCCTGGCCCCGCCTCCCTGCCTCACATTCATCAGTGTTATGCAAATGTGTGTGTGTGTGCAAAATCACATCTGAGGCCACACAGATCACAGCTACCACCATCCCATCTGACTCATAGTAATATATAGCATTTAATAACACTGTGTACACACACACACAGAAAATCAATATCCATGATTTAATAATGCAATGTACTGATCCAACTGTTTCACTGGCCTTATTCCTGGCCACAAGAGCATCGCCACGACAACAGGCACCAGAATAACAAATCTACTGCTAGTGTGCTAATTGAATGCGCGTATATACTGTATGTGTGTGTAATGTGTGTTTGAGTGTGTGTGTGCGCACATGCAATGAAGAAACGGGCAGCACATTCTTCATCTTTGGAGTGATGAAGTAGGATTTAATAAACTAGCAGAAACACACTCATAAACTCACACACACGCAGATCGCCTCAGCAGGTGAGCGTAGCTGAGTTGACACTTTGTCAGCACAGTGTAATTTGACATAATGAATGCAAGCATCGTTACTGCTGTTAATTGGCCAGACTAATTATACTCCGAGGACGTCATTAGAGAGAACCTGCCGCTCCAACTGTGTGTTACTGGATGTGTGTGTGTGTGTGTGTGTGTGTTTACGAGTCAGGTTTGGGCAGACGGTGGGAAAAGTGCAGGAGAGTGGAAGAGACTGGAGGTGGGGTTGGGCTCAGGACGGGAACGGGATGAGGAGGAGGAGGAGCAGTGCAGGTGGTGAGGACGGATAGAGGGGCGAGGAAGGGTCTAGTTTAGGGTGAGAAAGGTGGGAGGCGGTGAGTTTAGATTTCAGGCCAAAAAGAGGTGATGGAGGAAGGCAGGAGGTTTGAGGAGTGAGAGCAGGACGAGGACAAGGGAGCTTGAAAGGTTCACGCTGTCAGGAAAAAGTTTGTTAATGTCTCCTGCCAAAGTCAGGGTTGCAAATACACCACACAGCCGCTCTGTTTAAAATTAATTATTTTGTTGTTGTTGTGCAGGTCTAGAAATAAAGGTTGAGTGAGCACAAGCACTTTTAGTTATGATTACTTTATTCCAGGGATCAAAATATTAAATGTTTTACCAACAAACAAACATTTTCATGTGTATTTTGACCCATAAAAACAAACAAACGTTCATTCATTGTAACATCTCTCTGTGTCTGGTTTCCATCAGAGGAGTTCAGATGTTTAAAGTGATTCATTAGTATCTAAACACGGTTTCCAAATGTCAGATGAGCACAAATTACTTAAACTTAAGTCCAGTGAAGTTAAGTCAGTTTATTTCTATAGCACATTTAAAAACAACAGAAGTTGACCCAAAGTGCTTTCAGATGGGTTAGGATCTGCCTCTATAGAGTGTTACAGGAATGAGTCCTAAAACCCAGAAATGAGTTAGCATTTTAGCACTTCTGGTTCCTTTGTCCGGAAGTCAATGGGTTTTTTGAATGTGTTTTTAGTTAGATGCCTGAATTAAGGTCTGTGGTTAACACAAGCTGAAGAGATTTTAACTTTTTTTCTACAACATAAAATACATCAATAAATATCCCAATAAATATTTTGAAGCCTTAATGTGTCTTTAAAAAGGCGGTTGCTAACAAGTGGCTAAATGAGACTAATAGACGTCATCACGCCGACTCGTCCGCCTTTACAGCCTCGTTGTGTATACTCGCGCTAATGCGACCGTGTTGTAGTTCGTTCATAGCCTAACGTTAGCTTTGGCGATTGCATTCACGCTTCAAAAATCATAAAGGTGGTGTTCATTTGTGAAGATTATCTTACTGAACAAAACGTGTAAGTATCATAAACGTGTGTTTGCCACAGAGCTTATTTACGGCAATAATCCAAAAAGTCGAGGGAACCAGGACGATGCTAACTTCCTGATTGGCCTACAAAAACTACGTCATCCCTGGAGCACTCTATTCAGGTATACATAATTAAAAATATAAAAGGCATTCATACATTATGTAATACAATTAAACAATAAAAGATAAAAATGAAATAAGATGTAGATAAACATTAATTTGGGCATTTTCAAACATGTTGGTGCTTGCATTTTGTTTCCATAGCAACCATACACTTGTAACTAATAGCTTGTTTAAAGCAATTATTGCTCGATATAATAAGCTGACATGTACAGTATTTTTTTCTCTCCTGTGCGTACTGAACAAGGTGAAATCTAACTGTCGTTAGTGTGTTTGGTTTTGTGGTGGAGGTTAGGTTCGGCAAGTGAAACTCTCACTTCCTTGTGGATTTTTTTCCAAAAACAAGCAGTCAAAGCACCTGATCAGGAAACAAAGTCATAATTAGGGCTGTCAAAGTTAACATGATAATAATGTAATGCAAATTCGGGAAGGAGGCTAAATAACGCTCTAAACTTACGCTAAATTTTGCTGAGGAAAAACTGGCATGGCCATTTTCAAAGGGGTCCCTTGACCCTTGACGTCAAGATATGTGAATGAAAATGGGTTCTATGGGTACCCACGAGTCTCCCCATTACAAACCTGCCCACTTTATGATAATCACATGCAGTTTGGGGCAAGTCATAGTCAAGTCAGCACACTTACACGCTGAGAGCTGTTGTTGCCTGTTGGGCTGCAGTTTGCAATGTTATGATTTGAGCATATTTTTTGTGCTAAATGCAGTACCTGTGAGGGTTTCTGGACAATATTTGTCATTGTTTTGTGTTGTTAATTGATTCCCAATAATAAATATATACATACATTTGCATAAAGCAGCATATTTGCCCACTCCCATGTTGATAAGAGTATTAAATACTCAAATCTACCCTTAAAGGTACATTTTGAACAGATATAAAAATGTGCAATCAATTTGCGATTAATTGCGATTAACTATTTTAATTGATTGACAGCCCTCGTCATAATTGAATCTTATTCCAGTGACCGATAACAGCATGCTTCCCTGTTACAGTGACCTTTCAGTACAACTACACATACTGTACAGTAGTGAGTGACTTTAAAGAAAAGACCCAGAGGCCACCTTAATACAATGCTCACATGATGCCCATATGTTACACTGTATGTTGCTGTAATTACTCTTCTGCACATTGGTTATGAAGAGATCATGGTTTACTTACTTACTATGTAGGTAGCGATGTCTCTTTATGCAACAGTGGAAAATTACTGTCTACTCTGTCTAATGTGTAATCTTTGTCTCATGTAGTGGGAAAGTACTGAGTGTTGACTTTCACCGGGACACTGTATAAAAACAACTCCTTATCTGTGTTAAAACAATTCTTTTTCCCATAGCTCCCCATTGTAGTTTCCTACTTATGATATTGTAACTTTCGCCGGTGGTGCACTCTTCTGCAGACTCGGTGTGACTCTGTATAACCAGTGCCTCTTCTTGCAAGAATAAAATACAACAAAGACATGTCATCTGTTTGAGATCGTTATTTCAACGTTCATCAGTACTCATCTAGGGAAATCGACAGATTTTCATTACAAACTACACTGTTATCGATATGTTTGGCTAAACCTGGCCCTGACCTGTAACCGGTCATCTCTACGATGCCTAAAAATAACCGTAATGTTGACCTAAATAAAGCCTTAACCTACTACAAATCTACACATTACTACCAGGACGTATCCCTCCACTGTGGCTGTTATCCTTCAAAGAACAATATTAGAATAAATGTACTTTGTTACTTTCCCCCACTGAATAAATATGCATTTATATTTACGCACATGGGCTCATACGCCAACAACATGCACTTAAACACAGACTTGATCCAAGCAAAGGACAGGGACCTGAGCAGTCCTCTGATAAGCAATTAGCTCATGAAGTGACATAGACATGCACGCAGAGCCTCCGACAAATACAAGTACACACACACACACACATACACACACACACACACACACACACACAGACACACACAGACACACACACACACACACACACACACACACACACACACACACAAGAGGCAGAGCTGGCTTGCTCTCTTGATAGGCAATTAACTTACTTCAGACACCTCATCAGCAAGTGAACAAAAATCCCCCTTTAATCGGACACACAAACACGCACACGTCCTCGCAGCTTTGCATATGCAGTGTTCATTGAAGCATTGATATGCAGCGCGAGTGGGAGAATCTGTTCCCAGTGCTAGCGCCTTAGCATTGCTAAATTTCAAATGCACACACACATACACGCTCACAAACACCCATCGGAGGGATCAGGGGGCAGATGATTCGTCAGGAGTCCTGCTGAGTTAAGTAATCACACTCGGGTGTTTAATCACTAACGAGAACCTGATGATGCTCTTTAATTAACACAACACTAATTGAAGAGGGCTGGCGAATCACAGCTCTCGCTCCTGTCTGGTATTTGAATAATTAGAAAGCAAAGGATTGTGGGAGAGGAGCCTCCAGCTGGAGGCGGGTCAGAGGCAGTTTGTGTCGCCTGGAAATTTAATAGAGGAGATTCTTTCATGACTGCGTTGTGGAGGTGTTTGTAGTTTAAAGACGTATAAAGATAGAAAAATGTACATCCACATTGTGTGGATGTAAGAAGTCACTGACAGATTTAGTGAAAAGATTTTACAGTAAAATACTTATTTACTTTTTATACAAGTCTTAATGATATTCAGTAGGCGATTTGAAGGAAGATGCCGTCCCCCTTGTTAGCAACATGACCAAAATGCATGCCCCGTGTTAACCTGCCACAGAGTGCAGGGCAGAGGGGTTGTTTAAGTAAATATGTTAGTTTAGTCTTCCTGACTCATTGATCCTTTATCTGACTGAGATTTGTTAGAATCTATGGCCCCGACCACGGCTCTGAAATATCCTCCATCGCTCGTTACATACATACAGTCAAAATAAACTTTTGTCTTCACAGGAAATAACTTCCTTAGGTTTAGGCAACTAAACTGCTTAATTAGGTTTAGGAAAAGATCGTGGTTTGGCTTAAAATAACTCCGGAAGTGGCATCACTCAAGTACGTAACTTACGTGACGAAATGTAATCGTGTAATTTGATTCGTGTACATAGACACAAATTTGCCTTTTTTTCATGACACTCAGCACGACTTTCAACAACGTATTTTTCATGCTATTTCTTACGAATGTCCAGCAACACATGACACACATGTCAATTTCCACTACAGTCTTTCCAAAATAAAACGACTTAGATTTAGGAAAAGATC
This sequence comes from Sebastolobus alascanus, assembly GCA_916701645.2. Classification (NCBI taxonomy): domain Eukaryota; kingdom Metazoa; phylum Chordata; class Actinopteri; order Perciformes; family Sebastidae; genus Sebastolobus; species Sebastolobus alascanus. Next base: position 297,565 of record CAKAOJ020000032.1, read on the forward strand.
GCGGTTTGGGTTTAAATAACACTGGAAGTGCTGTAACTTAAGTATGGAAGTTACGTGACAAATAATCTTGATATCATGAGGCGAGGATCTAAGTAGGTCAAACATTTGAAAGTTGTGACGCAAACATCAGATAGAAACAGAAACATGAAAAAGTTCTCTTTATGCTTCCTGGTTCACGATTACTTGGATTACATACAAACTGATTTTGTGGGATATATACAAATTACAGTGCATTACTTTATTGTATGAGAACAGCCTGCATAACAGATAAAGTGAGTGCAAGTGACGGTGTGCAGGTTGCTTCTCAGTTACCCAGAAAGTTTAAAAGGATGATAAAGTAGTAAAGACCAATCAGATAGAGGTCGAGCCTCTTCTAAAAACAAAACTGTACTTGTTTCTTTCAAAATAATTGGCCGATATGATCTTTTCAAAATAAGAGGCGAAAGGCCCAGACACGCCAACCCGACATCAAAGAACTAGCGGCGACAAAGGCGTTCTGCGCCTGCGTGAGATGAAATAACTCTCCACACCAGCAGGCGGCGGTAGTCTGTATTCGTCATTCAAAAAGGGAAACCGGAAGGCCGAGGACGGCGGATATACAAGCCGTTGTTATGATACGTACATGACACAAAGCGGCGTCTGCCGACCATTTTCACACCACTCTCACTCACCACTTAGCTTCATTCCAGATGGCCATGTCGTTGTGAAAATATCCGTGTCTTGCAATGATCAGATGAGATGAAGATGAAAAATGAGAAGAGACTTCTGTGTTTTTCTTCTTGACTTTACTCGTTGGCTTGCTTTCCTCACGTCCGTTTCTCTTCTCGTGCGCTGATTCGTTTAAGCTGAACAGCCAATCAGAGTGATTTCTCTCACCGATTAATATTTGTATCTAAATTGTAAAGGTTTTATGCATGCAGAAGTTACAAATATATAATTAAACATGAATGAATTATGAATTACAGATTGTAATATTTTCTATCAACAGCTTCATTCAAAAGAAAAACGGGAGCTGGGTTTACTAATTACTGTATATTCAAATTGTTTCTCAGCTGCTGAAAGCCAAGTGACAAGCGGAGAGCTTTCTCAATCCTTTGTTCAACACACATACTCATGTTTCATACACTGAATGTCGGAACATAATGGTCCATGATTCATAACTTACCATGACATTTACAGAAGCTGATGGGATTCTGACATCTTTGAGCCGGTTGTAAACAACCGAGCAAATGTTCCCAAACTTTGTTGAATCCTCTCTGCGTCAGCGTGAACACTCAACGTACACCATGAAGAGTTTATAGGGTTTCGATTAGAGCGTCTCTGTCAGAGTGGGGCGAGAAGTTTGGTGAAGTTTTAATATGTCAGAGAGGGGGGGGGGGATGGGACCCAACATGGCAACACGGAAAGGGGGGGGGGGATTAGTGTTTTGTTAATGAGGATTACCGTACAAACCGGTGAAAGGCAACTAAGCTGAGCACCACCGTCATCAAACCGATTTAGTTCCTGGCTCCTATTTAGAAGGATTACCACACAATGTTATTGTAATTACAATTGTTCTACCAATGAGACCGTTGATGCTATTCTTGTCTGTTGTTATTTTACACTGCGTGGTTAATGTAGCGGCTAGTGTTTGCGTGTTTGCTCTGCTAGTCACGGTATGGTGTTTAACGTGTCCAGGAGACCTTGTTGAGTTAAATTTGAGATGCTAACCTTGTTAGTATGTTACAGGTAAAACACAACAGTATCGCTACATAGCTAAAAAGCTATAAAGCTATAAAGCTATAGATTATTCCTCTACTTTTGCAGCATGATGAGAAATGTTTTTTTTTCGCCCCAGAAAGCTGCTGCTGTCTGTTTATAGTTTCCACATGGGAAAAGGACAAAGGTTTAAACAGAGGGGGGATTTCAAAAGATAATTAAGGAGGAACGAACAGGCAAACTATTGAAGGAGGCACGGAGGAGGGATTGGGAGCAGAGAGGATAACAGAGGAGAGGAATCTACCTTTGTTGTGTCTCAAACAAGTGGATCAACTCAACTGCTTCTTCTCAAACGCCATGAATATGTATTATATCAGGTTATTCATCCGGCGCCATTGTTCCACTTCAAATTATGTCCCAACAGAGGAACACTGAGGGAACACAAAAGAAAAAATTGGGTGAATAAAAATGTAACAAAAACAAAAAAAAAAGACCCGACAGAGCTGTTCTTTTTATGTCCACGCAGGTTCTTTTGTGGCATTAGAGGAATCTTCAGAGATGACTCGCTTTTATTCAACCGAATAATGCCATCTTTTGAGGAAACAGCTCTAATTAACATCTATTTGAATAATCAGATTATTCTACATTCTTAAAATGTGCTGGGGAAAAAGCAGGAATATATAGCAGGAATATGTCTTCTGTCATCGCGCACTAATGCACCAAAGGTATATGAGAAATACTTAACGTTAAACCTCTTTTTTTTTTTTTTTTACAGAAAGATGTAGCAAACTAATTAAGGGGTTTACTGCTGGATGGGTTTCCTACACAGAAATGCGTGTGAGGACTTATCTGGCGCACATTTCAGATCTTCCCATAATGCATTTTGTTGATACACATTATATTTTCATTATTCTTTGACTAATTTAACTCTGAAAAGGTCCAGATTGGGGCTAAAATGTCTAAAGCTCTAATGTGGGTCTGTCGGTCGGTGCAGTACTTTGGTCCAGATTGAAATATCTCATTAATTATTGGATGCATTGCTCAGGTATCCATGGGGCCCAGAGGTTGAATCGTACTGGTTTTCGTCATCCCCAACCTCTTCCTCTAGCATCACCTTCATCATTAACATCAACTACTGGTTTTATATTTTGATAACTATAAAATGTTGAACATTCATTTGCCCATCAGGATGAATTGTAACGTAAAACCTGCAAGACTAGTAACATTTCTATCAGCCTCAGCTGCACTTTGTATTTAGTGTTAATTAGTAATTAGTTAACATCCTAACATGGTAAATTAAGATGGTGAACATAATAAACACCTGTGAATGCCTATACCTGCTAAACATCAGCATGTTAGCATCGTTATTGTGAGCTAATGGTAACCTCTGGGGTCTAAAAAGTGAAGCCAATGCAGAAGTGTCTTAAACTTGCATTGTTTCTAACAGCCAGCAGGGGGCGACTCCTCTGGTTGCAAAAAGAAGTCTGATTGTATAGAAGTCTATGAGAAAATGAGCCTACTTCTCACTTGATTTATTACCTCAGTAAACATTGTAAACACGAGTTTATGGTCTCAATCGCTAGTTTCAAGTCTTCTTCAATACAGCATGATGTTCATTTAGTAAATTATGGTCCCATTTAGAGTCAAATAGACCATAAAGCAGGGTATGCTTTAAGGCGTGGCTACCTTGTGATTGACAGGTCGCTACCTGTTTGGGTGTTGTCCGCGTTTTAGACTTACAACTTTAAACCTTTCACAGTGTGTTTTCAGTTCATTAAAGTTAAATATAACTTTTTGGTCGCCTAAAAATGTCGTATTCAGCGTTCGATTGTACTTAGCTCCACCCTCTCGTGTCACTTCTGGTTGCAAAAAAACAAGATGGCGACGGCCAAAATACCAAACTCGAGTCTTCAAAACGGCAGTCCGCAAACCAGTGGGTGACCAGTCTATGTTGACGGTAATTAAGAACAACTGAGCTGGAAAAACATTGATTGTATGTTGTAATTTCAGCTCAGAGATATCGGGAATGTCTGACTGTGACGATATTCCACTTGGTAAACTGAACTACAGGAAGTGTTGGTTCAATGGCTGTAAAGCTTCGCTGGCAGTCACATATTAATAAAATCCAACATTAACACAAACCAACATGTTTGTAAAACAGCAACACATTTAGGCAATTTAATTAAATCGAATAATGTGAATAACAGCGAGGGTAACCGTCAAGGAATAATATGTGAACTGAATAGTGGAAGTTTTCCTGTACTTCCCATTCTGCTGACATTTCGTGAATGCAGCATCAGCATTGAGCATGTTAGCATGCACATGTTAGCATTTAGCTCAAAGCACCTCCGTGTCTATAGTAGCCTACGGCCTCACATGGTGGCTTTATTTATATCTTAACTAATGACTATTAGGAGGATTAAAGTTATTTTTATATTCTGTTTTATCCTTTCCTTAGAATACAAGGACTTATATCTTTATTATTTACGACATGTCATAGTGCCATAAGGTGGTCTAGTGTGCAAATGTAGGAAATTTTAGAAAAAACTTGGTGCTATAAAGATGAAGAAAGGTCTGCATATTTGATTGAAACAAGCTTTTTACTGTGTTGTACCAACACAGAACAGGACATCAAGAAAATCTTAAAAAAACAACAACTCAATCAACATTTTCTCTGCCTCAAAAGAGTAAATAAAACAGAATCTACAAAATAATTTAATAATATGAATATAATTAAATAACATATTAAACCAAAACGAATTCAATAAAGGTTGCAACAAAACTGCTAATTATAAATATTGATATCTTACTGATTATCTGGGCGACACACGCATAAAATGACAGAATAAAAGGAGTGATTTTACTGCCATTCCCAAGTCAAACAATGGACATGAGACACACACACATTCACACCGTAGTCTGGCACAAACACAATAATATAGGTAGCACTCACCTGGAGGGAACAGAGGAACAAGGGGCTAATTAGTGATGATGAGAAGTTAATTTAGTCAGACACCTCAGGTAATATTCTCCCCCCTCTCCCGTCTCCATCTCCCTCTTTCACACCTCCCCTCTCCCTCAAACGTTCCCCGCTCTGCATACTGCTTTTTACTCTGCAGCCCAACAATTTTCATGTTCAGACAAGGTGTCAAATGTTCTGTTTTGTGTTTTTTTTTTCATCCCCTCAGTGCGTCTCTATCCCTGTCTGTCACACGTACAAACACATATCCACGTGTATTCTTCAGAGATCGGAGAGACTGCAAAGCAGGCGAGGTTGTCAAGTCGACTAAGTGGGAAATTACATTATCTTCTGCTTTGACATTACTGAATTGTATTGCCGAGTGTGTGTGTGTGTGTGTGTGTGTGTGTGAGTGTGTGTGTGTGAGAGAGAGATGGTTCCTGAGCTAAATGTTTGCTAGCAGGTGAGCCTGTTGTTGACAGATGGTGTTTGTGAGAGAAGCTCGCTCCCTGCAGAGTCTCACCCCAGGAAAATGCTCATGCTAACGCAGACAGGCCCACTGTACACACACACACACACATACACACACACACACACACACACACACACACACACACACACACACACACACACACACACACACACACACACACACGTGTACGTACTGTACTGGTACATACATAGAGCACTAACACACTGTCACGAGGTCTCTGAGTGGATTCACAGCACAACCAGGTGAGATAGACCACAAAGGAAACAAATATAATACACATAGTGAAGAGAGGAAGTGATAACCAAGTGGGTACGTTTACTACTGCCATCCCATCACTGCCCTTTGTGTTGGGAAGATAAGAATGAACGAAGTCAGAATCAGCTTTGGGACATACTAAATCTTTTTCTGGCATACTAAATAGTATGGGTATTGGAACATAAAGTATGATTGTGCATGTAAGATGGCTACCTTGCGTATGAAAGGTTGGGGCAGTATCAGAATGCAAAGTAAGTAACTACTATGGGCTCTTTTGTTCCTCCTCGCTTCTCGCTTCTCCGGCTTGTGACCCAAAAATCGATCTCAGCACTCCATCTTAAAGAACGTCCCAATTCCCAAAATGCATCTCGAGGAGGCATGCCGGAAGAGCTATAAGCGAGGATACACCGCTGTATACTTTGCGGAAGTGTTTTTGACATCACTTTTAAAATGACTGCTCCGAACCAAGGATGTCTCATTTTATTAAATGCCTGTTTCCTCAACTCCTTGCGTCTCTTCCTCGCCTCCTCCTCTCCCATCTCCCGTGGGTGGGACTAAGATGTGAGGAGAGGAGGCGAGGAAAGGAATTGAGGATGTATAAACTCGGAAATGGGAAAGGTCCTATGTTCTTGCTTTTTGATCTCGACATTAAAGGGCAACTCACACTGACAGCAAATGACGTGTGTCCCAACATCCACATCCATTGTTCTCTATGTAAACACACATAGTGGTGGAGTCTTGTCATATCCGCTGAAAAAAGACTTGCGTCAACGCATAAGGACATACTTACCCTCCCACAACGCGTCATACCGTCTAGCTCCTTTCTAGCATAATGCAAAAATAACACATAATAAACTTAACTCAAGTGCCGCCATGTTTAGTTGTGTTTTTGTTGTGTAAAATCAGAAGTTCTCGAGGAAGATATTCTGTATGATAGCAGGTATATACACAGGCAAGCATGTGTGTATATATATACTGCTCCTGTCGCCACTGCTTGTCTACACATGTGTTAAAGTATTAAAGAACGAAATCCATGACTGGTGTATATTCTTCTCCAGCATAACTTTCTTTAACTCTATGTATAATTCATCAGTATGATGACTTGACTGCTTGCCTTTTGGATAAGAGCTGCAAAACCTCAGGACCAAAAATCTTGCATTAACAATTTATTACCATTTACACTGGCAGACTTAATTAATTATTAGCAGAGGTGTGGACTCGAGTCACAAATTTGATGACTTTTTAGACTCGACTTGACAAATTAAAAAAAGACTTGCAACTCGACTTGGACTTTAACACCAATAACTCGTGACTTCACCTGGACTTGAGCCTTTTGACTTGACAGTACTAAAGAGTAAAAAGTATGTTATTTAAAAAGTGTGTGCACAAAGACGATCAACTGTCCGGTACCGGAGATAACTCCGACATATCGGAGATGTTGGGTTGATTTCCTTTTTCAGAGATCCTTTATTGATTTGTTTGGGAAGAGTATATACTCGTGGGGAAATAACTGAATTGAACAAACTGAATTTTTTTCTTTTGATGTTTATTGCTGAATCCCCGAAAAGTGTTTGTTTTTGTGGAACTCTGGACTATATTTGGTGAATATTATTAGGACTGGCATTTGATTATCTTACACTTAACCCCCCAGATCCACTTTGTTTGAACCAATCCGACAGCATCCAATCAAGTTGCAGGAGAAAACTATGAAGAACTAACGTTACGTTACTGAGCGCCAGTTGGATCTAGTTAACCTCTTGTTAAAATGGCATTACATTTGGTAAAGAGCTTGTTTAGGACTTGAAACTCAAAGTTTAGGACTTGGGACCTAAGTGCAAAGACTTGAGGCTTGCTTGTGACTTGCAAAACAACGACTTGGTCCCACCTCTGCTTATTAGCATATGAGTATAAGTCATTCAGAGAGTCTTACAATAAAACCTGCAGTTATAATTGACGGGTTCTTCTACTATTATAAAGTGAGAATGATTAGTTAGTTATCAGTAAGTTATAAAGCCCTTAAAGATCATGCATTATTAAAAAGTGGTAGCAAAAAAACAAACAAACAGAGAAAGTTACATTAACACCAAAAACGGAAATCCCCCAACTTGTGACACCATTTTCCTCCCCGGCCGGCCAACACATAGACAGCAGCCATTTTGTGCCTCTGAGATCAGATTAATAGTCTGATGGCACCGCTTCCCATCAGCAGGTCCGCCGGAGCGTGGCAACTGTGGAGGAGTCACGATTAGAGCTAATGGAAGACTAAACTGCCTTTAAGTCGGGCCTGTTGTGTGTAATGAGACTTTAAGTGTGATGACAAGAGGAACGAGAGGAAGGAAGAACACGGCAGCGCTGACAACTAGACGTTAAACAACCACTTAATGCTTCTTTAGAGCGATATGTAGGTGAGGAATAAGCAAGCCAAAACAAACACCAAAGGAAGTGACTAAACTGTAAGGAAATATGACGAGCTCGTGTCTCAGAGGGGTCAGATAACGGAGCGCGAGGAAGTCGGTAGAGAGAGGCCGACAGTTAGAAAGAGAAGAGACACGGCGAGGGGAGGGGGAGCGAGTGAGAGCTCCTGTAATTAGTCAGTTAATTACATCTGGATGATGATCTGCTCGGGGGGATGGATGTTGTTTGAGCTGTGTGTGTGTGTGTGTGAGTGTGTGTGAGTGTGTGTGTCTATCCTTGGCGGCTGTGTACACTCCAGAAAGCGTTTACTGAAATGGGAGCTAATTCTCGCTGTCTGAGGCCATTACGGTATTAATTTAATTTGGGTTAGCTGTCGCTAGCTCATTAACACATCTAATTAATTCATTGACATCAGAATTAAGTTGTTTCACTGAAACTGACACCTCTCTCTCGTATAAGAGCGAGTGGGAGGAGAGGGAGCGACAGATTGAATGAGAAACGGAGATGGGAGAGTAGATGGAGAGGGATGATGGATTGAATCATATCCACAAGAAAAATACTATTAATACATTTTGTCAGCTGCGGTGAGTAGAGTCAATCTGTTATGAAGGAAATAAGGAAGAAGAATGGAGCGTAAGGGGGAACACAGAGGTGCAGCTAATGGCTGTTAAAGAAAAGAGAAACAAGATAGAAAGTTGATTCTTTGGTGGTTTCTTGCAGTCATTTGAGAGGTGAGGCCTTCTGTGACGAATCACTGCTGAATGTAAGGAGGAAAAAAATGAAAAGACTACAAAGGCTATGACCTTTGTGGGAAATTTGACACATTTTTTTCATTTCCAAAACAACCGAAACACACAAATGACAAAATATGTAGAATATCATTGGTTTAGGGGAATCTATTAGCAGAAATGGAATATAATATTCATAACTATGTTTTCATTAGTGTATAATCACCTGAAACTTCGTATCGTTGTGTTTTTGTTAGCTTAGAATGAGTCCTTCATATCTACATACGGAGCGGGTCCTCTTCACGGAGTCCTCCATGTCGCTCCTCCATGTTTCTACGGTAGCCCAGAACGGACAAACCAAACACTGGCTCTAGAGAGAGCCTTTTGTGTTTTTACGTTACCTGAAGGCCACCGTAGTTCTCCAACACGCTTGTGAAACTGCGGTAACGTGAGCCGCAGAGTGCAAAACCGTGGTACCGCCAGCCGCCGTCTCACTTCTGTTGCTCCTAAAGTAGTGTTATTATGGTAAGGATGGCCTCATACACGACACGATTTGAGATGCGCTCGCTGCACCCAAAGTTGGATTTTGCAGCGAAAAGCCGTTATGGCGCGACGCAAGCCATTGGAAATAACGGGTTTCAAAGCGCAGTAGGTTCGTTGTGTCTGAAAGGGCCTTCAGTGAGTGAGAAAAGGAGAAAGAAATGGAGTGAAAGAAATACTCAACACAATTTCACACCAGAGGGGCAAATTATTCAGTTTACTTTCCTGAGAATTTAGGCCTATTTAGCGTAAAAATGCAGTTGCATTGTACTTATTATTTTGTTATTTTCATTCTTTAAAAGTCACCAGAATGCAGGAGACAAAGTCTCTGAAACTTGAACGTTTGCTGCTATATTAATGCTCTGGATATCGAATTTAACACCTTTAATCATAATTCGTGTCTGGCCTCTTGTGCTTAGACAACATTTAATATAAGAAAACTTCGGCTTCTTTTCTGAGATGAGAAAAAGAACGTGTATGTACGTAAAGTATTGAAGAGAATATGGTTTTGGCATCAGTACCAGACTTCAGGTACGTATTGGCACTACGTACTGAAAGATTTCAAACCCAGCAAAGTTCATCAACTGATACACCAACTGTAAATGTTTTTCCTGAACACATTTAAGGGCTGCAGCCGTCTTATTCTCCCCATAATCCAACAGCAAAATCTAACACTTAGACATTTGACTTTTGTAATGTGTAACATAGTAATCAATAATGTTGTGATATGTAATCAAATGATAAACTCTAAATGTGGTCACACAGTGCAAATCTCCACATGTATGAGTACCTGAGAACATCGGCCAGGTAATTAGAGTTTGGAGGATTATTTCGGTGCAACCTGGCGTGGGTGTGTACTTAGAGGTGGGACACCTTTGGAAGTGGCACGCGGTGTGAGCCTGGCTAGAGGTAGGGATTATTTGGATGTAACACGCAGTGGGTTTCTTGTTAGAGGGGGGCGTCGTCACAGTCTGTCTCTGTGGTAAATTTGATTAAGGCTGGCGGGAGGAGGTGGTCCAACCGTGAACAGGTGCCCCTCACAGCTGAGTCGGGTTCAACCCTTGGTCTCTCTCTCCTTCTCTCTGACATTGTACTTCCTGCTCTTTGTTCTCCCTCCGTCTACCCGTGTAATCGCTCTCTATTTCCACCGCTGTCTCTCCTCGCCACCGCTGCCCCTCTGCTTCATCTGTCTCTGTTTGTCTTGTAATCAGTCGCGGGAATGGAGGCCTCGTAGCACGCGGGACCTCCACCTTGAAACGCTTCTCCATCCTCGGCTCGTCTTTTCTGCTGCGTGACTTTCAGTGACCTTCACAAGCCTCCTCCCCCCTCCTGTTCACTTTATCCCTACTTCCTATGTTTTCACCCCCTCTGTACTACCCACCTGTCTGGATCAATCCAGCCAAATCTCAGACCACTGGATCAGACTCCGTCCACAAATAGTCTCATTTATTATTCTTATGTTCCCATATTTGGTGTAAAATGTGATATACCGTAATTTTGGACAATATTTCTGTTGGTTGTAAAAACATTATACTCATCAAAGTAATTGATCTGGAAACATGTGACGCAGCTACAACAAAGTCTGACAGGGCCAGAAACATGAGCGGTCAGCTGACAATACAGGTTGTAAACAAGCCAATACTTTAGCCAGATTATAAAAGAAATACCACTTTAATTGTAGTTAAACTGAAATTGGTTCCAGACCTCTGAATCACCGCCCAGATATCTGATATTTATTTTAATAAGTCTGGTGTTGTGCTTATTCACGGTTCTTTTCCCAACTGGCAAAATAACAGCTTGTAGGTCATGTTCTCATCTGACGTTATACCAACTCATCTATGAGTGGGTGCTGAATTAGCTGATATGTTTCTATATAAGAGTGTGGACGTAGTCACCATGACGTCACCCATTGGTTTGTGGACTGTCATTTTGAAGCCTCGAATTTGGCATTTTGGCCGTCGGCTTTTTTCAACCAGAAGTGACACGAAAGGGTGGAGCTAAGTACAACCGAACGCTGAATAAGACATTTTTAGTCGACTAAAAATGTTACAATTAACTTTCATGAACTGAAAACACACTGTGAAAGGTTTAAAGTTGTAAGACAAAAACACGGACAACTCCCAGACCAGACAACGCCGTGGTAGCGACCTGTCAATCACAAGGTAGCCACGCCCTAAAGCATACCCTGCTTTATGGTCTATTTGACTCTAAATGGGACCATAATTTACTAAAAGAACATCATGCTGTATTGAAGAAGACTTGAAACTAGTGATTGAGACCATAGACTCATGTTTACAATGTTTACTGAGGTAATAAATCAAGTGAGAAGTAGATTCATTTTCTCATAGACTTCTATACAATCAGACTTCTTCTTGCAACCAGAGGAGTCGCCCCCTGATGAGATTAACAGCTCATATCAGAGGGAGGAGTTTCAACTTCCTCGTCTAATTTAGCAGCCGGCTCATGTTTTGGAGGTCGCCTACTTACTATCAATGTCAGTAGATCAGCTAAGAAGATATCACATGTAAATTAGAATACTTTGACATTACTGGGAGGTGTATTCGTAGTCTTTTGTCAGAGCCTCCCAACACCTCTAGCCAGTACGGTAAGTTGAATTTGAACCAGGAAGTTGGTCTGTAAACTCTGATGGATGTTGACAGTTTGGGTAATTCATTTGATTGTGCGCCGTTGTTGCCTTTCCGAAGGCAGTTTGTTTAAAATCTTTCGTCCGTCTTCCTAGCAATGTTCCTCAGCAAATAACAGTATTTACCAAAACAAATAGAAATCATTACTAAAACTACTGAAATCAAGCAGAAACTATCCTTGGAGGTCTGATCCTGTCTCCTTAACTCTGTATGAGACAGCTATTCCCCAGAGAGGAGGGAGAAAGAGATGGACAGAGAGAGAGAAAGCTCACCTCTTTAGTACCGAGGAGCTACATCACCAGCTGCAGCAATTAACCCCTTCATCCTCCGGGGAACCATTAGAAGGTAGAATAGCCTTTAAAATTGCATATGGCTGCAATTAGAGCTGAGAAAGTGATGAAATGATTTGGCTTGGATTCTTCTGGATAGATTTTTTTCAGGAAACGGCCCTTTTTATAGCGCCATAAATTGGAATTAAAAGAGTAAAGTGCTTTAGCCTATCCTCTCATATCCTCTCCTTTTTGTTCCTTTTCTTTCCTCCTACCCCCTTTCCCCCTCTCCTCACCTCACCTCTCGTCTCCTCTTATCTCATCTCCTTCTTTCCTCTCCTTCCTCTCCTTCCTCTTCTCCTATCCCCACCTTGCCTCTCTTCTTTTCTCCGTCTGCTCTCTCCTCTTCCATTTCCCTCTGTTCGTTTCTTTTTCTGTCCTCCTCGTCTCCTCTCCTTTTCTTCTTGTGCATCTTTTCTCTTCTCCTCTCTTTTTGCTCTCTTTCCTCTCTACCTTTCACTCTACATCTCCTCTCCTTTTCTCTTTTTGTCTCCTCTCCTCTCCTCTCCTTTCCACCTGTCCTTACCTTCTTCCTCCTCACCTCTTCTTTCCTTTATTGTCTCTCCTCACTTTTTCTCTCCTCCTCTCCTCTCCCATTCTTTAATTCCTCCTCTCCTCTCCTCTCCTCTTTTTTGTTCGCCTCCTCTCCTCTTTTGCTCTTTCCTCATTTTTCTCTTCTAATCCTTTAGTCTCCTCTCCTCTGCCATTCCTCCTCTACCTCACCTCTCATTTCCTTTCTCCTTGTCCTTACTCTCTGCTCTTTACCTTTCCTCCTCTTTTCTCCTCTCTGTTCCTCTCCTCACCCTTGTCTTCTCTCTTCTCTCCTTGCCTTCTTTACTTTCCTTTCTCCTCTCCTCTTGTCTCCTTTCTCCCTCTTCCTCTCCTCTCTTCCTTTACTCTTTCCCTCCTCATCGACTCTTACCCCATTTCCTCCCCTCTCTGCTCCTCTCCTACTCCCTCTTTTCTCCTCTCCTCTCCTGTCCACCTAACCTTCCTTACCTTCTTCCTCCTCTCCTCTTCTTTCCTTTATTGTCTCTCCTCTCCTCTCTTTTGCTCTTTCCTAATTTTCTATCCTCTACTCCTTTGCTGCTCTCCTCTGTCATTCCTCCTCTACCTCATCTCTTGTTTCCTTTCTCCTTCCTCCTTTTCTTCCCCTTTGCTGTCCTCACTCTCTCCTATCTACTTTTCCTCCTCTTTTCTCGTCTTAGTTCCTCTCCTCACCCCTTGTCTCCTCTCTTCTCTCCTCGTCGCCTTTAGCCTCCTTTCTCCTCTCCTTTCGTCATATCTTCTCATGCTCCTCTCTCCTTCTTCCTCCCCTCTCCTCCTTTACTCTGTCCTCCTCTTTAGTGCTTCCTCCACTCCTCTACTCTCCTCATTGCTCTTTTCCTCCTCTCATCTCCTCATTGAATCTTACACCGTTTCCTCCCCTCTCCTCTTCTCTCCCACTTCCTCTTTTCTCGTCTCCTCCCTTTTCTCATTTCCTCTTCGTTATGTTCTTCTCTTTTTTGTTTTAATTTCTTTCCTCCCAACTCCTCTCTACCTTTCCTCCTCTTTTCTAATCTCGGTTCCTCTGCTCACCGTTGTGTCCTCTCTTCTCTCCTTCCCACCTTTACTCTCCTTTCTCCTCTCCTCTCCTTTCATCACATCTTCTCTTGCCTCCTCTCTCCTTCTTCCTCTCCTCTCCTCCTATACTCTCTCCCTCCCTACCTCTTGTCTACTCTCCCTATTTCTCTTTTCCTCCTCTCATCTCCTTTTTGACTCTTACCCCATTTCCTCTCCTCTCTGTTCCTCTTTTCTCACAATTCCTTTTTTCCTCGTCTCATCTCCCCCTCTACTCCTTTTTGTCATTTATTCCTTATGTTCTTCTCTTCTTCTTTTTGATTTCTTTCCTCTCAACTCCTCTCTATCTTTCCTCTTCTCCTCTCCTCCTTTACTCTGCTTCCTCCAGTCCTCTCCTTACCTCTCGTCTACTCTCCTTATTTATTTTTTGCTCCTCATCTCCTCCTCTCCTCCCTTATCTCATTTCCTCTTTGTTATGTTCTTATCTTCTCGTTTTCGATTTCTTTCCTCTTGACTCCTCTCTAACTTTCCTCCTTCTCTCTATCTCTCCTCTCCTCTCCTCTCCTCTCCTCTCCTCTCCTCTCCTCTCCTCTCCTCTCCTCTCCTCTCCTCTCCTCACCTCTCCTCTCCTCTCCTCTCCTCTCCTCTCCTCTCTCCTCTCCTCTCCTGTAATAACAGAAGGAGATGGCTTAAGCATCTGTGTCATCAGTGCAGATTAATGTTCTAATAATATTCACAGATGTCATTTCAAATTTCTCTGGTTGTTTATTTTAGCTCTGTGTCGTTTTCGCCTCCTTTTCTTCCTCTTGTCAATGATTCACAGGACTAATCACGAGCTCATCACGGACTTCAAAGCAGCCACTTAAGAGCGCCTGTCTGCTTGGAGTGTGACACACACGCCTCTCCAGCAGCACCGTTTCTGAATCATTCTTAATCTGGATAATTACACACGAGAGGAACTAAATGAGCGAAGGGTTGAGTAAAATAAGGGGGCAGGACGGCGAGAGGAGCGAGGAGAGGAAGTGCTTCCTGACACGTTTGCTTATTATTTTGCTGCTGTAGTTGTTTGTTTATTCATTAAGGATAATCCAATTAAAGCACTTAAGAGCAGCTTAAGAAGGAGCGTACACAAAAACACAGCTCAGAGTGGGTCCGGTCTTGGAGAGAGGACAGGTTGCGGTGGGGTCTGTAAAGCCTGCAGTTTCCACCCCTCCCTGCCACTACAAACAGGGCTGCAGGAGAGCGTGCCAGGGGCTCGGGGCGCCGAGACCATAACATGCCTCCATGGCGGCTCCATGTTGGCTCCGGAGCTGGTCAGTCGCCTGCCTGCCTGCGTCGTCCCCCCCTCCCCCGCGGTGCTTTCCTGTCGTGTGTTGGCTGACTGGTCCCCCTGTGCACATATGCCCACTTACACTGTGTTCCTCTCTAATTAGCTGCTCTTGTCTACACAGACGCACCGGCTTTGTTAAAACATCGCTGGCATGTTCTCGTCTTGTAAAAGTGAATCCTCCCTCACATCGTCAGACGATCTCATTAATCCTGGCCTTGTGCCTTGCAGACTGGACTAATAAAGAGGATGCTCATGGCTCTTTTTTTCCAAACAAGCAATAATAATCTGGAGGGCAGGGATCACTGGTTACCTTGGTAACCTGAGGGTGGACAAATGGCTCTTACCTCATTTTTGTTGGTTTTCGATGAGTCATTTATTCAATCTACGAGTGTTGGCTTTTCCTCTATAGTCAGTTTTCATTACTCTCTAACCAAATCAACTGTTATCTTTCTTTCTTTGTTAATTTTTCTTCCTGTGATAGAGGAAGAGGGAGAGGGAGAGGATGGGAGTGACTCTACTTTAGAGTTTGATCATTAATTATTAGTCTCTGGTTCCTCTGAGGAGAGAAGCTGATGACAGCTAATTAAGGATGAAGTGATGTATATGCTCTCTCTCCCTCCTCCCTCCTCCTTCCTCTCCGTCTCCCCACCCCCCCCCCCCCCCCCTGCCCACCTGCCAAATCATATGCTGGAGCTATAGTCAGTAAATATCCAGAATAAATGTGGGGACAACGGCATCACACATTGTGTTTACCACATGCTTCAGTGATCTTTTAGCAGAGTGGTAGTATAGAGGATTTTGTTTGGGGTGAATTCAAACTACTTCACAGAAACTGGGGTGAAATATTGATGCGTTTTAAAGTAAAATGCTGGCGTTATTCAACATTTTTCCTGTCAACAAATCCCATGAAAAGACCAACAATCTGTAAGTCTGGCTCTCAATACTTTCATTCCTGCTGAAGACAATCTTTAAAAATCAGTTTAATTTTTAAAAAGATCTCACTAATTTCCCAAACCAGATGGGCACTGTAGTTTAAGCAAACACTTCTCTAACAGGGGTAAATTGTGCGTTTGACAGGGACTATTTTCAGGTGTGTGGGATTGACTCAAAGTTAACTACAGTGCAACAGTGAGGCTCATTCATGTGTTTCTAATAGTGTTTGGACAACAATGGAGCTCTATGGCACAGAAGAAGATATGTCAGGCTTTAGTTACATAGACAATACCAGTGAGTCTCATCAATTCATTGTTAGTTTAGTCTTTTTATGGGATTTCTTTATAATGACAAAAAAATACAGTAGAATATTGCAAGCCTTATCCTTTAAAGGTGTTAAATGCGAGATTGGAAGCATTTCTGTTGCTTCCGCACGGCTCCCAACATGGAGAAGGTTGAGCCGGCGGCTACAAGCTAACATTGCTAACCTCCTAATATAGAGTAATATAGTGTGATACTGCAACCTGATATCACGCCAAAGCGTGTAATAGACCCGCCTGTCCACCAGAGGACAGTGTGTCAGTGTCACGTTTTGCCTCACAGAGACGTGGATATTACACGCCTGTATTAACGTGCAGAACCGGCAGGGGGCAACAAATCCACTGACTTAGGATCAGGCAAGAAAACCACTTAGTTAGGGTAAGGGAAAACCTCATAATTACTTAAAATTAGTACGTAAACTAAGTAAAACACGTACGTAAAACACGTAACATCAGTATGGAAAACATAAAAAACATGTGACAAACGTCAACTTACAAGATAAAACACCGGTCTTGAACACCGGCCTCCTGGTTGAAAAGTCCTGTGTTTGTTGGACCCATACACCCACCAGTAGTGGTAGTACCGAAAACACGTGACAAATGTTGACACGCTTTGCCGTGAGACTGGGCTTAATGGACACTGAGGCCGATACCAATATTGATATGTCAGAGTTAATATATATATATATATAAATATATATATATAAACACAAAGCAGAAAAAACACTTTTGACAAGGATCCCTTAAAATAGTTTTTTTTAAATTGTGACCATGATATGAACGCAATATTTTACCGAAAAATAACTTTTTCAGGCCTCTCTATGGCATCTCTATTTCTAATTATCTCAAACATATTTTTTTTTTACATTTTTGTTTTTGTTTTTCACTTTTATCAGTCAACATATATGGCGATACTGATATATCTGAAATAAGATAATATCGACCCGGCACATTTATTGGTCTAGCCCTAATACTATACTATACCATAGCACATAGATATGTCAGTATGCATAAATAACCCACACTTTTTCAGTGTGCTGTTAATGGACACAACTGTCCTATGAAACAACGCAACATGAAATTGAAGGAGCTCCTCAGGACTGCAAAAAAATGTAAAAAATTAAAGTGGTGAGACGGCTACCGCAAGATATAAGAAAACAAAAAATTAAATGTTTGGAAAAACGTATTTTCCTGTAAGTTAGCATAAGCAGTGAGGTCACCGTTTGTTTTTTTCGCTTCATCATCCTCCACAGCTTCGTCTGTTGTGTCGATTCACTTCCAACCAGCTCCACAGAGAAGTGACTGGCGGATAGATCATCATGTCACTCCTGCTCTCCTTCCTCTGCCCTCAAACATTGATGATGATGTCTTTATGACACCACGTCCCCGGGCAAGAGGAGGGACGGAGGAGAGGGAGGGAGGGAGGGAGCGAGGGGGGTGTTATTTTTAAGGTTTGTGGATGGAAAATTGTGCCACATTGACCGCAGTTGGACCACGACTACGACGAAACCAGCTGGACAAACAGAGCATTAAACTAAATTTGCTGGATAAGAAACCATTTTCAAATTGAACTGGAATAATTTTAGAGATTCATTCAAAAGATAAATGATGAGACAGGTCATTAATTAGTTTTAATATTTTTTCTCCTCTCCCAACCCCCCCCCACCCCCTCCTGTCCCGCCATGCCCGCCCCGCCGAAACCTTTCTCTTAAACGTGTGGCGACTCCAGCAATAGTAACACCAGTGGAGGAAATCATTTGTGCCTCCAGGCGAGTCATTACAGAAGCAGAGTGTGAGATTGCAGTGACAAAACTCTGTCTGTGGCCTCGCGACCAGCCAGAGACCAGCACGCCTCTCCACACCCATTACTTCATCCCTCCACCTTTCCTCCTTTCCTCTTTCCTCCACTCGTCTCCTTTCTCTTCCGTTCCTCCCTACGTTTCTTCTTCTCCTCTATCAAACTTTGTTTTCATCACAACCTCTTTTTTTAAGATTTCATCATATTATAATGATGTAGGTGATGTGAAGTAATTTGTTCTCAGATTACATTTCATTTTTTTTTTTTTGCACAATTTTCTCTTTTTATGTTCGAACGTATCCAAAAGAGCACTTCATTTCCCCCAAAAAATACAAAAAATAACACTATTAGCAATGACATGCAAAAATAATGAATATCTGGGTAAAAATCACAAATTTTAAAAACTTAAAAGGTTCAAACTAGGGCTGTCAATTGATTAAAATATTTAATGGCGGTTAATTGCAAATTAATCAGACACATTTTTTAACTGTTAAAAATGTACCTTAAAGGAAGATTTGTCATGTTCTTAATACTCTTATCAATGTGGGAGTGGGCAAATATGCTTGCTTTATGCAAATGTATGTATAATAATCAAAAATAATTGTTAGCTGCAGCCTGTGACACATGTATTATATGCAGTGTGTTGAAATGATTTTATTGGATGTGGAATATGGTTTGGACCTTTTGTTTTTATTTTGATCATGTAAAATGATTTTATACATTTGAATTGTGATATTTAAGTCTAACTATAAAATATTACTGACTGTGCCTTTAAGAGGAAGTCGTGTTCATATTACTTTGAGACTTTTATTTTGTAGACTTTTTGACTGACAATATTCAAAACAAGACTTTGCAGGCTGTTTTTGCCCTAGCTGGCCAGAAGGTGTCAGCTCTGTGTTGGGTAGTGGTCCGCAGCTACACACACAATACACACAAACACACACAAATGCACACACATATTCAAAGCAGGGCGCTACGGCCCACTGATGTCCAGCTGCTCCTGTCAACACTTCGCTACAGCGTGTAATTCACCCTCACACACAACGGCAGCTGAGACCTGAGAGGAGCTCCCACAAAACACACACACACACACACACACACACACACACACACACACACACACACACACACACACACACACACACACAAAGAAGTCTGAAGGGAAAGGAGGAAATAAGAGGTGGAAAAGAGAGTAAGAAAATAATAAAAGTGGACAGAGAGGAAGAGCTGGACGAGGAGAGGGAGAGTTGTGGAGTTGTGGGTGACAGACGCACTGAGAGCCAGACAGACAAAGAGAGAGTGTTTAAGTGGCCTAATCAAGGGACCACCCCTTCAAAGGGAGAGCTGCTGTGTGTGTGTATGTGTGTGTGTGTGTGTGTGTGCGTGTGTTTGGGGGGAGGCAGGGTGGGTTGCACATGAACAGACTGAGTCCAAGTTCCCCTGCAATTATCAACTTACCCATCCTCCTCCTCCTCCTCCTCCCCCTTCATCCCCTGAGAGACCCAAGCTGCTGTACCCATCAACAACTCATTCAGGCCTTAACAAAGCAGCACCACGCCCCCCCCCCCCCACACACACACACACACACACACACATTTTTACAACTGTGCAGCCCAGTCGATGCTGACTTTGAAGATTAATTCTTATGTGCGAATCATTTGAAAACAATTTCCAAAATGGGGATACGTGATCTCCTCTCCTCCTGTTTTTTTTTGGGGGGGTTTATTGTCACCTTGTTGTGTTTTATCAATCCACTCCCAACTCGTCAAATAAGTAATTTTTTCTCCTCATTTGGGTTGTAAAGGTCACGTCAGAGATCTGTTAAGGGAACAAGCTGTTTTAATAGACTCTTGCCTCCCGCTAACACATGCAGTATCCTGCCTGCTTTTGCAGTCAAACTCTGCTAGTATGAAACACAAGGGAAACTCGCTCTGTTGATGTAAGCCTACATGGCCGGCGTGTGCCGCTCCACACGCTGAACATGCCCCGAGGCCATCATCTCACCTACGGCCCTCTTAATGTGGAGCGCCTGCTGAGTGTGTGTGTGTGAACAATATATGCATTTATGCCTCTGTGTGTGTGTGTGTGTGTGTGTGTGTGTGTATTTGTTCTCTAAGCCTTCAGTAATAAGGTTGGCCATGGTGCATCAGAGATAAGGCATTAGGCTGTTGACCTCTGACCTCTAGCTCTGTTTAATACGGAAAACCGGTCACTAACACCCAGGAGAGGCCATGTTTAAGAGGCGCAAACGGCTTAATGAAATCAGTGTGTGTGTTTGTGTGTGTGTGTGTGTGTGTGTGTGTGGTAATTGAGCCAGCTTTATAAAGCAGCTGTATTTAAAGTGTTGTCTTGCATTCAGAATCAGCTTTAATAAAGGAGGTGTTTGAAGACGATTAAATCAAGATTTTTAACAATGGAAAAAGAATGTCAGCTGTCACTGTTTAGTTGCGACGTGACAGCAGTTGTTACTCAACACACAGCAGCATTTGATGTTCTATTATAAGACCCCTTTCAGACATAGAAACTGTGAAATTGGTTGGTTAATTAAGTTTTAAATTCGTTTTTTGGGATTTCACAGACAAAAAAGACGTTGACTCTGTACAAACATTCCAGGATCATTGTAGATAGAGCTGTGATATTTGGCACTCAAGATCGGCAACGATGTGTTAAGGCTTTTACACACTGTTGGCGTTTAAGTGATAAATTTGCACTTCAATATTTTTTTGAACTGTTGTTTTTGTCTATACTTTCACACAGAATGCAAATATGCGGCGAAAAAGTGCCGTACTTTTTCTCCGGAACAAGGTTGATTTTTCTGAGCTTTTGCACCAGGAATAATGGCATCAACCGATCACATTGTGTTGAAAAGGTTGTTTTGCACCTAAATTTATGAAACAACAAACTTTATTCCTCCTTTCAACCTTGACAAAGGCAGTGCAGACCAGATCCACTTTTTCCGTTCTTACCTTTCACAATAAAAGCCCTAGACATATCATATTCACAGGCGAGTGTTTCGCATTTTCATGTTGTTTATTTGTTGTAAGTTTTAAGACAAAAACACAGATGGTGGTACCGACCTGTCAATCACAAGGTAGCCACGTCCTAAAGCATACCCTGCTTTATGGTCTATTTGACTCTAAATGGGACCATAATTTACTAAATGAACATCATGCAGTTCATGCTTTTCTCATAGACTTCTATAAAATCAGACTTATTTCTGCAACCAGAGGAGTCGCCCCCTGCTGGCTGATAGATAGAATGCAAGTTTAAGGCACTTCAGCATTGACTTCACTTTTTAGACCTGGAGGTTAAACACTGTTTTTTTGTCATGTATTCATAGTTTTATTTTGTTACTCACCTCTCCTCTTTTTCCAGATCACTTCACTTCCTGTCTTTGTTTGTTTTCCCACCAGTTTTGATTGTCTGCCCTGCTCTGATTAGTTTCACCTGTTAGCCCTGCACTCACCTGTTCCCACTTCCCCATTAGTCAGTCACTATTTATACCAGCCCACTTCATCTGTTCCTTCTGTTTGTCTTCGTTGCATCTTATGTTTGGAGTTTCTCTGTGGCCTGCATGCTATTTCCTGCCTGCCTTTTGGACTCCACACCTGTAAGCCATTTCAAATAAACCATTGAATTGTTCCTGCTGCCTGATCTGCATTTGGGTCCTTCTCCTGCTAGCTGAGCTCCAAATCGTGACACAGCTATTTCTGCCGCTTTTTGCTCGTACAATGGAGTGAGGAGAAACTGTTCAAAAGTGTGCACCCTTGTCCCTTTTTGTACTATTCACTGCATCTCACCCCCCTCTATTGACCTTTGAGTGGCCAATTTGGCCATTTGAAACAGGCATAAGCATTTTTGCTTGAGACACGGTCGGACAACACTTCCTAAGAGTTAGTTTGGTTCAAGCATACCTCGACCTTTAGAGTGTACGACTCGTATTTATCTTTGTTTTAGACTTTTGCTTTGTTGTGATATTTACCTTAAAAAAATCCTTTAAAGTTCTATCTTATATTGTCAATAAGGACTTCACGTCTGCGTTGTTTCATTTTTGTGTGTGTCTTCGAGTTGTGTGTATGTGTGTGTGTCAGGTAGTTAACCGGGTTTGTCCGGGACACTGAAGACATTCTCCAGCCTCTCCTCCACTCCATTAGGCCGTAAGTGGAGGCGGAAGTGTATCACGTGTGTGTGTGTGTGTGTGTGTGTGCGTTGCATCGATATAAATGTGTGTGCGTGTGTTTCTGGTGCGTGGGGTGTCACTTCGGCTGTATTGGGGTCAGGTTGGGAAATATAGAAGCTTCCAGGCACTCAGCACATAATTGAAAATCTATTTCGCTCAAAGTGAGGAGAGGGAACGAAAGAGTGGAGAACGAATGAAAGAGGGAAGACAGACGGAGGAGGAGGAGGAGGAGGAGGATGGGGGGGACAGGTGACCAAAAGATAATGGTAAGGGGGAGGAGGAGGAAGAAACAGAGAATGAAGGAGATATTATTTCAAAAGGTGGAGTGTGAGACGATGGAGGAGGCGGTGGAGGTGAGGGAAGGACGAAACCGGCGGTGACGGGTGAAGAGCCTTCCCCACCGTCCTAAGTGGATGAAAAGCAAAAGAGACGGCGGAGAACAGTTCATTTTTCTGTCCTAGTAAAGACTTCCTCCCTGTATTATCCAGTCCCTTCTGATCTGTCACAGTGTGTTTCTTCTACTGTGATCTCTTCTTGAAACCGACTTCCAGGCTATCTGAAATAAATGTATGCATACATGCATACATATCACATATAGTCTTTATTATTACTTTGTTGAATACTCAATTCTGATTGCTCAATCACGGCGTTCCACGGTCTGTTATTTCTTTATAAAAGACTGTTGCTATGTATAACAGACCGTTGCTATGGGCGCAGTTCTGATCTCGGACTCTGGAAGACCATTTTTGTGTCAAATTATTGATTTCTTAAGTAAGTAGCCATGTAATAAGAGGGATAATGTACAGCTAGCGGGTCATTGATGTGAAATAAACCGCTTAGCGTCGGGGTGCTGCATCGCCCTGTCGGGGATTATTTCACAACAATGACCGGCTCGCTGTACATTATCCCTTACATAGTCAACGCATCCTCATACAACAATTTATATGATATGTTCTGAAAAGTTATTCCTCATTTTTCATGTGTTCTCTTCATGTCTCTCTTCTTCTACGAATGTCAAACAACACGTGTCAATTTCAGCACGTTACATGCATACAGTCTTTTCAAAATAAACTTCCGTCTTCACAGGAAACAACTTGGTTATGTTTAAGAAAAGATCGTTGTTTGGGTTAAATTAACTATGGAAGTGGTGTTACTTAAATACGGATGTTATGTGGCAAATAAGTCGACGTTGACTTCTGGTTTCACAAGGGACCATAAACTGTATGTACGAAGTGTACGTAGTCACCGTGACGTCACCCATTGGTTTGTGGACTGCTGTTTTGAAGTCTCGAGTTCGCCATTATGGCCATCGCCATCTTGATGCATTGGCTTCACTTTTCAGACCCGGAGGTTGCCCACTGCTGATTTTTGGTATTTGTGGTTTCGGAGTATGAGAACAGCCTGGTAGAGTCTACCATGTTGCTCCGCAATGTTTCTACAGTAGCCCAGCACGGACAAACCAAACACTGGCTCTAGAGAGAGCCTTTCACGTTTTTACGTAACCTGAAGGCCATTGTACCTCTCCGACACATTTGTGAAACTGCGGTAACGTGAGCCACACAGTGCAAAACCGTGGTACCGCCACCCGCCGTCTGACTTCTGTTGCTCCTAAAGTAGTGTTATTATGGTAAGGATGGCCTCTGAGCGAGGCGAATGGCGTTACCACGGTTTGCACTCAGCGGCTCACGTTACTGCAATCCTGTAAAGGGAGGAGTAAGGGGAGGGGTACTCAGTTGGTTGCAATCTGCAACCACACCACTAGATGTTACCAAATCCTACACACTGTACCTTTAACAACAGCAAAACTATATCAAAACATCCGTTTACGAACTCACACAATTTGTGCAGTTTAATCCAAGTCTCATTTAGCGAAGATGCATGTGTTTGGGAAGAAGTGAGCCTACAATGCATGAACGGATGTTTTGATATAGTTTTGCTGTTTTTAAACGCGGCCCCCATTCACTTCAATTCGTCAAGACTTCTCCATTTTGGATTTTACATTCGCCGTGGAGACATGCGAGAAAAAAAAAGTTTTCTTCAAGAATTCAAGGTAACACAGGCTGAGTAATTGATATATAAATGTTGATTTTGTGGGTGAAGTATTCCTTTAAAATCACAAAGATTTCAACTTCTAACATTAACTGTAGTGGATGCCAATTCTTCCTAGAATATAGAAAGTAAACTTCAGGAATATTTATTTTTTCAGAAAAAAATTTACATTGGACAGAGTTACAGAAGCTAGTAAAGAGGCTTATATATTTATATTCTGACTCTCCTCACTCTGCTGATGCCTTCATGCTAACATTGTATACAGCAGCTTCCTCCATCACTAACCTGCTGCTGATGTCTGGGAGCTTTAGGAATTGCTGTGTCTGCTTGGATCCTTTTCCTCTAAATCTAACTGTTTAACCATTTTTTTTTTAGTAACGGTCTGCTCCTGAACTGAACTGTTAATGCACTGAAATTGCAGGATGGTGTAAACACACAGGCTTGCATATTACACCTCACCGTATTGACTTTGCACTCAGGTTTACAGTGATGTTGGTGTTTTACTGCTGTAATGACGGGCTGTTGAACATCTCGAGGGCCTGTGGGTTTCGTCATGTGAGAGCTTCGTTCTGTTGTTACCACCGAAGCTTTTTGGTGCAAATGACTTTGAGGAAAAGCTTATGTGTTTATTTTTACGACCATTAGAGCTGCTGTGAAATTGTCACTACTTTTACACCAACCACAGTTGTGTTCTTGGATAAACAGCAACTGTATTTGTTGCAAATAGCTTCAGAATAAGAAGACCAAGAGACTATTAAGGGATCTCAGTCATGTGTTTCGTGATTATTTCTTTGTCTAAAAACCTGCATTTTCAACTTTTGTTCACTGAATAAAACTCAACAATACAAAACATAAATCTGGACTGTTTCTCACTTATGTGTTTCTGGTCTGGTTGGTTTGTATATTTCAATACTCGTGATGACTATTGTCACAATTCAACCCTAATCCTGTGCTTAATGTAAACATAACTCACTCTATTCTTTCCATAAATGTCCTCTCTCTCAAGGTCTAAAACTGAAGTTGGTCTTAAACAAGATAAAAAAATGATATGAAGCTTTGGTGAATTATTTTTTATCACACCAGAGTTTTTGGTATTCCAATAAACCAAAATTGCACTTTTAATTAGCGGAGCAGCAACAACAAGTAAAAAGCCGACCACAGAAACACTGACATTACAGTGCAACACTTCACCTCATTAAAATACTGGATCTGTGAAAATGAAAGGACAGGAAGAGGAGAGGCAACACAGCGATTTTTTTGGGGGAAAAAAGAGAGCTGATTGTTCACTGCTGTGGAGAGTTAAAATTATAATAGGGTGTAAGTATGAGCCCCTGCAACAGAAGCAACATAGAAAGTATTTCTGTTTATGGAGGATGGAACCTGCCAAAATTAAATAAATAATATTAAAAATAGATGTAGCCATAATTTAAAAAAATATAGATATTACATAAATTACTAAAAGGGGATCTTAAACAGAAAAGTAAATAAATAATAGAACTAATACAAAGGTAACTAAATAAAGAATCAAATTAAAACAGAAATATCAATTTATGTCTGTTTTATCAATTAATGGCTACATTTATTTTCATATATTTTTATTTAGCATATAGGCAGGTTCCGTCCTCCATATCTTTTTCTCATGAACGGTAAGATATCCTGCATCTGTATAATTGTGTGTCTTTTTGTGTCTGTACCTGTGTCCAGTTGAGGACAGTCTGGAGGTTTGGGGCTGAAGACGTCTTATTTACTGGGATGAAGAAGAAGACGAGGTTTCAGGTAGGAGAGTGGAGAGTGGCGGGAAATGACAGGAAGTCAAATCCGAAAGTTAAAGAGTAAAGACGCTTTGACTTTGACAGATTCAACAAGTGGTAGAAAACAGCTGATGTAGAAAACAAAATAATTTGAAATTAAAATTTATATTGGGGGATATTCAAATATGCTCAAAATGTACTTTTTTTTGCTATGCTACGACAACCACACACCAAATGTAATCATAATCATAAATGAACTTATTATTAGATACAAAAACATTAAACATGTTCTAGTAGAAACCCAAAATACAAGTATGCACCTTAAAATAAGCATAATAGGTCCACTTTAATATGTGTTGAAATGAAATCGACACCCTTGATGAACACCATCAAAAAAGTAACAACTTGTACTATTTAATATACTGAGTATATTAAAGGCCGGCATCCATAAAAAAAAGGTTTGGATGTGTTGCATGAATGTGTCCGTATACGGCTTAATTATTGATTTTAATGTTGACGGCTGTAATAGAGGTCAGGTTCAGGATTGGAGGGATGGATGCGTCTGTAAGACTTGTTAATTAAATTATGAATTGATAATTGAGGGGTATGATATTGTGATGTGTTTGGTAAAGTTTTTGGATGGTGAGCGGCTCTGCTGGAAGTGCAACTGACCTGTATCAATATTCATTAAGCTCTGAAATTGTATCCTCAAATGTTAAAAAGCCACAGAAATGTAACATTATACCAAATCAAAAAGTGCCAAAAAACAATTACACTATGCTTAATATTCATATAATTGTTGCTATGTTTAATTAAACAATAAGTATTAATATGTAAGTATATATATTTAAATGATAAGTAATTTTCTAAACTGTTATCGTTCATATTTATTCGTTATTTACTTTTAGCCAATTAGGCTCAATTTGTAAAGTCAAAATCATGATGCAAAAATGTTGTGAAAATCGCTCCGATGTGCAGAAGAATCAGAAATAGCACCACAAAGAACACAGTTTAGCTCATCTGTGCACATGTCCATGTGTCTGTATGTGTGTGTGAGACAGGTAGTGAGGGTGTGTGTGTGTGTGTGTGTGTGTGTGTGTGTGTGTGTGTGTGTGTGTGTGTGTGTGTGTGTGTGTGTGTGTGTGTGTGTGTGTGTGTGCCCGAGGCCTCTTCATCTCATCAGTAGAAATCTATTCTGCTCAGACTCATCCAATAAGGTGGGTAATGATACTCCACTCTAATATTGGGACCGTCCAAATTGAACACATTTAAACTTTAATGCAAGTCAAGTCCTGGGGAGAATGTAATCTGCCCCACTAAGTGTGTCTGTGTGTGTGTGTGTGTGTGTGTGTGTGTGTGTGGATCCATGCATTTATTTTTGTGTAGTGTAAAGCACTTTTTCTCTGTTACTCCACTAATGAATTTAAATATGTTGAATCAGTTTTAAGAAGAAGGTGAGAGGTGAGATGAGAACATGTGAAGCGTCAGTTTGAACAGTTGAAGCAACAGTGTTTCTGTGTTTAGAGGCTCCAGCTGAGAGGAGCTCCACGATGAGAAAAACACATTGCACACCTTTCAACCTCGCTCCCCTCATCTTCCGCCGAGACAAAGTTCACTCTCTCTTTCTGGTTTCCTGTGAATGTAAACAAGTTTGTGAAGCTTGTTTTTTTTTATTTACATTTTTATCTGTTTTTGACCAAAGGTTTCTTCTTAGCCTTATCAATAACTCATGGCAGTACCCCTAACAGTTTTGGTGTTTACTCTCATTGTAACTATAACTGTAACTTTAACTGTAATTTATTTTATGAATATTTATAAACAGTTAACTTTTTTTAACCTAAAATTTTTGGCAATGATGTCAGCCTTATTTATAAAAACTTTATAAAACAAAAAAATATTTTAGAAATATTTATAAAAAGTTAACTTTATTAAGTTAAAATTTCTGGCAATGATGTCGGCCTTATTATTTATAAAAAGTTAACATCTTTTAATTTAACTTAACTTAACTTAACTCGTTACAGTACACAGTTTCATTTTTATCTAATATTTCTTTAACATCAGCATGTTAGCATACTAAAGTTAGCATTTAGCTAAAAGTACCACTGTGCCTAAGTACAGCCTCACAGAGCTCTTAGCAGTGCTGTAGACTCCTAGTGTTGTTTTGAGCGTTCAAAGGAACACTTAAAAAAGTAAATATGTATTTACGTGTACAGAAAAAGATAAAAAATTGGATGTTTAATTTTGATTAAGATCAAGATGTTTAAGTCAGCTGACTTTGTCTCAAAAGCCTGGAAAACAGGCAATATGGACTATTTGATTTGTTTTTATTTATTATATTTTATATGTTTTATCAGTAATTTATGAATCTTGTTGGAGACATTAGGGTGAAATCAGATTCTGACAATTTACGTGAATCAATTTTTCTTCATTTTTAGACACTTTGTTGTATTGTTTAAAGCGCTACATACAGAATGGGATCTGGTTTGTATTAATTTATGGTGTCACGCAAGTACATGTGAGCTGGGCGTATCGGTTGGAATGACACAATGATAAAAAAATCGTCATGTGTTGTATAGCTTTTTTGAAAATTACACAGTAGCAAAACCAAATATTTTAGTTTACACCTAAGCAGAGTCTATAAATCAATTTGAGGGTATCTCTGTGTGTGTTGAGGGAAAGTGTTGTGATTGATTATTTAGACATGTTGCGAGCCTCGCCAATTCTCTGTGTGCGCGTACAGCTCAGACGTCCATCCACAAATACGTACGTGTGTGGTGTTTTACCAATAATCCATGAAGAATCCTCTTCCTCCTCCTCCATTTCCTCTTCCTCCCAGGATGTAAGGGTCACATCAAAGGAAGAGCAGCGCCCTTTGACCCCGTGACCCCAGTTTAGCAGCTTTACGAGCGAGCAGGGCGAGAATCCATTAGCTACAGCAACATCATCATCAACAACAATGACGAAGAAGAAGAAGTAGCAGATTTAAAATCAAGGAAATGTTAACTGTAAAAGCCACAATGTTAACGTCGCAATTCCTTCCATTTAGGGATGGAAAATTATTATTAAATTGTGATTATTATTAATATGATAGAAGGATAGAAGTAAACCAAATGATTATACCAAACATGACAACAACAGTTAGTGATTTGTTTTACATACGGTAACTCTTCTGTTTTCTCATTATTACTATTTCAATGACATAATTATTTGGTACCTGAAAACCTGATGGGATTAGATTCCTTGTTTTCATAACTAATGAAAAATGACAGGGCAAAGTGAATAGAGCTTAACATGCTGAGTGCCGTGTGTGCGAGTGCATTTCTGCTTGTAAATGGGGCTAACCTGCATTTAAAGCAGCCCTCGGCATTGCTCCCTGTTTTTGTCTTTTTCACAATGAGTAACTTATCTAAACCATCCCCTCTTCAGCGCTCAACTTCAGCCGCCTATTTATCCATTTTGGGTTGCGTGCAGCCCGTCGTTAGTATTCCAGTACACACCTCAACAAAGCCATTATCATAAAAACACACACATTCACATGCAGATGGATGGCTCTTAGCCTCTTAGCTCTGCAGCTAATGGTGCTAGCCACTTAATTAAGGTCACTTATGGACAAACTCTGTTAGCATGGGCACTAATAAGTACTGCCCAGACAATGGGATTGCGTGTGCGTGTGTGTGAGTGTGTGTATGGTAATGATATTGCTGTAAAGCCTGACCTGCAGTCTCCATTACCTCCAGCTTATTGAGTGGTTTGTTTTGCAGAGTGGCTCTTAGAGGTGGGTATCATTGAAATTTCCCCAGATGGACAACTGGACACTTTAGAAAATGCATCACAATACATTTTGAGCTGAAGTGTGTGTGTGTGGCCCAGTTAAGAGGCACCCAGAGACAGAAAAAAAGAGATAAAGTGTCTGCAGTTTTCTCACCAGAAACCCATGTGGAAACTGAATATCCGGCACGTCGTTAATTTATAGCCCCCTGCTTTCCTCCTCGTCTCCCTCAGTCCTTTTGCTCCTGTCCTCCCTTCCGGAGCCTCTCCTCAAGTTGCCTCATCTAAAAACAATTAGTTCCCCCAAGAAGACTGACCGACCGGTCGGGTTAGGGAGAGTGTGTGTGTGGCGTCGTCCCGCTGGGGGAGCGTAACGTTGCCCTCTAACGTCGCCAAACAGGATGCTTCCGAAGACCTGCTGACCTTTCACCTTCAGTGGTGAGGATGAGAGACGAGGGGAAGCAGAGGGTTGGGGGTCGGGAGGAGCAATGGAAGACCCTGACATGGCGGCTTAGTGAAGGATATGAGAAATAGCTTTTGGGTCCAGTCAGTACAGTATGTGGTTCAGTTTCAAAGTAGTTCAAGTGGCATCCAGCAACTACCTGTACTGTCAGTGAATGTCATGTGGATTATTTATTATTCAGGCAACCTACATTTTCAAGTATCACAAGTTGTATTGTGTAATTTTATTTTATGTTGTGTCATTTTATATCATCATATCTTTTCTAGGGCTGTCAATCGATTAAAATATTTAATTGTGATTAATCGCATGATTGTTCATAGTTAATCGCGATTAATCGCACTTTTTTTATCTGATCAAAATGTACCTTAATGGGAGATTTGTCAAGAATGTCATACTGTTATCAACATGGGAGTGGGCAAATATTTTTGCTTTATGCAAATGTATGTATATATTTATGATTGGAAATCAATTAACCACACAAAACAATGACAAATATTGTCCAGAAACCCTCACAGGTACTGCATTTAGCATAAACAATATTCTCAAATCATAACATAGCAAACTCAAGCCCAACAGGCAACAACAGCTGTCAGTCTGTCAGTGTGCTGACTTGACTATGACTTGCCCCAAACTACAAGTGATTATATAATAATAATAGGATCATATCCTATTGTATTTTAACCAAACATAAAGTAACATAACATGTCGTGTTGTAAGCTATCTTTTTGTAGCTTATTCATAGATGTATGTATATATATATATGTATATGGAGGTAGTCTCCGTGATGTCACCCATAGGTTTCTGAAGAGCCGTTGTGAAGCTCAAAGTGGGTGGCTCTGGCCGTCGCCATCTTGGCAGTGGCGA
Source organism: Sebastolobus alascanus (assembly GCA_916701645.2). Classification (NCBI taxonomy): domain Eukaryota; kingdom Metazoa; phylum Chordata; class Actinopteri; order Perciformes; family Sebastidae; genus Sebastolobus; species Sebastolobus alascanus. The sequence goes on from CAKAOJ020000032.1 coordinate 328,643, forward strand.
CACAGTCTAGGTGGATCGTTGGTAGAGCTGAGGCGGGCCCGGGTGACACAGCAGAGTTATATAAACCCCCCCCCCCCCCATATAGCTGTCATGAACCCATATTGTTGTCGTATCATGTCATATCCTACCTGGTCTTGTTGTTGTGCCAAATCACATTGTATTGAATTATACCATGTCATATTATATTGTATTTTATCATATTATGCCTGACATAGTTTGTCATATATAAAAGCGTATCATACTCATATAGCTCTATATTATCAGCATGGTATCACACTGGAACATTTATATTTTACTCTTTACCCATATTTTATCATATCATAGAGGAAACCCACGTTTCATTCATGTGTTGAGCAGCCATTCACTGAGAGACGTTGACTTATTGCTCCCCAGGTGAAAACAATTGATTATGTCCTCACGGGGACACTAAAGAACAGCTGTTTCTTTCTTTCTCCATAACCAATCCGTCTTTCACCCTCACTACCTCTGTCTCTTTCTCCTCTTTTTCTTTCCTGTCTTCCCCTCCCTCTTATCTTTTCTCTTCTCACTACATACATACAGTATATACATACAGTATATATACGTCCCCCATCGTTTTTACCACCATATACCTCTTTCCTCAACTTTCATGGAAGGCCACCCTCTTTGCTCATTCTCTCATAGCATTGTACGTGGTCTCATGATCAGGAAGCCAAAGTTCAGAGGTCAGATAAATAGTTGTCAGGAGGGCCTCATCCCGGGAGGGAGGGAGGGAGAGAGAGAGAAAGAGAGAGAGAGAGAGAGAGAGAGAGAGAGGATTGTTATTAGATGAGAAACTTGAAACTGGATGTGAAATTAGCCTTTTAGCTGAAGAGAACAAGAACTTGTCCCCTTTTTCCCTCTTTGTCTTCTCTTAAAGGGCGGGTCCATTATTATTATTATTATTATTATTATTATTATTATTATTATTATTATTATTATTATTAATTTAGTCTTTTTATATCATTCTGTAGCTTCACAATGGTGTTCCTTATGTATTCAAATTCAACCATTAAAATTTTGGTCAAAGTATTTATGTTTTAGCGTCAAAATGCTATTTTCCGAAGCCCTTCTAAAAACGTTCCTTCGTGACCTGACGTAGGTTTCTGCATGATGACGCTGCTACATCTACAGTGTATAAACATCCTTATAGTCAGTGTATTAAAGTTACATACAGTAACTCAGATGACGGTCGACACGCCCTCAGTTTGGAGAAGCAGACAGGAGCACCGGCACGAAACATAAGCAATGTACTGCTGTGTTGACGCCGCGTTAGTTCGGATGCAAAAAACGACCATTAGACGGCACGCCTTGACAAATCACATCACGAATTCCATCATTTGAAAACCAATCATATAGCGTGGTCAATCCTTTCCAAGCAAATTAAATGTCGAAATCCATAATTTGACAGCCAATCACGCTCCGTAGTCCATCTTTCTAAACGGGAATCAAATGGTGTGATCAATCTTTTTACTTTTTTTTTAACTTTCGTTGCTGCCTTTCATCGCTGCCTTTTGTTGCTATTTTCTCTGTGGTTTTCGGGCAGTAGGGTAAAAATCTCATGTTCTTGTCTGAATTCAATTAAATTTGAGTCTTATGAAATGGTCTGTGTTCATTTTGAATGCATAAATGTTAACGTAAATGTCACCACCTCATATTATCACAAAATTTGCAAGGCGGTAGACCAGCAACCCTCGTGTTGTGCAAGGTAAAATGACTGTTTTTGTGAATGGAGTCTGGTGGCTTTGAAGACAGCTATATAACGGCTTCAGTTCCCCGTTGGCAAGGGCTGTCTGATGGCGAGGTAAAGCGGTGAAAATATTCTAAATATAGCGTACACTTAAACTGATAGAGATTTTTTTTAGTTGGCTAAAACAAGTTTTTCTGCTGCTCCTGTCCACAACCGCTTTACCTCATCGTCAGACAGCCCTTTCCGACAGGGAACTGAAGCCGTTATATCGTTCTCTTCAAAGCCAACAGACTGCATTCACAAAAACACTAATTTTACCTCACAGAAAACGGGAGTATACATACAACCCCACTGCAAAAAATGTGAACTAACCCTTTCAGTTGTTTCCAAACAAAGCACAGATAATGTTGACTCAGCTAGTGTTCCCATTATTCATAACCTTATTGATAAGCTTACTTTGGTAACCTACGCCACTGCTTTTTGCTGAGTGGGAGTTTCTATTTGAAAAAAAAAGGGAAACGAACACAGATGGACCCGGTCTTTAAAGCAGCCTGCAGGTTTAATGCAGAATGTTTTTTTGTATATGAGACTGACTGAGAATCCAAAGGTAGATTTGCTCTACTATAGTTAAAGCTTCAGTTGAATTAGGACAGACATGAAAATGTACAATAAATGAAAAAATGTTGCCTTACAATATATTTTTTTCTGTATGCATATTGGAATTTCTTTGAAGCATGTAAGTATAATATCATTTAAAGTGGAAATTAGACTTTAGCGAGCATCTGAAAACACATTTATTTTATATTACCAATAAGCTTCACACGGTGGATTTCGGTGCATGATTCATTCTCCTGCTGAAGATTTTGCATTAACGAGGTTGTGCTGCAGATGAAATAGGTGGCCTCCCCTCACACACAGACTACATCAAACTGAGGCGGCAATCCCATTTCAGAAAGCCATGTGAAATAGATACGTCAACACAAAACGAACAGGGAGACAGAGAGAGAGAGAGAGAGAGAGAGAGAGAGATGGGGGTTGGAGGAAAAGGGGGAGATGGGTGGAAGGATAAAAGATGGATTAAGGTTGTGTCTCAGATTGGCAGGAGCGGTTTGTATGTGCTGCATGTGTGCATTTAATGTGTATGTGTTTAACAGTAAGCTGAGAGATGTGCGACTTTATTTGTTACAGTGTTTTTCCTGCAGCCTGCCGTTCCCCATGTCGCAGAAGGAGAAAGCCTTCTTACCCAACATACTTATCTCTCTCTCTCTGTGTGTGTGTGTGTGTGTGTGTGTGTGTGTTTTGTGTGTGTGTGTGTGTGTGTGTGTGTGTGTGTGTGTGCGTGTGTGTGTGCAAACCCCCTTACATGTGATAATGACAGCTGTAATGCCCGTCTGATATCTACTCAGCTCTGGGACTTCAGCTGCATGTTTGTATCTGTTTGTGTGTGTGTGTGTGTTTGTGTACAAGGACCTGAAACATGCACTTGGGATAGACACACTTTAAACACTCTTTGTGTGAACGCAGGATAATCTTTAACTTGTGTGTGTGTGTGTGTGTGTGTGTGCAGGGGGAAGACTGTGTGATATGACAGGTGTTGGGGATGAGATCTCCAATTATCACACTTTAATACCTTTTTTCCTGTTCACACATAAACACCTCAGAGTGGAGGGGCGGTTCAGGAGGAAGCGAAAATCTAGTGAGAGTCCAAAAAAGAGTTTTTGTGAACCTGAATGTTTTTTATCAGTGCTGAACTCCAATAAATGGACTATTGTAATTTTCAAAATAAAAGCTATAACTCAAATAGTGGCCAGTTTTCAAATAATATATAGTCTAGTCAAACAAATATAGATCTCAGAGTTTAACTGTTTACCTTATACAGTATATTACCTTTTATTTCTATTTGTTTTTGTTTTTGTTGCTGCTTTTTTATTGTATCTAAAGCACTTTGTAAACACTGTAATTAGAAAAGTACTACAAATAAAGGTTCATTTTTATTATTATACAAAAAGGTGGAAATACATAAATTGCTTAAACCCATTATAATGTATTGCATGGTAAAGAAAACACACATTTTTGATTGGCTGACAAGTGTCTGTTAAAATCTTATAAAAGGACACCTCCAACAAAAAAATTAAACACTAAGAGCAACATGTATTAATGTGGTAACCATAGTAACATAGGTTTTACTTGATGCTGTGAAAATAATAGACTCAGTTTAGGAGGCGGAAACACTTTTCGGCTCTGGTGGATTGTAGCGTTCTCCACCTCCTCCATGATTTCTTTAAATTTCAGGACACCTTGAGTGTATTATTTATTGCAATTTACACTTTTAGAGCTCGATTTTCATCAGTATGACATCTTTTTTAACTAATACAGTTTAATTCCCCTTTAACACTTACTCAAGATTTCCAGGGACGATGTCACGAGGGTTATCTTGGCTTGGGCTTGAGACTTAAAGTTTTTAACAAAAAGTCTACATTTGCGGAGAGCCGGTACAAATGTTAGGCTGGACGAAGGTAATGCAGGACAAAATTAACACGGAACGAAAGTAACACAGCGATTTTGTCCGTGCCCATACGAGTTTGATATGCCTAAATACGTCAGCATGCAACATGCACCCGAACAAAAAATGCGTGGATACGTCATACCTTACCTTCAAAGCTGTTTTGGATCACGGAAAGTAAATTTACTCAAGCAGCCATTTTTTTTTAATGCCAAGTTGTATTTATTGTTTCATAATGTTTCATAATTGTTTCATTGTCATAATGATCATTTGACAGATTATTTAGCACTTTAACACATCCTGAAGTTTGACATGTCAGAGTTGTTCAGTAGTCAGGTTCAGCTGTCATTTAAATTTTCTTTAACATTTATACTGTTGTAAAACTTTCGATGAAATTGAAAATGAAATTTGATATTTTTTTATTAAGACAAAGCACATAATATGTTTGCAATCACATATTAACAAGGACATTGTCAGACATGTTTAATAAAAACAAGAACAACTGAAAGAATTCAAGTTTACACCATTTAGTTACTTTCATCCCAACTGACAGGGTCGAAAGTATCAACGTGCGCAACGTCCGTTCAAAGTCAAATTATACCGAAGTCGTTCCACATTTGTACAAAAGAACACCTGGTATTGATCGAACACACATGTGAGTTGTTAATCACAATGACAATTAGTTTCTATTTGTAAGGTTATCTTTTAAAATTACATTTATCTGTAAAGTGTTACTTTTGTACCGGCTCTCCTCTACAAACAGGGATTGGCAGGCAGGGCGGCCTAAAGGAATATGCTACTGCATTATGGGACATGCAGGATCTACCATCTTTGGAGCTGTTCCCATACTAGAGGCTAATGTTTGAATTATGCTTGACGCATCCGCGAGGGGCGTGAGTGTTCGCACATCCAACATTTTCTAACTATGCAGACGCAGATGGGCATAGAAAATAAAGAACTCTGAGGAGCTGCTGGTGCAGAAGTGAGGGATATCGGTTTGCCGCGAGAAGAAACCTGCACGTAGAGAAGATATAAAAACGTTTCCTCGTCATGATTCAGCGTTGCCTCATATCTGTGCGACCGTGGCTTAAAAGTGGAGATATCTCGACCTCTGCAGTTTCCATTATGACCAACTCCTTTTAAAATCTGTCTCTTGTGAAGCCCCCAAACTTTATGGAAGCATAAAACTAAATTACTGAAGTCCTCCTTTAAAGTACAACAGATGGAGGAAGTGTCGAGTTTGCAGCAAGCAGACAACGCAACACAAACAGAAAACACTAAGAAGACTAAAATATGCTAAAATATATTTATAAAATATAAGTAGGAAACAAATTTAAAAAATGATGTTGTCTAATAATGGCTGGCCTCTAATATAGACCTCAGAAAAACAAAAAAAAGCCCTGGACACCATTTGAGAATCTGTAGTTTGACTTTGTCTTGCTTCCCAAAAGGAGCGGTGCAGCTTTACAGAATGTTTCTCTTTATGTGTATGATCTCAACCTTCATGTAGACATTTGCACAGATGAACACATATGAATATATAAATATATCAGCCGATTAGACTGTTGTCAGGCTATTAAATAGGCGTTGTCAATCGCTATAAGCCCCATAGATGTGGGTCATAGGGGTCTACTACACCCACTAGTAGGTTTTATCATCTATTCACATGGTAGATCACCGAAAGAAGGTATAAAAGAACACGACAGCAAACGTAGTAATTATGACAGGATTATGATTTTGATGATTTGTGTTAGTGTTTTGTTGCCTAAACCTGAAGAAGTTGTAGTTTCGTTGCCTAAACCTAAAGAAGTTGTAGTTTCGTTGCCTAAACCTAAAGAAGTTGTAGTTTTGTTGCCTAAACCTAAATAAGTTGTAGTTTCGTTGCCAGTTTCGTTGCCTAAACCTAAAGAAGTTGTAGTTTCGTTGCCTAAACCTAAAGAAGTTGTAGTTTCGTTGCCTAAACGTGTTGCTTTTAAGTTTTACTTTCACTTTTACAACGTAGTAGGCCCCTAATGACCCAGATCTACTGTACTTATAGCGACTGATAACGCCTATTTAATGGCCTGATAACAGTCGTATCGGGTGAATATATATATATAAACACATGCATACAGACAGTGTCAGTCTCCCTCCCTGTGTTCCTGTCCTCTTCCCTCTCTCTCTCCTCCTTTGATCGTTGTGTATCTGCTGCATCAGCAAGGTGCCAGGCAGCACAATGACATCATCTAATGGAGACAGTGTGGGATGACTGACACTATCCTCTGCCTGTCAATCATCAGCACCGCCCTCTAGGAAAGCTGTGTTTATCTGCAGCTGTGACTGACTTGACAGGTGTGTGCACCCCGTCCAACGCATGCCGTCACACACAGGTCTGTTTTCTCTCCAACTGTTTATTGTTAACCCCGAGTCAATCTTAACCCATTAAAGCTGCGATCTTCACTCTAACTTTCAGCAACATTCAAACTTCAGGAGGGATGATGGAGCTTTGTTGTCTGTGCTTTGCAGTGAAAACATCATCAACCAATCAGGTACTGTGAGAGTGAATATATTCATCAATATGTTATTTACTAAAGTGACTAAGTGTGATGGCATTACGTTTATGAGTTGGATAGGTGCGACCAGACGAACATGGAGAAAGTATGGTGAGCATCTCTGGCCAAAATAAATCAGATGTTTTTAGTGTTTTGCCCAACATTATAGCTTTAAAGAGGACATATCATGCTCATTTCCAGGTTCATACTTGTATTTTGGAATTCGACTTGAACATGTTTACATACATTAATGTTCAAAAAATGGCCTGCATGTGACATAGGAAGGGGAACCAGATCTGAATGGCTTGTTGAATCACATGTTTTCTGATCCAGGCAGCCCACAAACAACTGACTGGGAGTTTTTCATGATATATCCTCTTTAAACTAAAATCCCACAAACGATAACCCTAAAATAACACAAATTCAGGGTTGAAATTGAGCTGGTGCTTTGAGGTTTTACATGGTATTTCTTGTAACATGAAGGTTTCCATATTTTTTTCCAAGCCAAGATGTGCCAAAGTATGCAAACCCTGTCAAACCACACAGAGAGGGCAACTTTGCATGATGGTAAAGGCTAAATAATGCAGTGGAAACTTAAAGGGGACATATAATGTTCAATTTGACGTTCTTACTTGTATTTTGGGTTTCTACTAGAACATGTTTACATGCTTTAATGTTAAAAAAAAAAAAAAACATTCTTTTTCTCCTGTCTGAATATACCTGTATTCACCCTCTGTCTGAAACGCTCCGTCTCTTTAAGCCCCCTCCCCTAAAAGCCCAGTCTGCTCTGATTGGCTTGTGAGAAAAATATGGTGCACCTTTACAAAGGTAGATTTGAAGCTGTGGGCAATATATTCTAATGAGCCTGCATGTGTCATAGGAAGGGGAGCCAATTCTGAATGGCTTGTTGAATCATATGTTTTCTGATCTAGACAGCCCACAAAAATCAGACTGGGTTGTCTTATTTCACAGTTTGTGGGTTGGTAGACACTCTTGATACCCAAATGTATATGAACAAGCACTGAAAAAGTGAGTTTTTCATGATATTTCCCCTTTAAGGTCTTCATAAAATGTCAAAACATAAATTTTGCGTGAGATTAGATTTGTTACTCTGAATTTTCTACCCCTATCTAACTATCCCATTGTCTAAATTGTGCTGACCAGGAGTTGGTCTATCTAATTATATGGAGCAAATTAATTCTTAATTACTGGATAGAGAATAATCTAAAATGCAATTCACATACCCAGTCATGAACAGCGTTGCACAGTTTGTTTGTGTAATGAGCGAATGACAAATTTGTTTCACTTTAAAGAACAATTTCACACCAGCTGAAAATCTATTTCTATGGATTATTATTATGTATTTAAACACATTAAGGAAACATGTATCTTATTAAAAGATTAAACATAAACAACCAAAAACAAACAGATAGATTTGAAGACAATATACAAAATGTACTGGTCCTTTGAGAAATACCAAACTAGAATATGTTCGTCTCTCCCTGCAGAGAAAAATGATACGACAGCATAAAATCCAGCTGAGAAAGAAACCTCGCTGGAGCCAAAGCAGTTTGATTCTTGCAGGACATTAGTGTTATGATGCTAATAAAAGTTTGTAAACAATTGTTTACAATTTTGATACCAGCAGCTACTGTGAAGGTTTTCTTTGTTTGTATACAGGCACATAAGACTTAAACATTTTCTTTGTTCTTACACTTTTTTTCAATTATTTTCAGTTATTTATGTTTTTAAAAAAATCACTTTAAATTAAATCTAAATAATTTGGCAGATACTTTTGTCCAAAGTGACATTTTTCCCATAAATGCAAATTATATTAGCAGCACCTTTGGGTTCAGTGTTCGCTAAACGACACTGTGGACAGGAGGAGCCAGACAACCACCCGCCAAAATGTGTAATTAATGGCATAAAATATAAAGCATCTGCTAAATAAGCTCATTTGAGTTACTTATTTAAATTATGTAATGTATTACTGCACTTACAATTTGTTCTATGTTTCCTGGAAAATGAACATTAACAAAAAGTCAATTCAATTAATTTAAATTCATATCAATATCACTTCAAAATAACAACAATATCAGAGTTCAATATAACTAAATAAATACACAACGAATAAGAGGAGAAACACTGTTCATCTCAAAGCTCAAAAGCTGTTTATAGGTTGTAGAATTGTGGAAACAAAAACTGAATAAATAATACATTTATTAAAACAGTCAAACATGCCAGCAGGATTTTAATAATATCAGATAATTTGTTCATAATTGATTATTTTCCGGGTTTCAGTCCATGTTTTGCTCCTAAACTGAAACATTTCTGTGTAACTCAACAGATACTGGTAATTGTTCATTTTAATTTTTAATTTTTTTTTTTAAACAACTCATACTGGTTCTGTTAGAGAACCGTGTGAACACCAGGCAGGCAGACGTACAGTCAGACCACAGACGAGTCGTTCATCTCTCTCAACACTGAATTTGTAAAATGAGAGCATATTATTCACTATTACTTGCTCTGTTGCCCTCATTTGAAAAAGTTCGCTCCAGCTTTGGTTTGGTTGCTGGATTAATATTTCAGCAAGTTGATTTAGCTGCATAAATATTATATTTGTGATCAGGATCGTAAAGGCAGCAGATTATTTGTGGATGTTTGTTGGACAGTTAAGACAACATTATAGTCAGCCCAGTCGCACAGCAGTTTGTGAAATAGTCACAAAATTGAATGTATTGATTCATTTACATATTTCTCTTTTTTTTTGTGATGGTCAGCACAAAATCAATTTGTATGTAATCCACATGATTGTGAACTGGAAAAAAAACACAGGACTTTCACCCAGGAGACCGATGTTCATGTCCCGTGTGAAACCACGAGTCAAAGTTGATTTATTTGTCACGTAACTTCTGTACTTAAATTACGGCACATCTGGTGTTATTTTAACCCAAACCACGTTCTTTTCCTAAACCTAACTGGGTAGTTTTATTTTGAAAAGACTGGAGTGGAAATTGACACATGCTGGACATTCGTTGGAAAAAACATGAAAAATATGTTGTTAAAGGTCGTGCTGAGCGCCACAAAAAAAAGAAGGGAAATTCGTGTCTATGTACACGAATCAAATAATGTGTGAATGAATCATTATTATGGAGAAACATTAATATTCTGTCACCAACCTGCTGCATCATCTGTTTTTATGAATGTGTTTTCTAAAATCTTAATATTCTTTATAGTGCAGCAGTTTTTATAGTAGTTGTAATACTATCAGTGGTCAGTAATAAAATGTCTCTAATCTGAAGTATTTGGTATTGTTCTCTTAATTTTTTTTGGAGCTTCTGTCTCTCCAGCCTCAAATATCGTATCATGACAATACTCTTTAACAGTTTTTTGCTGTTTTGTTATATAACATGACATCAGTGAAGCTACAGATACTACTACTACTACTACTACAGTATACTACTACAGATACTGAATGGGGCCTTTCAAACCATAAGATGGAATTTTCTCGTGTGTGTTCGTTCCCGCTCATGTGTTTGCAGTGTTTGTACAGTTCTGTATGTTTTTACAGAAAGTGTGTCGCGTGTGGCCTGCGTGTATGTGTGTGTGTGTGTGTGTGTGTGTGTGTGTGTGTGTGTGTGTGTGTGTGTGTGTGTTATGGTTGGACGACCGTCACAGGCTCATGAGCTGGCCGTGATCCATGCTGGTGCGTACAGTTTACACATGGTACAGTGTGTGTGTGTTAGTGTAAATGTGTGTGTGTATATTCGCCATGACCCATAATGTTTGTTCAGTTTTTTCCTCCAGAGAAAGAGGGGAGGTGAAGCGAGAGTTGTGCCCCAGTTCGGAGGTCCACTGGCGGGGTGGCCAGGCGTCCCGCAGGGCCTGTGGCTCCGGGTCTGACCTGGAGAACGTTCCCGATCTGTGAGGACGCTCCATCCGTAGAGGAGAGGTTTTTGTGTGTGTGCGTGCGTGCGTGCGTGCGTGCGTGCGTGCGTGCGTGCGTGCGTGCGTGCGTGCGTGCGTGCGTGCGTGTGTCTCACTGATTGGCCTGACTAGCTGCTTATTGATGTACTGGTTAATGATGTTCCCAGAACAACACAGACAGATAGATGGATGAGGAGGAGGAAGAAGAGGAGGAAGAGGAGGGAGGTTCATGACAGTAATGATAGAGGGAGAGAAGACGAACACAGACATGTCCCTTTAATTGTTTCACCCAAAAGCGAAGACATTTTTTGTTTGCATTTCTTAGTTTTTTGGGACAATGACAACAACAAACAATAATTGTGTTTTTAACTGACCACAGTTTTGTAATTACGAGCCTCCACCAAATTAGTAGCAGTAAAAGTGCATTTTCAATATTGCATAGATTTGTGTAAAAAGTACTTTGTTTCCATCATAAACCTGTCTTTACTGTCAAGAGAAATGTGTAAAGCCCATAATTAAAACATTTTACATATATTAGAAACATTTTTTAAAAATGGAAAAAATATAATTAAATAAATGTCATCAAAAAATAACCAGAAATTAGGAGTATCACAATATACTGGTATTGATGATAAGTGTGATATTTAACAAAATAAGTATTGATATCATATTAATAATGCACACATGATAATATCATGTAAATTATCCGGTACCTCTTAAATCACACTTTTGTACAGTTATGGTTACAGACTCTCTCTCCACCTCCAAGTGTAATTCATTTGCCAAAATAGAGACAAAAACGTGAAATAATCAAAGTTAATGATGAATTTGACTGATACTCATTATGCTCAGGTCAGTGTTATTTTAATAATTTTATTGAATCAATTATAAGTGACTGAGTAAGCAGCACTTGTAGCTGTTGTAATCTGCGGCAATGTACAAGATAGTAGAAATATAAAACAGTATAAAATGCAATGTTCAAAATTGAGCACTTGAGTAAATGTACTTTTGTTGAGCATGTTTTTAGCACTACTTCATCAGACTTTCTCTTTGGTATGCATTCACATTATTTTGCTCAGTAAGCCCTCTAAAATGTAAGAATGAATCAACAGAGTGCAACAGGAATGAGTCCTAAAACCTGGAAATGAGTTAGTATTTTAGCACTTCTTGTTCCCTCGTCTGGAAGTCAATGGGTTTTTAGTTAGATGCCTGAAATAAGGTCTGTGGTTAACACACGCTGAAGAGATTTTAACGTTTTGTTAAACGATATAAAATGCATCAATAAATATCCCACTCGTGAATTTTGAAGCGTTTTTGTGTCTTAAAAAAGGTGGTTGCTAACAAGTGACTAAATGAGAATACTAAACGTCATCACGCCGACTCGTTCGCCTTTACAGCCTCGTTGTGTATACTCATGCTCATGCGACCGTGGTGTAGTTCGTCACACTTCAAAAATCATAAAAGTGGAACATTTGTGAAAATTATCTCGCTGAACAAAACGTGTAAGTATCATAAACGTGTGTTTGCCACAGAGCTTATTTTCTGCAATAATCCAAAACCCAATGGAAAAATCCCATTGGCCTTTTGTCGAGGGAACCAGTGCGATGCTAACTTCCTGGTTGGCCTACAAAAATACGTCATCCCTGGAGCACTCTATAAAATTACCCATCAAAAACTCACCAAAACATGCCACATGGCAGAGAGACTTTTCTGCCACTAAACACACATTTTTTAAAGGGAGTTTGGTGCCTACCATGCTTCATACGGGCTACAGCTCCCCATTAATAAAGGGATATTCTGCCTGTATAGTGTTTATATGTTTCCATCTCTCTGCAGTTTGGAGACTCTGCCGTCTTTGATTGCATGTTACCTCTTATTGTTTAAGTCCTCCTGGGCATTATAATCCACACGTCTGTGTGTGTGTTTACATGTTTGTCTGTCTACATGGGTTTGTATCAGCGGGTACGTGTGTGTGTTGTTGGTGTATAGTCCCTCGGTGGCTGTTCCCCTGCTGTAGACGCCTGTTCTGGCGATAGCATTGTCTCCATGTCCAAAGACCTGCCGGCTGCCCTATTCCACCACGTCTTTATCATGCTAATACAGAGAAAGACGGAGCGAGGGAGGAGGGAGGAGGGAGGAGGGAGGAGGGAACGATAGCTCGACAAACAGAGAGAAGGGGGTAATCTTTCCCCTCCTCTCTCCGTCCTCGTCCCTTCGTTCTCACCACCTCCTCTGTTCTCCGTTCCCTCTATCCCCCTCTACTTCCCTTTCTTCTCGTCCCCGCACCCTCTTCATCTGCCGCTTTCTTATCTCCCCCCTTACTTCTTTGATAATCCCTCCCAACATTGTCTTCATAATTACACACAACAATGATTCCCATCCTTGCAAGAGAAATGTGCGCTGTGCATGGAGAATATTTCATAGATGAAGACCAGTGTGTGAATTAATAACTTGGGTCTCTCGTATAAGGTTGTTTCTGTGTGTGTGTGTGTGTGTGTGTGTGTGTGCGTGTGTGTGTGTGTGTGTGTGTGCGCGTGTGTGTGTGTGTGTGCGTGTGTGTGTGTGAAGGGGGAGCACATAGAGCCCAGTGTTGTTTTAACACGACTGCTACATTATGCATGCTGACAGCCCTGCCTGTCCCCATTAAAGGCCCATCTTGTTTCCCCATTATATCTGGTTTCTCTGTTAATAGAGCTCTTTGTGTGGCACTTCCCTTTATACCGGGGTTGTTACAACAGAAAGGTCAGCGGCGGTACAACCTGCCGCACTGCTGCGCCGTGCACAAGACCCCGAATGACGACAACGGCACGGTCCTCTCATTACAGGAGCTGTGTTCACCATCTCTTCCTTTGTTTTGGTCATTTGTCTTTTTCTTTCTGTATCACTTTCTCATACGCCATGGTGTTTATAAGCTGTAACTAACGACTTTATTAATGGTTAATAAATCATGTGTTACTGCTTTATAGATTAGTAGTAGTAACCAAATAAGGACGACTTTTGATCCATTTGACTGGTTCCTATCTTCGTCCAGCATAACTGACTTCATTCATCAGAAAGACCTCATACTGTAGATGGAAACTGTCCCTTCAAAAGATGTTTTTAAACTAATTTGGTTTGCTAAATACATGGATGGTGCCCCTCGGTGTCTGATACCGACGCACCTAGGCATCCTTTAGAGTCTGTATGAGACATGCCGGGCTTTCAACTAATTCCAATGTCAACCTGTCTGCGTCATTATTAGACGGTCAGAGCAACTGACGTGGTATAAAGTGTGAGGGGTTCCTAGAGCATCGTAGTCTGAAGTGTCTGACCAAGCTGCCGTATTTGATGCAGGGCTGATTTTGCTTGCCTAAGTTTAGGGAAGGATCAACAGATTGTGGTTTTGGTTAACTATTGACAAATCAACTTTTCCTAACTCATTCTTCAAGTCAGCATTGACATTTTCACCATTTATTTACCCGCAACCACGATCTTTTCCTAACCGTATTCAGCTGCTTTGAGTTTCCTTAACAAAACCTTAAAGATCTTAATCATGCTTTAGTTGTCAGGAGTGGATATTAAAGAAAAAAAAACAGTTGAAATATGTTGACAATCAACGGTTTGCTGATGCATTTAATATAAATGTGCTAATGCTAATTAGTTGTATATGAACATAATTTTTCGTGACATAATTTTTTTGCCCAATGGATAGTTCGACCTCTTACCTTCTTGAAAAGAGTTGCGGAACATCAGGAACAAAATGTATTAAGTTTACATGTGCAGACTTGATGGAATAACTCTATAATTCATTCACTAACATCACTCACTACATAGTCTATTGGCTTATTATTAAATGAAAGACATATGACCCTTTAATAATGACTTGTCTTCCAATAAGACATCAAGCCTGCTGTCATAAATGTTTCCCTCATCCATCCGCTTCATCTCATCAGTCAGAATGTGAACAGATACGAAACGTTACGCTTGACGTCAAGTTCCCAAATAAAATATAGCCACGTCCATGAATCTTTCCTTATTTTAGTACCCATAATTCTGTGGGTTTGAAGCACGTCTCCATCCAAATTCTGTCACAACTAGAAAAATGCATATGTGGGATTACATTTGCATTGAATCCATCAAGCGGTTTAACGTAGCTACTACTTAGAAATCCTCCGTCATCACAAACGCTGTGGAATGACTTCATCATAATAACGGCATGAAATAATATCCTGCCATCTTTTCTCTTCATTCCCTTCTCTTTTCCTCCCCTTTGGGTTTTTTTTTTTCTCTCTCAATGGTAGGCTACCTTTTTGACCTCTCCCTCGCTCCTTCCCTCTCCCTCTCCCTCTCTCATCTGAGTCCACTGTGTGCAGGCCTCTGCCAGTGATCCATGGATGGTAATGGCCATTCCTGCTGCTCCCACAGCACACATCATTACAACCGGAACACCCAGACGGAGACGCAAAGAGGAAGAGAAAGAAAGATTAAGAGAGACAGAAAGAGGGAATATTTTGGTTAAAACACGTATAATCGTGACATGGAGGCATAGCAGTATGTCTGTATGGTGGATGGATGTGTGTGTGTGTGTGGATCATTTCATGGTGAGGATTAGAGAGGGCCAGGTAAGATATCTTGTTTCCTGTGACCTGCTCATCGCGAGGTTTCCCACACTCATCACTTCACTCTATCACACCCCTCTTACTGAGATATAAAACATATAGACATTGTTCCTTCCGACCCCCAACACACACACACACTGCGTTACATCACACACTTCCCATACCTTAATATGCTGCTGAGCTGTAAATCAAATACCTCATTCAGTCTCTCACTTTCAGTCTATCTGTGTGTGTGTGTGTGTGTAATGCTATATTCCGGTCACACTGAAAACTTGAGAGATGTGTGCGTTTCCTGTAACTCACTGTGGGTTATGATAACAACCGTTTCTCCTGTCAACAGCCCATAATGTCAGATTTACAGGGTTGCCCCCGGTAACCAGCCGGGCTGGCATGGCTGAGTGATTCTACAGCATCTGTCAGAGCCAGAGAGGCCATCTATCACACACACACATATCTAATGTGTCTCTCACACACATTTTCAGTGGAACAGGGAGACGATGTCGGCGAGAATTATCCAACAGCTCTCTCTCTCTCTCTCTTTTTCCTGCAGTTTGGGACTAGAAAAAAATGTCAGCGTCGGTTGTTCGTTCAAACAGCAAAAGGAAGAAGTTGGGGTGGATTTTTAAGTAAAGCATCTGATTTTGTCCGGGAATCTCAAATTTTTCAGCATCAGATATATTAGGCCGCGTTTACCCTGGTTGGAAGAACAACCGAGCCAATCAAAGATTTGTAGGTGGGATTTCTGCGCCGGAGACAGAAAGACAGTGGTGTGTCGAGACTTATGCTTCCAGTTTCTTACCTTCCTGTGTTTAACATCTTGATTTTAAAATCTTTTCTTAAAGCAGCAGTGGGTAGAAATGGAGCAAATATGATTAAGCTTATAAAAAAGTTACTTTTATAAAACGGTCACTATATCCTGACAGTAGTGCATGAGACAGGTAATCTGAAAAAATCATGTTCCTCTGTGTCCTCCGGTGCTCCCTACGGCATCTGCAAGATTTCACAGACCGGAGGAAAACAACTCATCAACAAATCAGAGCCGAGCTGGAGCTTGCCGTCTCTGAGCAGCTATCAATCACTCGCGAACTCCTATCAAACGGTCAAACTAGGCAGCGCTGATCAAATATTAATCAATATTCTGTTACTGTAATGCCTCTTTCTCACCTCAAATGTTTTCAGAAATATCTTGTAGTGTACTGTTTAGTTGTAAAATGAGAAAGTTTGTGACCCGGCAGCCATGTTGAGATCAGTTGAGGAAATACCAAGCTCCTCGTATAGCTTTGGAACTCAACTAGAAGTATTGTATTTAAGGATTTGTTGGTGAATACATGCAGCCTGGTCTCACCAAATGGAGCATGAAAGTCGCCAGCACCGTTTTTGCTTTTGCCGTGTCATTTCACGCCATGTAGTCTTTACTGACTGCAATGTAAACACAGCCGCGTGAATATGCTACGCTCAGAGCTAATGACGTAGAATAAAAAGTATTCATGTCCCAAAGTGTTGTTGAGTTATTTTGAAGTTACATTAGTGATGTTTGTGACGTATTTTCCGTACTTTTGTTACGTTGGTTACGTACGTATTTAACATGGGTGAATGATTGTAACATACTGAAGATAAAGATCAAAAGAAGAGCAAGTGGATTATGTTGCAGGACGAGTGGTTTAAAAGGTTTCAGACCTTTCTGGTGATGGAGCGAACTGCAAACCTTTCACCTTTTGAGGCTACAGTATTTGAGTTTTTGGTACTCAAAAGCTAGATTTATCTTTGGAGCCCATTTTTGGAACAAGCTACTTAGTTTAGTTCTGAGTACCCGATGTTCAGATTGTCTTCCCACTTTTTCCTGTTTCTCTCTCTCTGTTATAGTGAAAATACAAACAGTCCAAGTTATGCCTTTCTTCTCCATTAATGTGATCAAAGCTCTTTTAACTGTTTTAAACGGCCTCGCTGTGAAACCTGGAGGACATATCGGAGGATGTCATCGTGTACCACATTCACGTTCTGACTGTTTAGTTCTTATCGCTCCACATTATTCTAGATCTGATCTTGATAGACTATTTTAATTCTTATCATAATAGACTATTTCATGCACTGATGCCTTTTTACTCCCGTGCAGCTGTGATGAGGTCTAATTGGTTTGTTATGCACATATTCTCAGTGTGCCTCACCGTGCAGCGGACACAGTTTCTCTTGTTGCCTTTTCTTCTCTTTTGTACTTTCACTATTGTTGAAACCGCAGCGTTGGCCTACTTCTCTCTTTCTATATCTTCAAACATACTTGAGACACACACACACACACACACACACACACACACACACACACACACACACACCAGAGGTTAATAGTTGTTGCAGTGGTGGCGATCACTGATGATTGTCCACTGAAGCGCAACTGCTGTCTCTTCTAATCTAAAACACACAGTCAACACATGCACACGTTCAATGATATGATGTCTTTGGGTTTAATATCGATGAATCTGTCAGCAGGTAATTTCTCAGTTGAAAAGTAAACAGAGGATGGATGGAAATACTTAATGTTTAGTTAGTAAGTATTAAACAAAGCTTCAAAGATGGAGTAAGAAGAGTAGTGAGTTACCATGTTCTGACACAAGCTGGTCTCTGTCTCCTGTTGTGTGAGAGTGATTCTCAGGGATGTTCTAGCCTCACTAAGCGGTTAGAGTCGAATTGTACCCCGTAGTGCCGTGTTGTTTCCACTTTTACTTCTCTGCCACTTCAACTTTTCCTCTTCCTCCTCACCTTAAGTTCTCATGTAAAATTGAACCCTAAACGGGCCCACACACTTAATTCTGTAGAGATATTAGTCTGGAAAACATCCACTGAGAATCAATGAAGTGGTTGAGATCATAAGCGTTGTATTTCTAGCTCTCACCACCTGAACTTCTTGAACAACCTGAAATAAGCCCCTTTAGTACAGCAGAGCTGTAGTCTTGGGTCCTGGGCTCGACTTGAGTCACAAAAATGACTTGAATACCCAAAGACTTGACTTAAGATTTGAAAGCAAAAACTTTCTAGTCTCTTTCCCTGAGAGAGACAGTGTTAACACAGACTTGTCTTGATTAGGGACTTGACTTGGACACTTAAAAACATTTCTGCTTTATAGATTAAGATGCAACAATTTTTTCATTTGAATTTTTTTAGAATAAATTAATTAATACAAAACATAAAACATTACATAATACATGAAATAAAAAATCAATTAATTTCTTTAATGCAGACTAAGTAAATCTGACATGTGTCACTCATAGATATAGATAGATATATTACAGCATGTGCAGCAACATGAACAGCAGCAAAACCTTCTTACATACCTTACAGGTAACTAAATAGGTAGTGGCCTAAACCACCACTAGGGGATTTCACTATATACTACAGTACATATAAACACACAATTTAGCCCCGAAAAATCTGATAGATGTTCTACAATTTTGCACATAAATTAATAACATGCAATTACAGATCAAATATGAATGTAACCATCAGCTTCAGGAAAACACCTTTATCACAACAGACACTGACTCCCCCCCCCCCCCCCCCCTGCTGCTCCTCAAAGATGGTACAACCAGGAAGTATAAACACACATGAGATCCTCTGCAGAAACTTTAGAAAATACACACAGTGTAGCCAACCAGAAAGAGTCCAACATGTACTACTTCATTGTAGGAAATAAAATAAAAAGAGAAATCACCTTCTTCAGGTAACAGGGAGGAAAAATCAGTATGACTTTTCATTGTCAGACCCGTTTCTTTGGGGAAAACAGCAGGTAAGATACACTGTGATATTTTAAAGTTTATAAAAGAAACTGATTTAGTGAAAATTATACATTTTTTTCCTTGTATTTATTAATTTTCCTGTATAATCTCTTGTTCCACTCTCCAGTCCAGTTGGTGGTGGTAATGCACCTCTAAACGGATTTGCCAACTGCCAATAAACAAAGAAGAAGAAGCTGAAGAAACCTGCCTGAAGACCATGAGGCAGATGAAAAGCAAAGGTAAGTCAATACACAGATACATGTATTTAAACTTGTATTAGCAGTACTTCATCATACCATCACACATTAGACAGCTTATACCTGCTTGTACTACTGGACTGACTTTCATGGCTGCCAAGTTCTGGCCAAGTATTCATGTTGCACATGCACAACACACAGAGCATGACTCCATTTTGCAGCATCATTAATATCTTTTGTGAAATTCACACACATTTAAAGCCCACCTTGTAAGCACCATACATGTGTAACTGGTGATGTGTAAACAGAACTCAAGTCCTCATACATAAACAACAAAAGTTGCTTCCAGAAATAACCCATATTACGTTCATTAAATTAGTATTTTCTTATCTGCAGACTCTTTTGTTGCAGTCTTGTTAGATTTAGGAAAACAAATCTTGTGCATTGAGTTAAACTTTGGTGAACTTTTACATGTGAATTTGCACCACTGACCAACAGCAAACCACCTTCATAGTGTTGACCTTTGAGGGAACAGAGAGAAAGAAAGTCCAAAACAGAGGAGGCTGTTGTAGAATATTTGCTGTGTTGTAGCATCCAGTTTTATGTAACCTCGCTATATAAGCAGCTCCAGAAAAGAGGAATGGCTTGCAGACAGTTATGCGTTGATAGTACAAATACATCTCCTGAATGAACTGTTAACTCAGTGTCTAGTTAGTCACCAGGCTAGTTAAAAAGCCAGCTAGCTTGGAGAGCTATTGTGAGACTGACTAACAAGTTCCCAGCTGGCTGGTGAGTTAGTTGTTACTTGCCAGTTACTGCTATGTATGAAAGACCTTAAAGGGGACGTATCATGCTCATTCTCAGGTTCATACTTGTATTTTGGGTTTCTACTAGAACATGTTTACATGCTTTAATGTTCAAAAAACACATTATTTTTCTCATACTGTCTGTCTGAATATACCTGTATTCACCCTCTGTCTGAAATGCTCTGTTTTAGCGCCTGTCTCTTTAAGAACCTCTCCTGAAAAAGCTCAGTCTGCTCTGATTGGCTTGTGAGAAAAATATAGTGCACCTTTGTTAAGGTAGATCTAAAGCTGTGGGCAGAAATACTCAGATGGGGGAGATATATTCTTACGAACCTGCATGTGTACTGTTCTCTGTTCATGTACTGTTTAGCTGTAAAATGAGAAAGTTTTTGACCCGGCAGCCACGTTGAGATCAGTTGAGGAAATACCAAGAAATAGGCATTACAGTAACAGAATATTGATTCATATTTGATCAGCGCTGCCTAGTTTGAACGTTTGATTGGAGTTCTCGAGTGATTGACATCTGCCTCCGTTGAATGAACAGCCAATAGGAACGCTCTCTCTCTGAAATGACCTGTGATTGGCCAAAGTCTCCCGTCACAGACTAGATTTTCTAAAGCCTGAAAACAGAGCCATCTCAGCCTCTCAGATCACTCGAATTACAATATGCTGAAAGGTTATTATGGATTTTTTGCCCATTGATGCCAAAAACATTCAGCCTCCTGCAGGTTTAAAGGTAGATTTGTGAAGTATTTAATACTCTTACATACATGCAAATGTATATATTTATTATTGGAAAACAGAACAATGACAAATATTGTCCAGAAACCCTCACAGGTACTGCATTTAGCATAAAAAAATATGCTCAAATCATAACATGGCAAACTCAAGCCCAACAGGTAACAACAGCTGACAGTGTGTCAGTGTGCTGACTTTACTATGACTTGCCCCAAACTGCATGTGATTATCATAAAGTGGGCATGTCTGTAAAGGGGAGACTCGTGGGTACCCTTAGAACCCATTTTTCCTCGCCAAAATTTAGCGTAAGTTTGGAGCGTTATTTAGCCTCCTTCGCCTAATTTGCGTTAACTAATTATTATCGCGTTAACTTTGGCAGCCCTAGTTTCTTTATGAATCCACTGTTCTTATACATTTGTAATCTGCTCCATTGTTGAACCAGGTCCAAATCCTCATATCTGTCACTGAACCTTGAGTTTTACAACTCCTAGTGTACTACCATTTACTGAAGTGAGTTTCGGCCGTAATGGAGGATCAATTATAACCCATAACAATGAATGTGCACTGTAGTCACCACCTGGGTGTGTGTGATATGTCATAATGTGTTATGTTAGTCACTGCCCCTCTGACAGCTCATGTCAATAGGTGGGTGATACAGCTGTCATCATATTGTGGTGTGAATGAGCTTGGCTCGACTGTGTGTGTCTGTGTATTATCTGTGTGTGTGTGTGTGTGTGTGTGTGTGTGTGTGTGTGTGTGTGTGTGTCTGTGTATTTACTGTGTGTGTGTGTGTGTGTGTGTGTGTTAGTGTGTGTGTCTGCAGTCCCAGACGGAAGCCCAGAGGACAGATGGTGGGTTCAGACGCAGACTGACACACCGTAACCAAGCGATTACACACTCAATGACTCCCCCTGAAGAGAGAGAGAGAGAGAGAGAGAGAGAGAGAGAGAGAGAGAGAGAGAGAGAGAGAGAGAGAGAGAGAGAGAGAGAGAGAGAGAGAGAGAGAGAGAGAGAGAGAGAGAGAGAGAGAGAGAGAGAGAGAGAGAGAGAGAGAGAGAGAGAGAGAGAGAGAGAGAGAGAGAGAGAGAGAGAGAGAGAGAGAGAGAGAGAGAGAGAGAGAGAGAGAGAGAGAGAGAGAGAGGAAAAGAAGTGGGGAAGAGATGGGGGAGAAAGAAAGGTAGAGAGGATGGGAGCGGATCAATGTAGGAGAAGTGTGGGGGAGAAAAGAGGAAAAGGTGGAGGGTGTCAAGTTTTTCATTTGCAAAGGAAAATGTGTAGATTTAAAAAAAAAAAATGGGGGGGAAAAGAGAAGTGAGAGTCAGATAAATGAATAAAACAAGGTGAAATGAAAGAGGAGGTGGAGAGGGAGGGGTGAGGGAAGAGGGGAGTAATGGATGGTTAGAAAGACGGAGGTCTTTAGGGACACAGGATTACATGATAGCCAATTAGAGCGAAGGATGTTGGAAACTCCCCTGATGAAACTGATATGTGATTGGTTCAGGGTTTATTATGCTCACTGAGCTATCGCTGCCTCTTTAATACACTCGGATGCACTCACATACACAGACACAGATTAGATTTGGTAATCTTAAACTGGTGGTGGTTTCTTTTTTGTTTTTTTTGGCACGTGATACTGTGGTGTTGTGGATGTGGCATTACCAACATGATTTATTTCAATAGTGTGCAGATGTGAGGAGAGACAGCAGATTTTTTAAGGTGGATTGTAACCTCAAGCCCACGAGAAGCACTGTTTACAGCAGCGAGCCAAAACCAAAAACTCCCCCCCCCCCCACACACACACACACACACACACACACACACACACACACACACACACACACACACACCAACACCCGAGTCTAGCCCGGCCCAGGTCAGGTCAAGCGGGATCATGGGAAACCATTCCTGTGGCCCTTCTCACCTTTTTCATCTCAGAGCGTCTCAAAAACATCCCAGACATCGTGCTCTCTGCCCTCCTTCTCTTCTTCTGTCTTCACGCAGACAAAATCTCTCACACACTTTCAAGTCAAACCTTCTTTCACAGCTGTGAAACAACAGTGTCATGGTGCTGTGAGTGGTAATAGCTGTGAGGGCACATGCATGTTTAGACTGTCTTTATCAAAACTAGACTAAAATGTGCACGAAACAATGAAGTAAAATATTCTGTGTTTTTTCTCGAGTAAAACAGGACTAAGTTGTCCATGGTTCTCTTTGATTGAGACATAAAATGTCCAGTCCACTAACATTTGACTAAAAAACTAGGGCTGTGAATCAATTAAAATATTAAGTCGCGATTAATCGCATGATTGTCCATAGTTAATTGCGATTAATTGCAAATTAATCACTCATTTTTTATCTTTACAAAATGTACCTTAAAGGGAGATTTGTCAGGTATTTAATACTCTCACCAACATGGGAGTGGACAAATATGCTTACTGTATGCAAATATATGTTTATATGTATTACTGGAAATCAATTAACACAAAACAATGACAATTATTGTCCAGAACGCGTTAACTTTGACAGCCCTATTAAAATCATGAGAGGATCTCCACATTAAATATTTTTTTGCGATCTACACATAATCACATAAGTTCTTGTTTTCAAATGATGCTAATGCATGTGATTTTTTTTTTCCAACAAAACATATGTTGTGTGTAAAAACAGTTTTTTCTGCTCAAAATTAGCTCGTATGTGTCCGCTTGGATTGAAAGTTTGGTTCAGTCTAAGTCTCTCGCCACTCCCTAACTGTGATGAAATAGGCAAGACTATAACATTTATTTCATAAGACGGCGCATTAGGGCCATTGTTGGTAAAAAATAAAAAGGTTATGGAGCTGGGGCAGGGAGTAATATTCCGAGAAAATACTTTTGAAACTAAAGACGTAAATTTCGAAGAAAAAACTTGTAAATTTACGGGAAAAAACGTGAATATTCTGAGATTATAAAGTCAGAAATTTGTGAGAAAAAACTGTGCAAAACCGTAGTAATGCCAGCTGCCGTCTGAATTTTGTTGCTCCTAAAGTCGTGTTATTATGGTAAGAATGGCCTCTGAGTGAGGCGAAGGTCCTGAAAGATACGTGTTTACTTTCATGTTCTTTCTGTGTTATTTTATGAACATAATGCTGACATCGGTATGCATTGTACTTTATCCTATTGTTAGACCTGCTGTTGAACAGGCCAACAACCTGTGGAAGAGAAGAAGATGGGGATGGACTCCATAAACCTAATGCCAGCATCAGCAGGCACTCAGGTCCTTCCATGGAACCCCAAAGGCACAAGAAAGAGAGGACGGCCTGGTGAAGGGACATCGAGAATGACATCAAGCAGAGCGGGCTGACATTGAGGCGCAAGTAACTAAGTAAGCAAACCTGTTAAATGTTTTATTTTGTAATGGGTTATCAGATAAATCCTAAAGATTGCTGTGTCCGATGTCCTCTCCGACGGACGGCCTCTGAGCGAGGCGAAGGTCCTGAAAGATACATATACATGTTTTCTTTCATGTGCTTTCTGTGTTATGTCATGAACATAAATAAATACTAATATAATTCATATTATAGTTAATATTTGCACTAGGCGGGTCACATTACCACAGCGTTTAACGGTGGCATCTGTGGTGTGATGATGTTGATCCAACCTTGCCAGGTGAAGCAATGTGATTTCTTGACAACAAAAGCACAATTTTTTTAGATTTTTTTTCTCTTAAATTCTGAGATTTTTCTCGGAATATTACCCCCCTCCCCCGGCTCTTTTTTCCACTTACAATGACCCTAATATGCGATTGTAATTTCATATCAAAGCTGCCGCGCCAACTATTAAAGGCAGAACACTAGTTTACCGTAGCTCCAGTTTGTGCCTCTCCCAACATTCAGTGTCATTTTCACTGTACAAACGTAGTAGTTTTAAGCCATGTTGTTTTTCCTAAACCTAACTACTGTATAGTGGTTTCGTTGCCTAATCCTAAAGTGACGCCAAGGGGTGTGACAAAGCGTCAGTATGTGACGAGTTGGGATGAGAACGTGTTGCTCACACACAGCTGTTTGTAGCGTTAGCTTTAGCAAGCCTGATAAACGTCAGCTGGCAAAACGACGTTGTACATGAACAAGATTTTTCCAGCAGAATTTGAGGGTGTAGTTCTCCTTTAAGGGCAGTAATGAGAGGGCCTTTCCCTTCTTTAATGTCACTGCAGAATCACTGTGAAACTTTAAATCCAGCCCCGTGTGGATTTGTGAAGCCGCTGGAGCAGATATTTACAGATTGAGGGATTAGGGAGATAGCTCTTATTAAAACTGAATCCTCATCATTTGACTGTCATTCTGTTTAATCATTACTAAATGGACTCATTAAATTCCTCCTCTAAAGTGTTTCCCTTCAAACTCGGTGGCTTTGATGCACAGACACACTGCGCTGACCCAGTCTATTGAACAGACTTTATCAAATGTAATTTATCAACTTTCTAATGCGACCAGAACTTGTGATGCAGTTAATTCTCCAAGAAGGATTAGTTGTGTGTCTATGGGTGTACACTGTGTGTTACTGGAGTGCTGTTGTGTGTGTCTTATGCTGTAGTGAAAAGGGCATGTTCCTTTGGTGTGCAACCGTAGATTTATGAAATATGTATTTCTGCCTGACCCTATAATAAATTGAATGTTAAACACCATAGAGCACAAGTATGGGCCACAGTTTTATTTTTGGATGGCAGCATGTTTTGGACAACATAAACATGTCTTGCATACATTTTTTTTTTTGTATAACTGGTCTCAAAGTCAGTGTCTGTTTGAAGGAAGTTCTTCAAATCTATTTGTTTATATCAAGATGTGTGATTTTTAGCTGTTTTAATGTTGTGGCTCTAGGAATATCTCGACAATACTGGATGGATTGCAATGAAATTTTGTACAGACATTCGTGGTTTCCAGAGGATGAGTCTTAATGACTTTGGTGGTCCCCTGACTTTTTCTCTAGCGCAACCATGAGGTTGATATTTGTGATTTTGAATTAGATATCTTAACAGCTTTTAGATGGATTGAAAATTGCCACACACATTCATGTCCCCCTCAGGATGAATTGTAATACTCTGGTGATCCCTTAACTTCCCATATACTGTTGCATCACATCAGGTAAACATTTAAATTTGTCCCATACTTTGTTTTGTGACTAATTACTTGCAAAACTAATGATATTCCCATCAGCTGTACTTTGTGTTTAGTGCTAATTAGCAAATGTTAGCATGCTAACATGCTAAACCATAGACTGTATATATGAAGTGGACGTAGTCCAGTTCGGCATTTTGGCCGTCACCATCTTGTTTTTTTTGCAACCAGAAGTGACACAAAAGGGTGGAGCTAAATACAACTGAATGCTGAATACGACATTTTTAGGTGACCAACTGAAAACACACTGTGAAAGGCTTAAAGTTGTAACCGGACAACGCCGTGGTAGCGACCTGTCAATCACAAGGTAGCCCCGCCCTAAAGCATACCCTGCTTTATGGTTTATTTGACTCTAAATGGGACCATAATTTACTGAATGAACATCATGCTGTATTGAAGAAGACTTGAAACTAGTGATTGAGACCATAAACTCATGTTTACAATGTTTACTGAGGTAATAAATCAAGTGAGAAGTAGGGTCATTTTCTCATAGACTTCTATACAATCAGACTTCTTTTTGCAACCAGAGGAGTCGCCCCCTGCTGGCTATTAGAAAGAATGCAAGTTTAAGGCACTTCAGCATTGACTTCACTTTTTAGAACCAGAGGTTTCCCACTGTGCTCATGACTAACATGGTAAACAAACCTGCTTAACATCAGCATGTCAGCATGCTGTAATTAGCATTTAGCTCAAAGTAAAGTACAGCCTCTCAGAGCTGCTAGCATGGCTGTATTCAGTCTTTTTAATGTATACGTCATAGCTTGAATTTTAATTGTGTGCATTATGACATCACTGTCTATAATACAGTAAATAATACAGTCAAACAGTATCTTTTAATAACGGAGGCCTCTTGTCCTCCTCCTCTTCTCGCCTTCAGCTCTCCTCAAATATTTTTTCTTTACTCAGACCTCTCCTCCCATCGTCCCCCGCTCTCCTCGCCCGTCGCCTCTCCTTTCTGTCGCAGCCGAAAACAGGTCGTTGACGGTTAATAGATTTAGCCACTATACCGGTGGAGAGACAATGAGAGAACCATCAATTTATCCGCCGTTTAACTGCTCCAATCTAACCTCCGTAAACTCACCCGGTGAAACTCATTTCTGTGTTTCCTCGCCAATCTGAAAAGCTATCATCTCGCTAATCTTGGGCTTTCAATACGCCGGGGGGACGGGGGGAGTCGGACCCATCCCGGATCTCGGAGATGATCTGTTAGCCCGGCGTAAATGTTTATAACACGGGGCAATCTCCAGGGTTTATACGTTGATGCACATGCACACGTGCGCGTCCAGTCATACACACACACTTCTCTCTCTCTCTCTCTCTCTCTCTCTCTCTCTCTCCGGGGCATTTATAGGGATGTGAAAGCTGTTATTGGGCAGGTCAGTGGAGTGGAACTGTCAGATAATAGGCTAGTTACCGTGGCAGCACATGAATGAGGGATGGAACGGAGGAGGGAGACAGAGGGAATAGAAACGCTCAACTCACTCCTTAATCAGACGGTAAACTGGAAATCTGGGGAGTTTCGACTCCCCGCTGAAACGGATGGAGAGGAGGGGAGGGAAGAGAAAAGTAAGTGAGTGAGCGAGATAGATAGAGGATGACAAAGGGAGGAGGACAGAGGATGTGAATGGGCATGGAGCAGAGATAGAGATACAGAGAGGGAGCTTATTACCATTCCCAGGGAGCCAGGTGTTTATTTCTCTATTTGTAAACGCTGGCTTCATTACCCAGAGTTCAACAGGAGCAGTCTGAGCTGCGGCTGCATCAAGGTCACACTAATCAGACGAGCGAGTAGGAAGAGAGACAGAAGAGGGAACACAAATTATGTAATGTATCCTCTCTGCTACTCTTGCACCTCCATCCTTGCCATTTCCTATCTGTCTCTGGTCCTCCTCACCCCTCCTCCCCTCCCTCCATCTCCCCTCGCTCCGTGGTCCATAGGGAGCACAACTCTTCAGGCCGTCTCCCACTCTCTCTGATGGAGACGGACAAACTCTGCTTTGAGTGTAGAATGACACTTGTTTGTATGTCTGTGTTTCTATATCCTCAGTTTATTTGAAGCATTGCAGCACTCTGCGAAACCTACGTTGTTGCATATACAGTTGTTTATGGGTTAAAGGACCAGTGTGCAACATTTAGGGGGATCTATTGGCAGAAATGGAATATAATATTAATAAGTATGTTTTCTTTAGTGTATAATCACTTGAAAATAAGAATCATTGTGTTTTTGTTACCTTAGAATGAGCCGTTTATATCTACATAGGGAGCGGGTCTTCTCCATGGAGTCCGCCATGTTTCTACAGTAGCCCAGAACGTACAAACCAAACTCTGTTAACTTTTCCTGCTTGGGCCGCAGTCGATAACGTTACTCGCTCCCGTTGCCGCCGCTCTCTCCCTCTTGTTGCACAACTCACTTCCCACGTACACACACACACTCTATACACTGGCTCTGCTCCAAATGACCTACGATACTCTTACAACAACTGGTTCTAGAGAGGGGCATTCGCGTTTTCGCCTCGGCCATTGTGCTGCGAGAACAAATCTATAGTATATTCAATTGTAAACAAAACCGCCTCAAGGCTTATAGGTCAACCCTGCCTCCTACAAAATGATGTTCCCATACAACTGAACTGCATTCTCAATTACGTTTTGAGGGACACGTTTTTTTCTCTCGGATTACAGTCGCAGTTTTAAACAGTTTTAAACAGTTTTAAACATGTGGTTGACGTTGTAAATAGAAACAAAACAAAACAAAAAAATGCAACAAAACTACTTGGGTTAGTTTAAGTAAAAACATCATGGTTTGGCTTAAGATGTATAGTGAACATTGACTTTTAGTTTCACAACGGACATGAACAGCAATTAACTTGCGTTTAACTATGGACAATTATGCGATTAATCGCGATGAAACATTTTAATCGATTGGCAGCCCTAGCTTTAATCTGACATTTTAAACAAAGATAAGATAATAATATATTATGACAGCTTGCAATATAAAATGTTTTTTTCAATAACATATTCCTCAACCTAGCACATGCGTGGGTTAGAAAAGCTACATTTTTCTTTTTAAATAAACACCATTTGTCGGTAGAGGAAAATGCCCGTTTCAAGCAGACTGAAAGCCAAATCACAGAGAACAAAACTGGTGTGATTTCAAAATGTTTGCGCATTACTGAGGACGTGACCTCAGCAGTCACATTTTGACCCTGAGTTCGAGCTGCATTGTTCTCACCAGCCCCAACAAGCAAAACTAGACACATAAACACTCCAGAGCTCAAATAAACCACTCAAACCAAGCTCGGCGTGATTATTGCACCCTCAAGTGTGAATTATGGTTCGATATGTGAAGGTAACTGTATGCACGTGGGTGTGTATTAAGATAAGAAAAGCTTCACGTGGTATTGTAATAATCACAGATTCTTTTGATGTCCTGGACTTGAAAAAGGCTCTCGACAGGGCTGTTCTCCAAACTGCTAATCTCTCAAAGGTAGTGAAGAGGAGGAGGAGAGGCAGGAGGAAGAAAGAAAACGAGTAGAGGCGAGGAAGGAAACGGAGAAAGGGAAGGAGAGCGGTGGTGGTGGAGGAGGAGATCAGTGAGAAGGAGGCCAGGCTCGTGGAGCGATGGAGGGCAGGAATGGGAAAATGAATGAGAGGAAAAGTGATAAGAACTCTTGCTTTTGAACTTGAAGAGCTTAATTTGAAATGTCAGGGCTACTCCCACCTCCCCCGTCATCCCCCCTCCTCCCGCCTCCTCCCTCTCCTCAGGAGTCCCTGTTGTGCAGTAGTGTGGATTAAAATAATTAAACAGGCTCTGTTTTAATTAAGACAATAAAGCCGGGGGTCTCTAGGTAAGACCTGAGAGAGATGGAGAGAGAACGAGAGGGAGGGAGATGATAAAGTGGTCTAACGAGAGAGGCGGGATGATAGGAGTTACAGAGGGAGATCTATTATCTTCATTACTTATCTATCTTGTCTATTTCTAGGCATGAGATTGCATTATCTCTTTCTACACAAGTATGTTTGCACTGGTCCTCCATGTACCAAAACCCATGTGTATGTACTGTGTGTGTAGGTGTTGAGGGCTGCATGTGTAATGACTGAGGCCTGAGCATGAATGTATAAATGCGTTTATATTGCTTTTCCCTCCTCCCGCCTCTGAAGCGTGCATGTTTGTGCGTGTGCATCTTTATTTCGTCTTCCTCTCGGCCTGCTAATGAAATATTTATTTATTTCTCAGAGCGAGGGCGCCGGGTGGCGAGAAACTCAAATGAAATGTCATATCTCATTGTGTCTCCCTGTGAGGAGGAGGGAGGAAGGGGGAATAGAGGAAGAGAATTGCTGCTGAATTATATACGGAGGATTCAGAGGGGAGTGATTACAGGACGAAGAGGGAGGGGATATGAAGAGGAAGACGGTGAGAGAGAGACGGGGAGGAAGAAGTCATTCATCTCCCATCACTTATTATGGTGTGTGTCATGTCGCGTCTCTGTAACATCATCAGCCCGCGGTTCTGAGCTTCAGATGTTGAACTCTGACTGTTGTGACTCATGTTTGCTGTTGCACTCACACACTGAAGTGAGCCACAACAACAGTGTTTTAACACAGCTAGTCATACCAGAGGGACCAGCCAGTGCTTATCTGGTAGTAGCTGTTATCATTGCACTGAGAGCACACACACACACACACACACACACACACACACACACACACACACACACACACACACACACACACACACACACACACACACACACACACACGCACACACACGCGCACACACACACACACACACACTGGGCCTCGCCACCAAACCTGGAGGAGATTAGAACTTCTTAATCTTCTCTCGTCCCTACTTGTGTCACACAAACACATGCAACACACTGTGCTTTTTCCTAATGGGAGACTCTCGAGGGAACGCTACGACCTGCACACGCACGGCGTCACATGACAGACGGAAGGTGGCAGTAGGCTACTTATCGGTAGCCTTGCTAGCTTGTCTAATTGTAGGCTACTGTAGATAACCGGTGAAGAAGCACATAACCAGCCGTTTAGACTGTTGTCAGGCTAAATAGGCGTTATCAGTCCCTATAAGCCCCATAGATGTGGGTCAGTAGGGGCCTACTACACCCACTAGTAGGTTTTATCATCTATTCACATGGTAGATCACCGAAAGAAGGCATAAAAGAACACGACAGCGACCTCTAGCGACCGTAGTAGTTATGAAAGGAGCCGAAGTAGTACAATCTGTGAAACTCCATAACACTTAACTAAGTGTTTATTTTTGCCTAAACCTAAAGAAGTTGTAGTTTTATTGCCTAGACATAACTGTTTTTTTGCCTAAACCTAAAGAGGTTGTAGTTTTGTTGCCTAAAGCTAAAGAATCCTTTTTGTTTGTGTTCAAAACGTGACGTTTCATTCAGTTTTACAACATGTTGGAATGTGTTGCTTTTAAGTTTCACTTTCACTTTTACAACGTAGCAGGCGTAGTAGGCCCCTACTGATGGTGCTTATAGCTGATAACGTCTTTATCGTATATAAATCACTTTATTCTAAACATTATTTAATAATTATATTCCGCTATTTCCCAATAGCTGATAATTTATTTAATACATTTAATAATATAATAAAACATTTAATTTATTAGCAAATAACTTCTTTGAAATTTCTTAAACAACTCCCTGAATCATTACATTAGTTACCAGGTTACATTTGTTTAGACAATAAGTCACACAATGGTGAGATTTGTGCCTGATCAGAAGAGTCTTCTATTAGTTTTGGTTTTCCACCTCCAATTTTCACCTGCTTCTCAAGCCTAAGGGCCCTATTTTAACGATTATATGCTATTTTAGCATATTATTATTAAATAGTGTTTATGATAAAGTATTTTTCGATAAATTTTGAGGTAAATATTGGGGTGATTTGGCAGTAATTCCAAAGAAATTTCAAATAAGTTACTTACTAATTATCACCCAATTACCATGAAATTTGCGGACCTGTAAAATGAAGTGTTACCGTGTTTAGTGCTAATTAGCAGATGTTAGCATGCTAACATGCTAAACTATGATGGTGAGCATGATAAACATTACACCTGCTAAACATCAGCCCACGTGATGAGGGTCAGGTCTCTGTTCCCTCGAGAGTTTCCTAACATGACCGTATCCTCTCGCTGAGCCTTTCTCACGACCCTACATGTCTGCGCTGCAGGTGCAAAAACACAGAGATAAACAAACAAACAAACTGTGAAAACAAACGCCGGCTAATGAAGGGACAGCTGCGCTCTACTCACCAGGGTTCTCTCCATTAGTTAAATGCTTCTTTATGACTTTCCCTGAAGGAGTTAATGTGTCGGGGAGTTAAGAGTGAGAGAGAGGTCACACCTCAGCATTCAATACGGCTCTCGTCTGTGTCAATTCTCCATCTGTGTTGAAGAAGGCTGTAGATATACACACTTAAACCTGCACTAAAGGGAAGAAAGTGCACAGTTGTCACCTACTTGCAGAATGTAAAGTTTAACTGTTGAATAATGGAATATAATTTATTTGTTTAATCCATTTTTATCTTTTTGTTTTGTTGCTTGTTTGCACGTTTATTTTCTGATCTTATTTTGAAGCTAAACGTCATAAAGAAAAGTTCATTTAATTCGAAGTACAGAGCTCTGCGGCAAACGACTGACACCTGTAGATATTCAGACTCCCAGCAGCACAAGAGCATGACCAAAGAAACCATTTGCAGTGACACACTGAACCCTCAGCTGTGTTCAGAAGCAGGAGGTTGATTATAGGACAAAGATGTGCTAGAGAGTAAAACAGAGAGCTGATACTGGGCCAGCTTTTCCTCCATCAATGGTTCAAAAACCCGTGCACCCTTTAGGACATTAATATTTCAGTCTGGGTCCACCAATAAAATACCGGGGCTATATTTGGGGCTAAAACGTCAGCCTGAAATGAATTTTGTGGGTAGGAATATTGCTGCGCTGTACTCGCGCCAGGGGCAAGAAATGAGACTGTCACACGTACAATATTCAATAACGAAATCCCATCATCCTCTACTGCAGGCCAGCCCTAAAACTACGCCAGTCAGCTCCTGACACTTCCTGGAGTTGAAGAAATCATTTGCAGAGAGGTGACGTCTTTCAGTTCTTATTTGGTGAGGTCAGACTGTATCTTATTTATACTTTGAGACTATGCTGCTTAAAGGTTCTCTATACGATGTCCAGAGCATTAATGTAGCAGCAAACAGCTATTGTCTATGTAAAGGTATAGAGGAGTAGTGTCTACCTGAGCAGAGGATGAAGTCACTCTCCCTCTGTGTGTGTTGTAATCAGAGCTTCTCTGTTTGTTGACATATCCGGGCCGACCGTGCGTGCCTTCTAGTGCATGTGAGCGTGCCCCACTGGCTGTCTCACGGCTGCCGCTCTGAACTACGCTCATACGGCGGTTACAGGAGAGTAGCACCCACCCTCCGGTTCCCCCCCCCCCCCCCCCCCCCCAGGTTAACACCGTTAGCTTTTTCAGCGGTGTCGCCGTTGTTTGCACTGCTAGCACTGTTAGCGGAGGCAATGGAATTGCTCCCAATCTCGCATTTAGCACCTTTAAAAAAGGATTTGAATACTGTTACTTCATTATTTCAGCCTGACGTTGCGTTCATGTTGACCAGTTTCTTGTTGTTATTTTTGTTTTACCCTAACCAGTCGTTAGCGAGTCATGCATCCATCCCGTCGACATCATTTTCAGTTGTAACTGAAGCTGATTTAACTCTTTCTCATTTTTTATATTGATCAAAGAAATATGTCAATATATGAGTTGTTGTTTCTTTAAGTCGACTTACAGCAACTTGTAGGCCTACAGCGGCGTTTCATACATGCTTGATACCATTTTTCTGTTGCTACTTTTCATGAATGTGGTTAACTACAGTAGCTATGTAGGATGTCCCCATTCTTAAAGCTTTGATTTGTCAATTGTTTCTCTAAATGGGTGTATCAGCCTTCAGTTGGCACAACACTAAACCTGTTTGAATTGCTGAATTAATCATTGTTAGTTTGGGAAAATTAAAAAAAAACAAAATTTGTGCAACACAGATTTCACACCGGAAAGAAGCTTTTTACTGTATTCAGACTGTGCTGCACTTCTTTTGGAGTCAATATGAATCTTTGTTTAAAGGCCTCAGTGGAGCTTTAAATGTTGACTTCTAATGAACGAGGGGCCGTAACGGTACGTTACGTAAGATCTTGTGATTAGCTTCTCAGATGCACGTGTGTCTAGTTTTTCCATGAAATCACCCTCTCAGGTGAATTCTGCTGTGAGGGACTATTTTGCATTAAAAGAGGCACAACAACCTTCGTTCAAAAATACACGAAGGCGTGCGAGATTGAAATGTTCAGTCCCGCTGTTCGGTAAAACAAAGTACGGCGTGTTGTTTTTCTGTTTGATGACATATGCTGGTGTCTTATCTCATGAATAAAGTGAGGTTTAGAGTAACGCTGTACGCTGAAGGCTGGCCGGCCTCAGTCTGGTGTGTAATAGCAGCAGGCATGTGGGAGTGTTTAATGGAGAGTGGAGTCATTTGCGCTTTTTAATGATGATTAGAGGAGGAAATTGGCTCAGATTTACAGTGTCACCACCGAAACAGAGGAGGGAGAAAATAGAATAAAGTCCTCTAAATTGTCTGATACTTGTGTGTGTGTGTGTGTGTGTGTGTGTGTGCGTGTGTGTGTGTGTGTGCGTGTGTCTGTGCACAGGTGTGAGACAGAGAGAGAGACCCGTAACGTACGACTGACCCCCCTCACAACACCCATCCACCCACACACCTCCACACCTCCACTTCCAGAGGAAATGTATCACTTAAACCAACTGCAGCTCAGCTCACAGAACCTAATGAATCTGGACTCAATTTTACGCCTAGCTGCCCTTCCAACTGACACACACACACACACACACACACACACACACACACACACACACACTCCCTCTCTCTCTCACACACTTAAATACTGAGGCAGTCTTACCTAGAGCTGGGTCTTTGTGACGTAGAGAGGAAATTGGAACAGTGTGATTATGGCACTGATTGGCAGAAGAGTCTTTTCTGTCTTCTCATCAACACTTTATTCTCCTTTTTGACCTCTCCATTATCTGACGAAAACCTCCTGACATACTGTACAGCACAACGCTGCCTCTTCATGGTCCTTTATCTCTTTTCTTATAGACCTCTTGGACCCACATTTTTTTTTTCTTGCACTAGACCTATTTGCCAAATTATTAGAGTGAAGAAAAAGTGAAGTGGAGGAATAAAAGGAATTTGCTGAAGTTGGTTTTTACATTTCACATGATCTTGTCTGTGAAATGTTTTGCGAGCCTGATATTCAGAGTAAATAGACATTATGGTAACATTTAATTTTACAGGTGCTATAATTTCATGGTAATTAGGTGATAATTAGCAAGTAACCTATTTGAAATCTCTTTGGAATTACTGCCAAATTACCCCAATATTTACCTCAAAATTTATCGAGATTGACTTTATTATAAACATTATTTAATAATGATATTTCGCTATTTCCTTATAGCTGGTAATTTATTTAATACATTTCCATGAAAAGAATACAAAGTTAATTGATAGGCTTTATTTCCATGTCTGCTGATAAATAGATAATAATTAGCAAATAACTTTTAATATTCTTAAAAAGCTCCCTGAATCATTACATTATCCACCAGGTTACATTTGTGTAGACAATAAGTCACACAATGGTGAGATTTGTGCCTGATCAGAAGTGTCTTCTATTAGTTTTAGTTTTCCACCTCCGATGAAGAGCAGCGCACAGCCGCTTCTCAAGCCTAAGGGCCCTATTTTAACCATTAAATGCTATTTTAGCATATAATTATTAAATAATGTTTATAATGAAGAAATTTTCGATACATTTTGATGTAAATATTGGGGTAATTTGGCAGTAATTCCAAAGAAATTTCAAATAGGTTACTTGCTAATTATCACCTAATTACCATGAAATTTGCAGACCTGTTAAATGAAGTGTTACCGACATTATTTAGTCTGACTTTGCCTTCTAGTTACTGTAGATGTTTGGCGGGGAAATATTCATTTTAAAAGAATAGGCCAAAATCATTATCTGTTTTGTTGTCTAAACTTAACTGTGAAGACGGAAGTTAATTTTGAAAAGACTGAAGAGGGAAATTTACTCGTGCGTCACATGTTGCTGGACATGAAAAATGAAGAATAACTTCTCGTAAGATATCATACGAACCGTTGTACGAGACTTTGCACCACTTTGTCCCTACAAAGCTGTAATTAGCTTGGTTGTTACAACAGGGGAAACAACTGCTAATGAATACAAAAACCTATTTGAATTGCTGAGAAAAACAAATTGTAGATGTGTGTAGAAATGACTTCTCTGACTTTGACACAGTTTGGTAACGTCACCAAATGTAGTCAACTAAGGGTTGCTCTTAGACAACCATTCACCAGATAACACAAACCTTTTTCCATCACTGACAACATTTGAGACGTGGGCGATTAAGAGGTCTGGAACCAGGTACCTACAATTCTCTTGGAAAGCATTTTGAGTAAATATGTCCCATATTTAAATGTTAATTGTGAATATTTTAGAACAAAACTCTTCAGTTTTTGGTGAAAACAAGCAGCTTAACTGGTCTCCCTCCTCCACTGAGGCCTTTGAGTGAAAAGCTCTTCAAAATGTTTTTTTAAAAAAATGACATTTAGTCAAATCACTCCAACAATTTTGATCATAGATAACAACTTGAGAGGAGAGCAACCCTTAAAATACAGGTCTGTTATGATTCACACAAACCGCCCAAATTGTCTCTCTGAAACACACAAAGAGAGACACACAATCACGCCACATACATTCAGTAATTCTCAAGATGAGCTGTGCAGCTTTTTTTTTTGGTGGAGAGCCGTAGCATGCATTTCTCTATTAAGATATGTAAATTCATAATCTCTCAAATACCCATTTTTACATCCATTTCTGTCTGTCATTCAAACAGCCTTCATTCTCTCCTTCTGTCTGGTGGTTTGTGCGTCTATCTGTCTGCTCCGTGGCCCTCTCCCCTCTGCCTCCATCCAAACAGCAAACGCCAAAGGAGACTTGTCTCGTCCCTAAAGGCCAATTGTCAGGCATAATTACCATCAGAGAATTAGAGGTTGAAAAAGCAGATTAGATTAGAGCGCGTGTTTCATTTTTTTCCACCCTCTCCTCTTCTTTTTGCATTGTTCCTCTGCACTCTTTATTTTTCTCATTATTATAGAATTAAAGAAGAAAGAAATGGAAAATTAAAGAAAAAACAACGTTGAAAAAGAAAAAAATCTGCAAGAAAAAATAATAGTTTGCATCAGGGCAGCAGCTAACAATTACTTTCATAATTTTTCCATTATTTTTTACTATTGTTTAGTGTAAAAAATATCATAAAGTAGTGACAAATGCCACTTAACACTTTCCTTGAGCACGAGGCGACATCTTTAAATTTCTTGTTTTGTAACAAGCCAAACAATAGATATTCAATTTAATATGATATATAGTATATAAGTAAAAAGCAGCAGTTTGTGGATGCAAGAAACAAAATCTCTGCTTGATTAATGACGATTCATTAATTACCAAATCTATAATTTTTCTGTCCATCGACTAACGTATGGGCCTGTCACAGTTAACTCGAGAATAACGCGTTAAACCAAATTCGTTTTAACGCCGCTAATTTCTTTAACACTTTAACGCAACTTGCGATTTTTAATTAACCTCTCAAAAATACGTAACACATATTGAGTATGTAGTGCATAGTATGCGATTTCGGACTCCGTTGTGTTGCCTAAACCTAACTTCCTGGGAAAAAGGAACTTTATTTTGAAAGGACACTATTCATGTAATGAGCGTATATTGACACGCCGTCCCTGACGCGTCCAAAAGTAACGCAAGAGGGTTACCCCGTGCGTCGGTCTCCGATGCCGAGGGGCACTGACCAAGCGGCGGTATTTGACGAGTTGGTTGTGAGAATGTGTTGATCGGATTAAAAAAAACGCATACGAAAAATACGGACTTGGTGTGCAAAGACCTTAAAACAGTTTCAACCAAAAAATGAACATTATAACCTTGATGATTTATTGCAATACTGTTGTATTAGATTGTTTGTACCTAATAAACCAGTAACAGAGTGTAAATAGTCTAAAGTATAGACACACACATACAGACACACACACCTATTGATTGACTGGGCAAACCTTCAATAAAGCTCCCCCCCTCTGCAGCCGTCTACCCTCCTCCAGACACAGAAGCTGCATAAACGTCAACACACACACACACACACACACACACACACACACACACACACACACACACACACACACACACACACACACACACACACACACACACACACTTACACTTTCTCTAAAGCTCTAACACGACCATAAACAAGCGTAGTGCGACTGTGTTTGATAGAGTGAGGACTAAAGCTCGATTTGGTCCTTTGGCACCCTGGAGTTTGGATCCTGTCCCCGCTCTTTGGCTATCCTCTGCCATCTCTGCCTTGCCAACACTGTCGTTCTCTTTCTTACGCACACACACACTCACTCACTCACACACACACACACACACACACACACACACACACACACACAGAGCATGCCAACTGTTACACTATCCAAGCCAGAATGACCATGTGTTGTTGTATCCTTCTAATGTCTCCATCATAACAGCAGCGCTTCTAATAGCACTTGATCACTTCTTCTATGACACCGCGCGGTTTCTTTTCTATTCTAATATTCTCCGCTGGTATTCAGATCAATAGAGGCTGACATCATCATAATGCAGCAGGCCGATCTTTACTCACACACACTTGCCCCCCCCCCCCACCCACACACACACACACACACACCTCCTAGAATCAACACAATAATTGAAATATTTTCAACCTGATTAGGTCTGGCCTGCTGGCTGGGTCGGTTGCTAAGGCTGTGCTCCCTGGTTGCTAGGGGGAGTAAATCATCTGGCATTATTTGATTTCTGTTCCAGATATGAAACCGTTACCGCGGCGATTAAATGTCTCACAGCTTAGACACCTTGAGGGGGGGAAAAGACTGAGGAAGAGAAAAGGGAGAGAGATTAAGTTGAGGAGGGAGGGAGGGGAGGAGAAACCCCTCGTGAGAAAGAAATATGAGAAAAGGTGAGAATGATAATGCCTAAATACAGAAATCCAGCGTGTGTGTGAGAGAGAGAATAACAGGGTAATAAGGATGAAATGTTTGCCTGCACTTCCAAGTCTCAGTTGGATGTTCTTTCCTCCTGACGACTGACAGGTTAGTGTGTGCACATGTGTGACGACGGCGTGTCTATGCGAGCATGCGTGCGCGGCTTCCGATGGCGCTGACAGGCATGCGTCGTGGTGTGTGTGCATGCTCATGGAGTTGTTGATATAGAGATGTCTACAGAGTCACGGTGAGGGCGCAGGGATCCGCCTACACATGGGAGCTGTGGGCGTTCTCAAATGTTTATAAAACACAAACTGAACCAAGTACTCCCACTGGAACACACGTTATACACAGAAGGAGACGAGCACAGAGACGAGAAAAGACAGAGTGAAGGGAAATGACTGTCACTCTGAGGGATGCTGTTCTACTTGCTTCTAAAATGTGATTATTTATTGAGTAAATGGTTCCATGCAAACACATGTATGTATTTATCATCACTTATTATCTAAAAACTCCATAAGATTATATATCTGCACTTCTCTCATTCCTAGGAACGTTACGAT
The DNA here is from genome assembly GCA_916701645.2 of Sebastolobus alascanus. Taxonomy (NCBI): domain Eukaryota; kingdom Metazoa; phylum Chordata; class Actinopteri; order Perciformes; family Sebastidae; genus Sebastolobus; species Sebastolobus alascanus. Next base: position 368,333 of record CAKAOJ020000032.1, read on the forward strand.
ACATCGATCTGGATAAATATTTTGATTCAATGATCAACAATCCAATATCATCGATGCAAAGTGAAAATATCGACACATATCATCTTTAAAGCGGCAATCTCAAAGATTTTCATTTAAAGGTCCAGTGTGTAGGATCTGGCGGTATCTAGCGGTCCAACCAACTGAAGCCTCTCCCCTGTACCAAGCGTGTTGGAGGGCTACGGTGGCCAAGACGAAAACGTGAATGCCCCTCTCTAGAGCCATCTAGAGCAGAGATGGTGCGTAGAGTGTGTGTGTACGTGGGAAGTGAGTGGTGAAGCAAGGGAGAGAGAGAGTGGCGGCAACGGGTGCGAGTAACGTTATGGACTACGGCCCAAGTAGGAAAAGTTAAGTGTTTGGTTTGTCCGTTCTGGGCTACTGTAGAAATATGACGGTGCAACATGGCGGACTCCGTGGAGAGGACCCGCTCCCTATGTAGATATGAAGGTAACAAAAGCACAACAATTCTTATTATCAGGTGACTATACACTAAAGAAAACATACTTATTAATATTATATTCCATTTCTGCCAATAGATCCCCCTAAATGTTACACATTGTTCCTTTAAGTAAATGTCTGTGAAGTCGCTATCTATCGCCAAATGAGGTAAAACAATGATAAGTGAGCCTATGGCTCACTGATGAAAGTATTGCAATATTTATATATTATATTCTATATATAAATTGTTAGCCTCCGTGGCTTCTAGACACCGACAGTAACGTTAATATTGCCGTTGCTTAGCAGCGGCGTTCTCACGACTTAACCAATTGAACGCCAAGCATATCATGTACACGAGTTCCCATGTTGTAAACACCAGCTCACGAGTCTCATTTGAAGGCACCATGACTCCAGACTGCTAAACTCTGAGTACATTTCCATTGTTTTCACTCAAATAGAAATTTTAATCAACCAGGACTGAAATCTTAAGGATTGCCACTTTAAGATACGCCTATATTTTGAAATTCCCACTTAATATTTATTCTTATTATTAGAAAGAATAGATGCTTTTTCATTTAACTGTCTGGAAGAGCCCAATTATAAAATTGTCATATCATATTTTACTAACTGATTGTGTTAAATGGGCATATGATCTCATCTCATATCGACCGCAGGCCACTGAATTGAATCAAATCAAAATTGTATCGTTGCAAACTGAGCGTTTCAGACAGAGGGTGAAAAGCGGCGAGGGGAGAAGCAGCAGGCTGACGACCCGTTGTACGGAGCTGGGAATTAAGACTGGCGTTGATAAGCAGAAGCAGACAGTTAGCTAGCTAGCATATAGTCTAGATGCACTCTTAACCCATGACGACACACGTTGAGTGACAGCCCCCTCATTTGCATAATGAGGCAGAAATGCATAAAGAAATGTATATAGAAAAGAATACAGAAAAAAATATGTTTGGGGAAATAAATAAGGGGTGAAATGCAAAGGGAAAATCTTGCATAAATAAATAAATGCATAAATAAATACATACATTTAAAAATAAACATAAAATAAATAAAAATTTAAACGCAAAATAAATAAATTAATTAAAGAATTACTAATAATAAATACAGTAAAAGGGAAAATTAAACAGAAGAGTAAATAAATAAATAAGCAAATTAATACAAAGGTAAATTTTAAAAAAGCAAATTAAAACAGAAATATCTATTTTATGTCACATTTTATCAATTATTTAATGGCTACATTTATTTTTAATACTATTTTTGTTACATTTAATGACATTTTTTTTTTTTTTTTATCGAGTCATTTATTTATTTATTCATTTAATTTTTATTTTGGCAGGTTCCGTCTTCCATAGGGACTCAGAATCCAGTGTCAAAGTCACCCTCCACCCGACCGCCTACCTGTAACTTTGGGGTGGTAGAAAAATACGGTGACGCTAGGTAGCGATTGACTTTAGGTAGAGATTACGTTTGTCACCACAACGTTAATTTCCAGGAGACAGGGTTAAGCACACATATTGTGCACATTTTTCCAGTGAAATGTTTAAATTCTCCCAGTCATCTGTGTCTCTCCTCTCAGCATTTCATGTTGTTCATGTTGACCTCTCACAGGCCGCATGAAGCCAGAAAGCCCTGTCTGATAGGATTACAGCAGTAAGCGCTTGTATTTGTATGTAGCTGTCTCTGGCTGCCTTTCTGCCTCTCCCTCCCTCCCTCTCTCTCCCTCCCTCCCTCTCTCTCTGTGTGTGTGTGTGTTTCTAACTGAGCAGTGAACATGGTTGAGTAATATAAAGCTACTTGAACGCGCTGTCAGATAGAGAGATGAAAATGAAAGAGGAGGAGAAATGATTGTGTACCACTCGCAGCACTCCACATGAAGAGCTCCCAGACCGTTTTATGTCAAGCACCCCAAATAGTTCTGTATTTGATCACGGACCCCCTTTTCATAAGTTTGTGTCCTTACCCCACATTCATAATGTCAGCAGCCTGGTTGATGGGTTGCTCTGTTCTGACCAGCCGGCGTGAGAGGCTCTGATTTTAACAGCGTAGTGGTCGAGTGTTTTTACAGCAGTAGTACAGCCGGATCCAGTCTTCTTTAGCAAACTGTAATTAAACAGTGAGCTAAAACTGCATTCGTGCGTCTGTTTCTCAATACTTTTTTTTTTCCAAATAAGAGCATTAAAAGTATAATTTTGAATGAGCAGAGCTATTGTGTCATAAAATGAAATCACAGAAACAAAGAAAGCGTGATGGCTGAGTGAACACAAACTGTTCAGCCAACTTGTCTGCGAACTTTTCTCAGCCGACGAGCTTGTTAACCCTCCGACCTTCCTCGCATCACTCGCTCGGCTCAATCGGAAATTAATGGACTTGTAGTGACTTGTTGATCGTGTTGTTTGCAGTGTTAACAGGAGGTTGGGAGCCAAATCGGAGAAGGCTTTTGTTGTTGACTTGACGCAGGATTAAATAATTATGACAGAAGGAAGGATAAGAAATAAAGAGGCTTCCTAAAGCATTCTTTATTTTAAAGGGGGACTTCCTGTCAACCCTGTAGCCAATAAACTGAAATCTGAACTGTATCGACCACACTCACAGTGGATAAACCAGTGCTGATGTAAGGAAGCAACGTCTTTAGTGTCCAGTCTGCTATTGAAAGTCTTCAGGCAGTTCAGGAGCAGTATTTCTGTGGGGGAGATGAACTCCCTTTGTAACTTTGCAGACCTTTTACATGCGCAAAAAACTATATAACACACCAAAGGAAAGGGAAAAAGGCATAATAGGTCCCCTTTAAGTTGAACTGATTCTGATGCTCTGTTGCCAGATTTCACAATATTTTTCACTGCTTATTTTCGTTTCAGTTTGGTGTTTACTATAATAACCCTGCACCACCCTACAGTAAACCAACACGTTCTCATCACATACGGTCGCTCTGTCACACCCCTTGATGTCACTTTAGGTTTAGGCAACAAAACCACTTAGTTAGGTTTAGGAAAAAACCTCATGGTTGGGCTTAAAACTACTACGTTTGTATAGTGAAAATTAAACTGAACGTTGTGAACATGAGACACGAATGAACAGCTGATTGTAACGTGAAAGTGAAACTTAACGCACGGGACACGGACAGCGGTTTCCTGAATGAAAGCCCTGTGTTTGTTGGACCCATCCACCTCTCCTCCCGCCCGCACGGTGTGTCTCTTTTCGCTTTTTAAACTTCATCACCACACTCCCGGTGTACTTTCTCTGAGCGTTTACTGTTGCCGCGGATGGGTTTACATTGTAGTTAATGGAAAGCCCGGCTTTGTGTGTCGGTATCTAAAGACCCAGACACACCAAGCCGACATCAAAGCACTGGTGGTGATGAAGGCCGACTGTTGCGTTGCCTTTGTCTTTGCTTACAAGTTGCACTTGAACACACCGCAAAGACTGCAGCCGACGGCCATTTAGCACGAACGTTCTGCGCCTGTGTGGGTTGAAATAACTCTCCACACCAGCAGGAGGCGGTAGTCTGTATACGTCATTGAAAAAGGGGAACCGGAAGACCGAGGAAGGTGGATATACAAGCCGCTGTTATGATACGTAGATGAAACAAAGCGGCGTTTGCCGACCATTTTCACACCACTCTCACTCACCACTTAGCTTCATTCTAGATGGCCATGTCGTTGTGAAAATATCCGTGTATTGGAATGATCAGATGAGATCAAGATGTTGACTTTACTCGTTGGCTTGCTTTCCTCACATCCGTTTCTCTTCTTGTTCACTGATTCGTTTAAGCCGAACAGCCAATCAGAGTGATTTCTCTCACCGACGAGCCCCACCGCCAATTCACCGTGCTGAATCAGCCGAAAAGCCTCCGACACCGGCAGACTAGAGCCGACGGTGCGGGGCGCACCGCAAAAACTAGGCCGACGGACGCTAACCGACGACCCCAAACTGTCCGACAGCCGTGACAAAGCCTAGGTATTTGACGCCCTGGGAATGAGAACGAGCTGGGTAAACTGGCTTAACTCACCAGAGAATTTGCACTTAAAAAACAATAACGTTTGGCTTAAAAAGCTTAAAAAAAACCTGATGATTTCCCAAAAGCACAACCTCGTGCCTTCACAACCACCAATCAATCTACACTGGTGTAGTTACACAACACACTTAACACGCACTGTACCCAGTGTAGAAAAATAATGTCAGATGAAATTAGTGTTTTTTTTGTACTTCACAGAACTTAAGAGCTTGTAAACCTTAAATGTTCTGGTATGTTGTAGTTAATGACAAAAAAAACAGCATCTGAGTTTTACTTCCTTCCATTGATGTAATATTAGTCACACTTTAGGGGGAGTTGGCTAACTGCAGTGAAAAGGATCATAGTGGGCTTCTGGCGGAGAGTACACTACTCTAATTGCCTTAAACCTGTTTCTCCCTTCAACCAGTCAATACGCCTGCTGTGTGTGTGTGTGTGTGTGTGTGTGTGTGTGTGTGTGTGTGTGTGTGTGTGTGTGTGTGTGTGTGTGTGTGTGTGTGTGTGTGTTCCACTGGTCAATAAAGCGTGCGCTAAGAGGCAATTGGTTGTTTTTCCTCAACTTGACACGTTAAATGCAGTCACACTTTCAGGTAAACACACACAGGCATGCTCACAAATACACACAGACACACACACACACGCTACCAGGCTATTGGGTAAACGGTATTGATTGTGTCCTGTTTTCAACTTATTTTCCCTATAACCCCTCAGAGCTCAATCACACTCAGTGACGACCATGGAGAGTCTCTTAAATCACACCCACATGCAAACACAAACATGTATTCATAAGGGCAAACACAAAGCGCTGTGGTGAATGCTATTTGTTGACCCCAAATGAAAAATAGATGATGGAAAATTTCCACCGATGACTTGAATTATTTACTTTTAAAGCCACTCTTACTGAGGCGACGTGTTGTCTTTGCTTCCAGTCGATCCGTGTTGGTTTAATTCCAGCTGCTACAGATGCAGATGTTTGTATCAGCTGAACGGTACGACTGGTTCAGTGTTTTTATTTGAACCTGGACAGTAAATCAAAAAGTTTTTCAATTTAAAGGCAACTTCAGTATTTTTAGAACCTCTTCCTGTATTTTTTTGTAGTTTTGGCTATTATGTACAGTACAGTTATGGCCTCGCCTCAATCCCCATCTCAGCAATCAACTTGGTATATAAAATATTATAACTGATATGAATTATGGTAAAATCAACTAAAATAAGAAAGTAGTCAGCAGGGCATCTTTCAAAGTTTTGTATTATTATACAATATTATATTCTGTTTTTATCACTAACAAATACATGTAAATATTACAGTTGTTCGTCAATTTAGATACTTTATATACTACTGGTTAGATTAGTAGTACAGTACTGCATCATATCACAAAATCATATCATATGTAGTGGAGTAAAAAGTACAAAATTTCCCTCTGAGATGTAATGGAGTAGAAATATTAAGTAGCAGAAAATGCAAATACTCACAATAAAATATAAGTACCTCAAAGTTGTACTTAAGTACAGTACTGGATCAAATGTACTTAGTTACATTCCACCACTGACATCCAATGCCGACGTTCAGTGCCAATGCTGGAAGTAGTGTGCACTTGCTAACCCTTCATTTTACAGGTCTGCACATTTCATGGTAATTAGGTGATAATTAGCAAGTAACCTATTTGAAATTTCTTTGGAATTGCTGCCAAATTACCCCAATATTTACCTCAAAATGTATCGAAAATTACTTTATTGTAAACATGATTTAATAATTACAAGCTAAAATAGCATATAATCGTTAAAATAGGGCCTTTAGGCTTGAGAAGCAGCTGTGCGCTGCTCTTCATCAGAGGTGGAAAACCAAAACTAATAGAAGACACTTCTGATCAGGTACAGATCTCACCATTGTGACTTATTGTCGACACAAATGTAACCTGGTAGCTAATGTAATGATTCAGAGATTTTTTAAAGAAATTTCAAAGAAGTTATTTGCTAATTATTATCTATTTATCAGCAGACATGGAAATAAAGCATATCAGTTAACTTTGTATTATTTTCCTGGGAATGTATTAAATAAATTACTAGCTATTGGGAAATAGTGGAATGTAATTATTAAATAATGTTTATAATAAAGTAATTTTGATCAATTTTGAGGTAAATATTGGGGTAACTTGGCAGTAATTCCAAAGAAATTTCAAATAGGTTACCTGCTAATTATCACCTAATTACCATGAAATTTGCGGACCTGTAAAATGAAGTGTTACCTGAAATGTATATGAAGGTAAATCTGGCATACTAAAAGAATGAACTGCACTCTGCACAGGCAGAGATCCACACAGGACAGGAAGTCATGAAGGAGGCTGTATGTCCAAAAGTATTATTCTTAAAGAGAGACATGGATGATGAATTTTCACTTGTGAGGTTTAAGTTTCGGTTCACCTGAATTACAAAAGTGGTATCTAGCGGTGCAGTTTTTTGCTTTATCTGCTGAGATCATGAGATATCTGTCTCTGAGATTTCTGCCTTCACCCCAACACAATAGAGATAAAGTTATATTTGAAAAATATAACAACAGCACCAGCATGTGTTTCCGAAAACAGAGTTTCTCTGAATAATCCACAGACCTCTCTATTGTATATATAATATTCATTCTAACTGCAAAGAACTCTTATGAAAACTGTGCAAAGTAACGGGGACATTGTTTCTGATGCTCTGAGCACCACGAACACCTCCACTGTACTGGGGCAGAAATCTCAGGAAATATGTAGGAATTGGCATGAAAATCAAACCTGTTGCGTAATGATAGTTTACAGTTAAATATGAGAGAGTTACACTATTACTCGTCACTGCCAGTCAGGCAGAGGGGAACTCTGTAGTGTGAGCTCTGACACCCTCGTAGCGTCCAAGAATAAATAATTAGTGGAGTTGGCAGCAGAGAAGACGGAGCACAGAGATGTCATTATTTACGCCAGATTATAGACACACACACACACACACACACATTGACGCACACATGCACGTAAGTACAAACTCACACAGACGTGTTTGCAGATGTGGGTGATGATCGGCTTTTGATTTGGCAGCTGCCTCCAGATGCATGAGAGTCCACTTCACACGCTGTAGATGTTCACTGGTTTGCTCTTGAAGTTTTTCCTCCATTTTTAGCCACATTAGCGGCGTGGCACCAGGGAGGGTAACGTCCTTCTGTCTGTCGGTCCAGACTAAACTATCTCAACAATTATTGGATGGATTGCCGTGAAATTTAGTACATTCGAGGTTCCCAGAGGAGGAATCCTACTGACTTAGTTGATCCTCTGACCTTTCCTCTAGCGCCACCATGATGTTGATTTTTAGTGAAATGTCTCAACAACTATTGGATGGATTGTGATGAAATGTGGGTCAAACATTCATGTCCCCCTCAGGATGAATTGTAATAACTTTGGTGATCCTCTTACTTTTCATCTATCGCCATCATCAGGTCAAAACTTAAGTTTGTCTAATACTTTGGTTTATCACTAAATAGCTGCGGAACTAACAACATCCTCATCAGCCTCAGCTGTACTTTGTGTTCAGTGCTAATTAGCAGACATTAGCATGCTAACATGCTCAACTAAGATGGCAAACATGGTAAACATTATACCTGCTAAACATCACCATGTCATTGTGATTGTGAGCATGTTAGCATCCTGATGTTAGCGTTTAGCACAAAGCACTGCTGTGTTGAAGTAGCCTATAGCCTCACAGAGCTGCTAGCGTGACTGTAGACTCTAAAGGCCTTTGCACACCGGCGGCTTGATGAATAAACGACACGAAAATATGTCTAGGGCTTTTATTTTGAAAGACAAGAACGAAAGTAAATCCGGTCTGCGTTGCCTGTTCGAGGTTGAAAGGAGTAATAAAGTTTGCATAATATGTTCTGTGTGAAAGTATTCATGAAAAAACAAAAGTTCGAAAAAATATATCGACGTGTGAATTAATCGCACGAAAAAAAAAAGGCCCCTAGTGTGTAACGGCAGCAGTGAAAAAAAATTTTAGCAAGTATGATTAAAAAGAGTTATTTTTATATAACGGTCACTATATCTTGACAGTAGTGCATGAGACAGGTACTGTTGCTGTAATGCCTATTTCTCGCGTATCGAGATCAGTGGAGGAAATACCAAGCACCGCCCACCAGCCGGTGCACACCTCCTCATTTTACAGCTAAACAGTACACTACAAGATATTTCTGAAAACATTTAGGTGGGAAGTAGGCATTACAGTAACAGTATATTGATTCATATTTGATCAGTGCTGCCTAGTTTGACCGTTTCATCGGAGTTTTGAACAAATATATATATATATATTCATATTGTTATTGTAATTTTTCTATTCTAATTCATGTTTCTTGACTTTTGCAGAACTTGATTTTATTATTTTCTCTTACTATGTTTATTGTTATGCACCAAAACACAAAGGCAATTCCCTTGTAAGTCTGAAAATCACTTTATTTATAGTACTATAGTGGGTTTGGATTTACCCAAATGTTTGAGGATTAGCAGCTATCTTGGGACTGGTTGTCGATCATATCATAGATGCTGTAGGACGTCTGCCGCTCTGACTGCTATTGTTTAAAAGGTTTAAAGTCCTCTGTGGCCGTAATCCTATTTAAAAATTTAATTATTTGTTTTTTTATATTTATCTGCACGTTCCCAGGAAAATGACAGGATGCACATACACGCAGCTCCTCAGTTCCTTTCACTTTGGTTAAAACAATGTTTAGTTTTTCAAAGGTTACGAGGTGTGTCTGCAAATCTGACAAAAGAAAACTGACATTTTAATCATTGCTAAAGAAATAAAATCCTCAAGAGCACCATCACACTGAGTGCACACACTTGCTTTTATTAGTCACTTGACAAGTACATGATATGATGTTCAGCACCAGTTTAATGACCAGCAGTGTGTGTGTGTGTGTGTGAAATAGTTTAATAATCCTCTAGTCTCTTTGTTTCCCTTCTTTCCTCTCCTTCTTTCTCTCTTCTCTCACATTTTTCAGATCTTCTTTTTCTAACGCACCACCTCTCTGTGCCACTCTGTTCTCCTCTTCACCTCCCCTCCACCTCCGACTGCCCCACCCACACCCCTCTAACTCATTTCAAGCGGACATCCAGACGTTTGTAGACTCACATCTGGAAACAGCATTTAGCTCCGGTTGAGTCTCAGGAAGTTTTCACACTTCACGACTCATTAACCTGCAGACCTGCGAGAGAGAGGGCAGCGGGGGAAGTGAGTGGTGGAGGAGGAGGAGGAGGAGGAGGAGGAGGAGGAGGAGGAGGAGGAGGAGGAGGAGGAGGGAGGACAGATAGGGGGATGATGGGTTGGAGACAGGAAGGAAAGAGACATGATGGAGGAGGGCTTGAAGGAGAGTTTGAAACCACGGAAAATGGAGCACTCGAGCTCAGCTAAAGTGAAAGTTGAATTTGCACACTTAGACACCAAACTGTAAGACCAGACTTAAAAAAATTAAAAATTAAGGGCTGTCAATCGATTGAAATTTTGAATCACCATTAATTGCAAATTAATCACACATCTTTTATCTGTTCATAATGAACCTTAAAGGGAGATTTGTCAAGTATTTAATACTCTTATCAACATGGGAGTGGGCAAATATGCTTGCTTTTGCAAATGTTTGTATATATTTATTATTGGAATCAAGTTGATCAATTAACAACACAAAACAATGACAGGTATTGTCCAGAAACCCTCACAGGTACTGCATTTAGCATAAGAAAGATGCTCAAATCATAACATGGCAAACTCAAGCCCAACAGGCAACAACAGCTGTCAGTATGTCAGCATGCTGACTTGACTATGACTTGCCCCAAACTGCATGTGATTATAAAAAATTGGGCATGTCTGTAAAGGAGAGACTCGTGGGTACCCATAGAACCCATTTTCATTCACATATCTTGAGGTTAGAGGTCAAGGGATCCCTTTGAAAATGGCCATGGCAGTTTTTCTTCACCATAATTTAGCGTAAGTTTGGAGCGTTATTTAGCCTCCTTTCCAACATTGTTGGTGTCAATGGATTCTTTAGGTTTTCTAGTTTCATATGATGTTTGTATCTTCACTCTAGCTTTGAAACTGAGCCTGTTTATTGCATCAATGCGTTATTATTGCGTTAACTTTGTCAGCCCTAGTAAAAATATATTTTAATTGGTTGGTGGCGGTTTAAAACACTGGCAGTTTTAATAAGAATAAAGAAGGAACTTTGAGTTAGAGGAGTTAACGTCAAAGAACAAATATGGAAGACAAACAGGAGGAGGTGCGAACAAGTCCAGAAAAACAGATCGGACTGAGGACAAGAACGAGGGTAGATGAATTAGGGACTGGATCGTGTGTGTGTGTGTGTGTGTGTGTGTGTGTGTGTGTGTGTGTGTGTGTGTGTACGTGTGTGTTGTCCAGGGTGTCTGTGTCCAGCCCTCTGTGAGTAATGTGTCTGAAAGAGGAGCTTTCCTAATGAAACACTTTTCCCGGAGTGATAATTACACCAGTAGAAAGCAAGGACACCTCCAGTGAATGTGTGAAACTTAGCTTACTAAAACACAAAGTTCCTCCCGGGCTACTCTCTGTGTGTTTGTGTGTGTGTGTGTCACGCTTTCATGGTGTGTGTACGGGAGGCTGACATTAAAAGCTTAATAATCAGCCCAATAAGTTGGAGCAGACCTTCTCCCAGATGTATTTGTATTTTTCTTTTGCAGGGATACACGAGCTGACATTTACATGGGCTGATTTAATGCATCACTTTCTATACTGTATATGAAGGCTGCCTTCTGTCACAGAGGGTCAAAAAATGAAATTATATTAACTTTTTTTCCCCTTCTCCCTTTGGTTTGTTATTCCCTTTTTCCTTCTCTGATTTCAATCTCCTTGGCACAGCTGACTGACAGCCTCTGCTTTCTCTACATGTCACAGTGGTTGAAATCTCACTGAGGGGCTCGATGCAGATAAGCAGTGAAGATGTGGATAAGCAGTGACAGAGCCGGGGCTTAGATAGGGAGAAGAGAGGAAAAGGAAAGATGGAAAATGTTCGATATGTATTGGAGATGCACAAACACACAAAAGATACCTGTGTCCTTAATGGGATTCGCAGGAAATCTTGTATCACACTTCGACAGCCAAAGAATTTAGTTAAACAAATCAGACCTAGACCAGCAGAACAATTCAATTATTCTGCGTGGCTTTAATAAATGTTTGATATGCATTACATGGGAACTTTCTAATTCAAATTTTACGATTTAACAGTCGGGGCTTTTCCCATTAATTCTCGACACACAAAGTTACAGTTTGCACTATGGGCATTTATTAAATAAATATGAAAAAAAGTCGAACAAAATTATAGTAGGAGCAGGATAGGGTGGAGATTAGCGCACATGAGTAAAACAAAAGTTCAGCTACCGGTGCGTTTATAATACAAACTCCTGGCATGTGTGCGCTGGGATCTGGCAGATGAAGTATTTAATTCTTTGGTTTAATAGATTTTTCCGCCTTTTTGGAAATATGGAAATGCCCTTGCTCCTCTAGCACGTGCAGACTTTTCCACATGGTGTAAGCAAATCTCTCTGTGTTTGTCCTGCTCTCTCCGTTGATGAGATTTTGAGTCTTCTGTAATTTCTATAGACGTCCATAATGTTTTCCAACTGGCAGATTTACAAACAGTAGCATCTGGAGACTCTACTTAAGGGTGGCTTTAGCTGCCTGTTCAGAACTCTTTTAAAATTCAAGGATTACAACCCTCTGGGATTTGGTACATGACTATCCATACCTTGTGCCTTGCTGGTTTCACACCTTACTGACAGAAATAATACTTCCTTTTGCGTTTCATGCAAATAGATCAAATTAAACAAAGTATTTTAACACATTTTCATCCACTGTACTTCCATTTCACACGGAAAACACATAAGACACATTGAGCTAAAGAGCAAATTTATGATGCCATTTAAAATATAAATCAAATCAAACCTTCAAATTTATAATTTTCATGTTCACATCAACAGTATAAAATGTCCTTTTATGGTGAATTCACCCTCATAGACTATGGACACTTTGCTGTTATCGTTGCCCCTCCATGTTTCAGTAAGGATTTACTATCTTAGCACTTACCATTTACAGACAGTTTGAATGAGCAGCTCCGAAATAGTCGTCTTCATTAAAGATATGTGGGGACTGGGGTTATTGTGTAAGGGTAATGCACTGAGACTGCTGTCCCTTAAAAATGTGTAGTTTTCTAAGATTAGAATATTCTTGTAGTCAGTTTTAAATATTTTGTTCATGGTTTTTTTGAGGTTATGTTTTTGTCATTTTTGCCTTTATGTGAAAGTGACATTAGAGACACAGGCAGGAAACGAACCATGACCATTGTGATCATGTGGTATGCATCTTAACCACCAGCCCGTTCGCACAAAAAGGTGTATGAATGCCAAGATAATGCACTAAGCATTTAGCGTGCAATAAGAACGCCATTGTTGATTTCTGCATGTCTTTTGTACGCCATGTAGTCTATACTGACTGCAATGTAAACGCATCCGTGTATAAATGCTACAGTGAGAGCTAGTGACGTAGTATAAATAGCGAGAAAGACTGCTTATGGCGGGCAGGTGGGGAAGTGGATGGGTCCAACAAACACAGGACTTGTACCAGGAGACCGGTGTTTTGTTTTGTAAGTTACGTTAGTGACGTTTGTCATGTGACGATTGTCACGTGTTTTTTAGTGACATTTGTGACGTGTTTTCCGTAGTTGTGTTACGTTGTTTCCGTACGTATTTTACTTAGTTTACGTACTTATTTTAAGCCCAACCATGACAACTTTCCTTAACGTCACTAAGTGATTTTGTTGCCTGAACCCAACTGCGGACATTTTGTACAAATGAAAGGCGAAAAGGCTAAAATGCGTACTTCCAGTGGGACCGGGTTGTAACCACTCACCAGACACCCTGTATTGGTTTTGTTTTCATTGAACACAGACAGAATGTTATTTGGACTTATAAGGTCCTTTTTTGTCAAGCTGACAGGACAAAAATATATGTGACATTCCAACGTATCCTCACTCAACGGTTTGTATGACATTTTACGAAAAGTTATTGTTATTTTTCATGCGTTTTCCTACAAATGTCCAGCAACATGAGCGATCAGTGCGCCTGCGCAGACCCTGCAGTGTTAAGGCAACAAAACTACTTGGTTAGGTTTTGGAAAATATCGTGATTTGGGTTAAAATAATTGCGGAAGTGGCGTTACTTCAGTATGGAAGTTATGTGACAAATAAGTCAACGTTGACTTCTGGTTTCACACGGGACACAAACAGTGACCTCTTGGGTGAAAGTCCATTGTTTCTAGACCCGCCCATCTACGCCAACTTCCTCCCCAGGCGGACTTTGTTGCTCTTTATAAACCCGATCTCATGGGAAGGCGTCTAAATAGCACAACATTTCCGCTTGTCATAGTAACGCATTTTAGGCTTTTCACGTGTCAGTTAACGCCACGTTATTACCGTGAAACGGTCGCGGTTATGTTTAGGCAACAAAACCACTTAGTTAGGTTTAGGAAAAACATCATGGTTGTACTTAAAATTAGTACGTAAACTAAGTAAAATACATACGTAAACAACGTAACATAAGTACAAAAAACATGTCATGAAGTCACTAACGTAACTTCAAAATAACTCAACACTCAACACTTTTGGGTCTGCTGGTTGAAAATACTGTTTGTTGGACATGTTGTTCTTTTGAGTCCGCGAGCAGGGCGAATGAAAGCCCACTTATCATCTCGCCAATTAGTTGCATGATGATGGCTTTCAGCTGAAATGAACCCATCCACTGTTGTGTAGTGTAGGTTAGACCGCAGCAGCCACTGAATGAAAAGAGACACTTCAAGTCTCCTGAATGAATCAGACAGGAACAAACCACCTCAAAGCTTTTATCAACGTGGTATTTAACACAAACATGTGTGAGGAGCATGTTCTGTCATTTCTTCTATGTTCAATAGTGAACTGGAAAACAGCAGTACCTTGGAGCACACTAGGGATAGTTGAGAAAATAATAATTTGGGCACTTCTCCCATTGTATTTGTAGTTAATCATGATTTTATTGTTCTGAACATAAAAACATGGAAGCCTATTGGATGAATAATAAACTGTGAGTTATTTTTCTCCTCAAATAATCTATTCACTATATTTTGGACCCCAATAAATAAAATATAGCATATGAAATATTAAAAATGACCAACATCCATATCGTATGAAATTCTTACGTTACACATATCTCTCCTGCAGAGTTGCCACAACTGTGATGTAAATGCAAATATTGGTGGGATTAATATATTTATTATTTTATTCTCTACACATACATATAAACACAAAAGTCCCAATCACTGTGTGATATGTGGATACATTTATGGGAACACACGTGACAAATGCTGAACAATCTTGACATGCACATTAATGCATCAAGTCTCATACTGCACTTTTTGTTCGGTACCCTGGTTAATATTACTTGTGCACACAGTGTGTTGCATATCTTTTATTGCTCCCAGTCATCCATAACATAATCTCCTCACTGCTTACATTAAGAGCATCTCCACTTCTTTTACACCTTTTATATCATTATTTTACTTTTTTTTTAAAGATGTCAAAATCAGCTCTTTATTAAGAGTTTATACTCAATAACTGCTGAAGACCAACACTGCAGAGAGAAAAAAAATCCATATGCATACATGAAATGATTAATCATAAGATAATGAAAAACATGTAGAATCTGTGCCCGGACAAGTCATCTCTATACGGGGTTAATAATAATATACCACCCAGCGTAACCCCATTACTGACATGAAAAGAATCAACACTACTGTAATCTGCATGGTCAGACAGGCATACCGATACATAACAGCTTTAAAGTAGATATTTGGGGAGTCCTCAAAGACTTATACAGTATGTCTTCAAAATGAATCCAATGAAAAGCCTTTGTGGCTTCAAAGAAACCATTGAATATGGTGGCAAATATGGACATATTTGTGCAACGTATCCTCATACAACGGTTCGTATGATAACTTTATTTTTTGTGCGTTTTCCCACGAATGTCCAGTAATACAAGCGATAAGTGCGCCTGCGCAACCCCCTGCGGTGTTTAGGCAACAAAACTACTTGATTAGATTTAGAAAAGATCGTGGTTTGGGTTAAAATAACGACGAAAGTGGCGTTACTTAAGTACAGAAGGTACGTGACAAATAAACTAACGTTGACTTCTGGTTTCACACAGAACACGAACAGTGCTATATCTATATACTGTATATATATATATAATATTTCGCAGTCCGGTGGGTAAAGGTCTTAAGGAGCATGTTTCAGACGTGGTCTCTGACTAGTATGAATATCTATCTATCTTCATCTATATCTATAGCTATGTCTCAATGTATCTCTATATTTCTATCTATCTCTATACCTCTTTTCTTGGTGCACATAACCAAGAATCCTCTGATGAAAATCACAGATTAAATATAAAGTGCAGCAGGGGCCCTGCATGAACCACATTTCACAGGGATAAGTGGTTTAGGATTTGTAGTCAGGAATGAACAACACGTTCTCATCTCAACGCGTCACATTCTGACCCTTTGTCAGACCCCTCGGCGTCACTTAAGGCTTAATGTCGTCAATTAAACAGTTGTTTAGGTTTAGGCAACAAAACCACTGAATTAGGTCTTTGAAAAAACAACATGACTGGGTTTAAAATGACTACGTTTGAACAGTGAAAAAGTGACTTGACGTTGTGAAAACGGAACACAATGATTGCAAAGTGAAAGTAAAACGTAACGAAAGGGACACGAACAGCGGTCTCCTGGATGAAAGCCCTGTGTTTGTTGGACCCATCCACCTCCCCTCCCGCCCCCGGTGTGTCTCTTTTGCTCTTTAAAATACGTCACCACAGCACTTTCCCCGTGCATTTACTGTCGCCATGGATACATTGTAGTTAATTGAAAGCCTGGTGCGTCACATACCGGCACTGAAGGGTGCCTTGTGCGGCAGTATCGAATGCCAACAGCCGTGACAAAGCGTCAGTATTTGGACGCTCTGGGAATGAGAACGGGCTGGAATGAATGAGGGGAACTGAAGATGACACAGATATACGTTTTTTTCATGGTTGGGAACATTGTTGTGTGCATATCCTGGTTAAACTATGTTACCACATACGTTTATTGAGACTTTGAGGAGTCGTGACCTTCTACCATTAATGCTTGAGAGCAAACACTTTGTGGGTCTAGAGCACCGGCAGAAGGTCACATGACAGCATCATACACATTCTGTAAGTACGGCAGATAACACACAAGACGCAGCGGCTGCAGTGTGTAATGTGTTTGGCTGACTGTGACCCTATAAACAACACAGACCAACAAATTCACGTTTTCAGCCTTTATGATGCTGTTTCACAATTCCAAAGGAAACGTCATGCTCCACGGGAGAGACTTTCTCTTTGTGAGCAGTGAGCGGAAGGTGTGACATGCTATAAGATCAATTTCTCAAGTACACAGGAGGGCCTATCAACTCGCTGCTTGGTTTAGTCTTACCATATCTTTATCTGCTTTTGTTTGTGGCTGTTTTATATTCACATAGACGGGTACAAATGTTTGACATTGCAACTGTGCTTGCTGATTTGACGCTTGTTATAAGTGTGAACTTCTAGCCATCTTACATTTTTTCAGGTCTATTTTGCCCATTTGTGCAGTGAAAGACTTATTGGTCCTCATGTCAATATTGGTTGCAAAGAGAAAATCACTTTCCTAAAGATATTTCAATGTAAGTGATTGGGGACAAACGACCAATAATTGTTTTAAAGGGGACATATCATGCTCATTTTCAGGTTTATACTTGTATTTTGGGTTTCTACTAGAACATGTTTACATGCTTTACTGTTCAAAAAACACATTATTTTTATCGTACTGTCTGTCTGAATATACCTGTATTCACCCTCTGTCTGAAACGCTCCATTTTAGTGCCTGTCTCTTTAAGACTTCCTCCTGAAGAAGCCCAGTCTGCTCTGATTGGCTTGTGAGAAAAATATGGTGCATCTTTGCAAAGGTAGTTCTCAAGCTGTGGGCGATATATTCTAATGATCCTGCATGTGACATAGAAAGGGGAGCCGAATCTGAGTGGCTTGTTGAATCACATGTTTACTTATCCAGGCAGCCCACAAAAAACTGACTGGGTTGTCTTATTTCACAGTTTGTGAGTTGGTAGGCACTCCAGATATCCAATTGAATGTGCACAATCACTGAAAAAGTGAGTTTTTCATGATATGACCCCTTTAAGACTGACTTGAAGAAATATGAACCTTTCCTATTAGACAGTGATTCTATTTGCAAACTCAACCTTTGATTGGCATATTTTCTTGTGTTTAGTAGCAAGGGAGAGTTGAAGGGGGAGGCATGGGGGGAGAGACGTGAGACGTCAGGTGCAATTTGCATCAAAATTCATACTCCGCCTGAGTAATAACTCAAATCTAAACACGCAGACATAATACAATTACAATAAATTGAATACAATAATATAATTTTTAGATTCAGTGTGACTTTATTTTACAATAAAATGATCTCCAATGTCCATCGGGAATAAGCATCCAAAAGGTACTTGAGGTACTTGTACTTTACTTGAATATTTCCATTCCATGCTAATAATATACTTCTACTTCACCACTATCACCCAGTGGGTAACCTCCAGGTCTGTAAAGTGAAGCCCATGCAGAAGTGCCTTAAACTTGCACTCTTTCTAATAGCCAGCAGGGGGTGACTCCTCCGGTTGCAAAAACAAGTCTGATTGTATTGAAGTCTATGAGAAAATGAGCCTACTTCTCACTTCATTTATTACCTCAGTAAACATTGTAAACATGAGTTTATGGTCTCAATCACTAGTTTCAAGTCTTCTTCAATACAGCATGATGTAAATTATGGTCCCATTTAGAGTTAAATAGACCATAAAGCAGGGTATGCTTTAGGGCGTGGCTACCTTGTGGTTGACAGGTTGCTACCAGAGCGTTGTCCGGTCTGGGAGTTGTCCGTGTTTTCTTCTTACAACTTGAACCCTTTCACAGTGTGTTTTAAGTTCATGAAAGTTAATTATAACCTTTTTGGTCGCCTAAAAATGTCGTATTCAGCGTTCAGTTGCACTTGGCTCCACCCTCTCATGTCACTTTCGGTTGCAAAAAAACAAAATGTCGAGGCTTCAAAACAGCATTCCACAAACCATGACACACGTCCACTTATTTATAAGTAAATATATATATTCAGCATATTCATAGTTTACATACAAATTAATGATATTGTTATGTGCAGGTAACAGATATATGTTAAGTAAAATAGTATTTCCTGAGTCCTCTTGGAAATCATAAAAATGCTCTTCATAACTTCATAACTTGACTCAAAATCATCACGTTTTAAAGATTTCTTCAGTATCAAAGTAATCCAGTGATTACCCAGTTGTCTGTACATACATACTTTGCAAACAGGAACTCCTAAAAGCTAATTCGGCATACTTTTAATGGTGCCAATTTGACAAAATGTAAACAAATATAGGCCAAACAAAAACAGGGCTCAAGTTGTAGCCGACAGCTAACTGGTAACATAATACTTCCTGTTTACATCCCCTGAGGGCCCTCAAATTAAGGGAACTTAGAGCATGATTATTCCCCAAATAGAAGTGTTTGAGAGAACACATAGGTGCTTATTTGTGAGTGTCATTATTATTATTAATTATTAGATTGGTTAAGCTTGGCTAAATACTTTCTAGTCCAATTTTGTCATTATGAAGGGCTGTCATTGGTCTTTTTTAGCATAATATGCAACTTAAGGGAAACGCACCTCCTACACCGCACTCACAATGATCAATAAAACATACAAACCTTTCATTTCCTACCTCAGTTAAATGCCCTTTGTCACGTTATACATTAATTTGCTGCATATTTAATTTGTAGATAATGTGTTATTTATGATGGATCCAATTCAAAGATACCAAGCAAAGAGTCCTATGAGGAAGCATCAATAATCAGGCCTGAAATTGACATTTTAAGCACAAAGACAGTGATTGTTTGGAACATGAATAAAATACTTAGTGACTTTGTCACAGGCTGCAGAAAAAAATACGATATTTGGTTGCTCTCTGACTTTGACATTGAATCTCTCACCTCGAGGTCCAGACACACTATTTGTGGCATTGCAAATAACCCTGTCTGTCATGATGAATGTCTTCATGAATCCAGCATGCAGCACTCTGAACACACTACCCTGCAAATGATCCATTTTAAGTTTTTTTTCTTCTGTGCTATTTAAGGTTCACATCCTAAAACCACTAACAGTAAAATACATATAACTGCTGTATAAATAGAATATATATATATACTGTATTTCTGCTGCATACACCGTACATTCAGCTCAACAACAGCTATTAATCCAGTTTCCTGGTTAAAAACAACCGAGTCAGCACTGATTGACTGCTGGGTTTTGATTTACTAGATGTTCCTCTTTGGCAACTGAGGACACATTACTAACCAATTATGCATTTGAGAACTTTTTACTGGGGTTCAATAAATCACCCTTTATGTCAAATATGACCGCTGTGTTGTCCCAATGCTGAGTGGAGGAAGTAAGTCAGTATTTTCATTTCAAATATTCACCGCTGAGTCATACGGGCACAAATTTACCAAGTACCAGGTCTAGAGTATACATTTAGGGTACTTGTACTTTACTTGATAGTTCCATTTCATACTAATTTATACCTATACTACTTCACTACGATTAAGAGGAAAATACTACTGGCCTACATTTTACCCCACTACATTTTTTGAATTTACGAATAAAGATTTTACATGATAATTTATGATAAGCTAATACAATGTTTCAACGCAATTGTAACAGAATTAGGTTGCTAGGCAACAGTTTGGGTCCATGATTACTTCCTGTCAGCTGATTCACATAAACTCCAAACGGAAATAAAGAGGGACATATTCAGAATGGTTACGTTTAAAACTGTGAAATAGTCTATATATTGCAGATTTGTGACATCACAAATGGACAGAAATCCTGACGGCTTGTTTCAAACACTCAGTTTCTGAATACGGGCTGTGTGTTTCTCTTTAGATTGAGCGTTTCGATACTTTCACAGTATTTATATCGCACTTGAACCTGCTATACAATGTAAAAGACATGAAAATCTCACTTTTTACAATATGGGACCTTTAAGTAAAGGATCCGAGAACTTCTTCTATCACTGAATACATAAAATACATAACAGTCAGGGCCATTTTTCTGCACATAGTATTTATGATAGTGCACATGTACGCTGATGACTTACGTTTTTCTACTTAAGTCTCATTTTAAATACAGTTTTACTAGTAACAGAGTAGTGTGGTAAAGCATCTTCCTCCATCACTGTCTGTACTGTAGGTCCAATGAGCTTTTTTGAAATACACGGTTAGTATTGATGATCAATATGTGATGAAATTGTTTAGTGTGTTTGAATCTTTTGTCGGGACGTGTGTCTGTCACTTCTACGCTTCAGTTAACCCCAATCAGCTGGTGCCAGACCTCTATTGAACAATTTGTCTCATACACTGTAGATAAATAACACACACCATCTCTCTCTCTATGTGTGTGTGTGTGTGTTTAACTCTCTGATGCTGAATCAATGCGACACCTCGGGGATGGCACAGTGGAGGGGGGGGGGGGGGGGGGGGGGGGGGGGGGGGGGGGGAGATGGGGTGAGGAAGAGGAGGGGAGGGTCGTATGCCAGGCTCGTTCCTCACACTTTTTTTTTTTTTTTTTAAAGGAAGGGGTGTGAGCGAAATAATACCCGCTCATTAGGAGCGCGCGGGCTCCTGGTTAATTCATCCTGGACTGTCATGGGCTTGTGTACGACCCCCGGGTAACACATAAATCACACGCAGAACCAACCGGTCGAGCGGCAAGCTTCATGCCCCTAACGCCGCTGATTTATCAACCAAATTACTGCGAGTCCTGCTCGGCCCCAACACTTTGCCGAGGAAATCACCGACTAACCCCTGAGCGAACCGATTTATTGAAAAGCTGTCCCCCTCCACTTCCATCTCTCCCCGCCCTGCCCCGCTTTCTGTGTCACTCCACTCATCTCTCACTGACTTAATTAAAATCTATCCCGTTGGCTCGTTGGCATTTATTACAACCACTGGGCTAATGAAACAAAGAACACGACAAAACCAAAGCTGCTTTGTGCCCATAAACGTTCATTACACCACAGCACACACACACACACACACACACACACACACACACACACACACACACACACACACACACACACACACACACACACACACACACACACACACACACATACACACACACAGAGTGCTTCTGACTGTACTTATTGGCATTTAAACAAGGTGGCTTATAGGGATGTGTGTGTCTCAGTCAGCATCTACAAACACCAAAGGGGGTTTTGTACATATTGAAGAAAACTATTAAGTGCAAAATATCCCTTGTGTTTATTTTGGCTTTGATTTGACTTCCTCATTGTTTGAGGTTACAAAGCTGTAAGTGTCAAATTATTAATAATAATCAAACATGTTTACTTTTATTCTGACCTTATTAAAACCCAACAGAGAAGTATTTAAGTGGTAATTATTCTTTTGCTTTGCCACAAACTGCAACCTTAAATAAAGGAGACAACATGCAAAACACGCAACAACAGCTGTCAGTGTATCAGTGTGCTGACTTGACTATGACTTGCCCCAAACTGTATGTGATTATCATAAAGTGGGCATGTCAAGGGGAGACTCGTGGGTACCCATAGAACCCATTTTCATTCACACATCTTGAGGTCAGAGGTCAAGGGACCCCTTTGAAAATGGCCATGCCAGTTTTTCCTCGCCAAAGTTTGTAGCGTTACTTAGCCTCCTTCGCGACAAACTAGTATGACATGTTTGGTACCAATGGATTCCTGAGGTTTTCTAGTCTCATATGATTCCAGTATCTTCACTTTAGCTTTAAAACTGAGTCCGCTACAACCGAAAAATCGCAGGTTGCGTTAATGCGTTAAAGAAATTAGTGCCGTTAAAACAAATTTGCACTAACACGTTATTATCGCATTAACTTTGACAGTTTCTTTGAGTTTGCACTTTAAATAAAGGGAACAACATGCAAAAATGGCCATAAAGCATTCTTAATACACCAAATAAGGAAATATTCCATGTTTTATTGATAGATAGATAGATAGATAGATAGATAGATAGATAGATAGATAGATAGATAGAGGAAATTATTGAATATTATATTATATATTGATATTAAATTGATATGTCATATGGGCTATACATGAACAAATTTATATTCTTTTTGTTTGCTAAAAAATTCTTTCAATCACAGACAATGAAATGTTCAGTGTGTTTTACTACTTAATTACTTATTTTTAGGGTCAATTAGAGCCCAGAGAGATGCAACTCCCTGTCCAACTGTTATTTTTACTATATTACTGTTACTCCAATACCAGATATCCAAATACTAGACTTATTTGGGATTTAGGAGGGGAATCTTTAAAATACTGTCAACACCAAATCAGAGCTTATAAAATCCACTATATTTAAGCATGTTTTACTGGAGACCCCAAACAGAAGTCATGTGACATTTTCTCCAGGTGACTGCGGGTTAAAGTCATGTTTATGAGCAATTCTTATAGAATTAGGAAAAGTCAACAAGTATCAAGGTGATAAAATGTTAATATGTGGGGTTTTTTTTGAGTCTCCAGGAGACCACACAACAGGCTATTAAAGTATTTAACTTATAAGTTCTTTATAACTTCTAATTGACTTTAATTTAATAAGTCTAATTAGTTTTGAGAAAATTAAGATTCTATTTAATGTGTAGGAAGTGTCAATTGATTTGAAAAGGAGTAGGTGCTTCTTTTTATAAATGCATTTGATTGAGTGATTTACCAAAACAAATGCAGGATTTAATTTTGTTTGGAAAACAGCTCACTTTATTAATTATATGTTGTTAAATCTGACTGTCACACAAGTTACCACTTTTCATTCTTGACCTTGGAAATAGAAGTTTGACCAAAACTTTGGGTCCACTTTTCCAGAGCTTTTATCCACATCTCAAGGTCTTCATCAGTGTTGATCAGTGAACCACTGATGAATAATAATAATAATAACTAGGGCTGTCAAAGTTAACGCGATAATAACACGTTAACACATATTCGTTTTAACGCCACTAATTCCTTTAACACATACTTTGCGTATTTTTAGGTTGTAGCTGGCTCCGTTTTAGAGCTACAGTAAAGATACTCGTATCATATGAAACTAGAAAACCTCAAAAATCCATTGGTACCAACCATGTCATACTAGCTTGTTGTGAAGAACACTAAATAACGCTCCAAACTGACCCTAAATTTTGGCGAGGAAAAACTGGCATGGCCATTTTTCAAAGTGGCCCCTTGACCTCTGACCTCAAGATATGTTAATGAAAATGGGTTCTATGGGTACCCACGAGTCTCATGCCCACTTTATGATAATCACATGCAGTTTGGGGTAAGTCATACTCAAGTCAGCACACTGACAGCTGTTGTTGCCTGTTGGGCTGCAGTTTGCCATGTTATGATTTGAGCATATAGTTTATACTAAATGCAGTACCTGTGAGGGTTTCTGGACAATATTTGTCATTGTTTTGTGTTGTTAATTGATTTCCAATAATAAATATATACATTTATTTGCATAAAGCAAGCATATTTGTCCACTCCCATGTTGATAAGAGTATTAAAAACTTGACAAATCTTCCTTTAAGGTACATTTTGAACAGATAAAAAAAATGTGCAATTAATTTGCGATTAACTATTTTAATTGATTGGAAGCACTAATAATACATTTAATTATATAGCACCTTTCAGTACTTTAGAGTAGTGATGAAAACCTTGTTAGTAAATGGACCTTGATTTTTTTTTTTTTTTTTTTTTTTTTTGTCAAACCGGTATAAATGCATTAGGTCTATCAGTCTCTGTTAGAACTGAATAATATACCATCATTTGTATCATAGACCTGCCATAATTAAAAGTAACTATGAATGTTGATCAAACTGATCCACCTTATTGTCTCAAAAGGCCCAGTGTTGTCTGTTAGTGGGTTTACATAGCTATCAGTATGTCAGTGGTTTGTAAATGAAATAGGTCTAGTAGAGGATCCTGTTGTCTGTTGGCTGCAGGCCCTCCCAGTCCTCCCAGTCCGGATCAAAGACGCCTAAATGACAAAAGCTGCTAATTTACTCTGTGTTGGAGGAGGGAGGTGATGGAGAGTCACAGAGGGGTGGAGGAGATGGAGGGGGTTATAATAGCTTCTTGAAATTACGTCGATAATTAATTGTGCAAATTTGTTTCTATTAAATAAGAACAACACGTATTGAAGAACTCAATTAGCGTTAATTAATCCCGCTTCTAAATTGCGTAAGATTGGAGGACTTTCTCTTCTCTCACATTATTTCTCTGATTCTTTCTAACCTCGGGGTTTTCACTCCTGGAGGTTATAGGCAGCATTGGACTCTCCTCTCCTCTCCTGTTTTTTTTCCCCCCCTTGCCTCCTCTTGAGAATTGGAAATGGGGGATGGAGACGGGGAATGTGGAAGGTGCTAAATTAGCTGGCTGATCCGCGCTCATTGCCGCATACACATCCCCCTATTACTGCGCCCCAGCGCCGCTTAATATTCCGGGCATGGCGGGCGCGTCTAGATAGCAGATTTATCAAATGGGAAAATGAATGTATGATGATCAGTTAAATTGAAAATCAGCGCCCGGGTGACAGGCCGCACTGACACCTCGGTAATTAGAAAGAAAAATGATGGCGTCCGAATGCATAATAGAGCAAAAACAATTTACGCTATCCCCCCACGCCGTAATGATCGCGCGCTCAAATTGAAAATTTCTCCCGGTTGAAATTGAATTCATAAAGTGTGATGCATGAGCGGCACGGACACAGCGGGAGGGCCTGTCCGGTCCCGGCTCGGCGTGATCGATCGGTCGGTCGGGTTGGTGCCAACAAAACATCTCTCTCTCTCTCTCTCTCTCTCTCTCTCTCTCTCTCTCTCTCTCTCTCTCTCTCTCAATCCCTTTCTCTCTCTAGAATCTAGAGATTCTATCTAGAGTCTAGATAGATAGATGGATAGATAGATAGTTTAAAATCTAATAATTATTCTCAGATGGATCACATTTGTGCATTTTCTTCCCAAAATTGACAGAAAAAGTTGTATTTTCTTTTTGTTTTGACATACAGAATGCATTTTTTCATCTTTTTTAACCAAAATCCTAAAAAAAAATCCTACTCAGTGTACATACACCATAAAGACATCCCCACATGTACATGCTGTACACAATCATCTAGTCCACGTCCAGTATTTATTCCTTTGCACTATTTCCAAACACTTGACTTGTATATAGACATTTTATTTTTATTATTGTATTCTTTATTCTGTTATGTCTATTCTGTGTAAGTACATTGAGAGAGCTGCATAAGACCAGAGTCAAACTCCTTGTATGTTTATACTTGGCGAAATAAACCTGATTCTGATCCTGATTCAGATTAAAAAAAAATGTAAAAAGCAGCTTGAGAGCCCTTTTCTCGAGCTGATTTGCACTGTAAGACGATAAACTGGATAGATAGATAGATAGAGAGATAAATAGATAGATAGATAGATAGATAGATAGATAGATAGATAGGCTAATGAATAATTGTACTCAGGTGGATCATATTTATGCGAACACAGGCATTTTCTTCCCAAAATTGATAGAAAAAGTTGTATTTTTTTCATGTTTTGACTTGCAGAATGCATGTTTTTCATCTTTTTGAACCAAAATCGTACTCAGTGTACATACAGTAATATCGACATCTCCACATAATCATCTAATCCAGGTATATCCATCCAGTATTTATTTTATTGCACTATTTGTATTGTTTACAACTCCTGAACACTTGACTTGTATAGACATTTAATTTTTATTTTTATTATTGTATGCTTTATTCTGTTATTTCTATTCTGTGTAAGTACATTGAGAGAGCTGCAAACCGGAGTCAAATTCCTTGTATGTGTATACTAGGCGAAATAAACCTGATTCTGATCCTGATTCAGATTCAAAAACAGAGTAAAAAGCAGCTAAAATCATATGAAGGCTTAATGAGAGCCTGTTTCTCGAGCTGATTTGCTCTATAAGACAGATAGATAGATAGATAGATAGATAGATAGATAGATAGATAGATAGATAGATAGATAGGCTAATGAATAATTATACTCAGATGGATCATATTTGTGCATTTAAACACAAACACTGGCATTTTCTTCCCAAAATTGACAGAAAAAAAGTTGTATTTTTTCTTGTTTTGACTTGCAGAATGCATGTTTTTCATCTTTTTGAACCGAAATCCTACTCAGTGTACATACAGTATATAGACATCTCCACATAACCATCTAATCCACGTATATCCATCCAGTATTTATTTCTTTGCACTATTTGTATTGTTTACAACTCCTGAACACTTGACTTGTATAGACATTTTTTTTTTATTATTCTATTCTTTATTCTGTTATTAGTTGTTAGAGCTGCATAAAAACCGGAGTCAAATTCCTTGTATGTATACTGTATATACTTGGCAAAATAAACCTGATTCTGATTAAAAAACGATGTAAAAAGCAGCTAAAATCCTGTGAGGGCTTAATGAGAGCCTGTTTCTGGAGCAGATTTGCACTATAAGACTATAATCTGTTAGATTTCTACCTCTAAAATGCAGTTTGGAGGAATGAGATCATCTTTATTTCCTACAAACATGCTATAGGCTGCACTTCCCTGATTGTTAGGCCTTTAATTAAAGGTTCCAAATGAACATAGTGAGATAGATAAATATTATGATTCTGGTTGTGTGAAGGATCAGTTATGTTGCCTCAGATAATATGGAGGCCTATATGTCCAAAGTTGTTCCTCAGTAATCCGGTAACCCTATTTTTCACTTAATTTCTTTAATTATTTGGTTAAAATCGCCCCTAATCCACAACAAAGGCGCATTTTATGGGCTCGTTGTGTCTCCACGCACGCACACTCTCATATAAAGGCCTCGCTGAAGGGAGATCAGACCTATATTTTCTAATTAATCGCACTCTTGAAACTAACCGATTATAATAAAGCGTTTCCCCCCTTCCAAAAAAAAAAAAAAGAATAAAAGTAGAAATTTCACACAGCGCACGCGAAATGAACGATTTAATGTGATTGTTTCGGTCGAAGGGGACGTTTCCTGAGGGCCTTATGGGGAAATAATGTCCTTATGAATTAAATAATAGGGTTATTACTTTCATTGATTTTAGCTGTCTGGGAATTTAGTGCTCAGCTCCGGTCTTAACCCATCCTCCTCCTGCTGTTTTTCACTCTCGCTCCCTCCTCGTCCTCTTGTCTAATTATTTTCCTATAAGCCCCCCCCCCCCCCCCGCTTCCTACAGCGCAAATAGCAGAGTCACCGAGCGAAAATTATGTAAATATTATTAAAGGGACTCAGGCACGGAAATTCATTTGAGGGTCGGCGCAGCAAAGTAAAGCTCTGTCCCTCGGATCCCCCTCAATTTATTTGCAAATAAAGGCGAGGTGACCGGGAGGGATCAGGGGATATTTAGCCGGGCTGTCAACACACCACGGCTCCTCCAGCGCGCTGGCTCCGCAGAATTAATGGTTTTAATAATTGGGATTTCAGTTTCCAGGGAATTGGTGGCGTTTACACTTCATAAGCTAAACACACTCTTTTTCCCTGCTGCAGTGGGCACACACCTGCACATTTATAGGAGAGTTTGTCCCTAAACATCTGTAATTCTTAATTCTTTTTTTTTTTTAGCTGCAGCCAACAATTGGTCCAAAAAATTATGAATGCAAGCATGGCACATCTCTCCCTCCTCTGCCTCTCCTATATCTTTATCTGTCCCCCCCCCCCCCCGAGGGACTCCCGGTCCTATTAGAACAAATGACGAGGGGCCCGGGCGCTTTCGTAAAAAAAAGGGAGCAGGCAGGCGGGAGCGCGCCTGTCCTATTATGTGCGACACATGATCAATAGGGCGATAACGCAGCAACATCAATATAAGCGACAGAACAATGAGGGATATCATCGAACATCTATCTTAATATAGCCGACTACAAGGGGCCGTCTGACAACCGCGCGGCAGCTCATGAAAATTCCGCCCCACGAATCTCCCACATCTCCTCCTCCTCCTCGCGCTCAATAGACTATGCGCACACACGCGCACGATGCAGCTGGCGCGGCTATTATTTTCCCATTTCAATTTGACACCCCTGCCTTTCATGCTAATTCTATTATTGTAGGAAGTTTATGTGATTCCGTATCACTAGAAATCGGTAATGTCTAATAACCCTTTGGGCTGAAAGGAGGAAGAAGAAAAAAAAAAAAAACTGCCTGGAGACCCGCGGCAGCCAGTGGGAAAATAATTACTTTCATATCAAAACTCAGCAGGAGGCGCAGGGTCCTATAGCCCCGCGGCCACTAACCTCATTCCAGCTCGGCCTTTCAAATGAATAAATTTGTTAAAGCAATAAATACAAACAGCCAGACGGACTTGAGCCCCAGCTCCGGCTCACTACACAGAGCAAAAAAGGAGGATTTATCTTGCTGTAACATGACAAAACTCCAGCAGCCATGATCCAAGGTTCCTGCCACACAGCAACCCCCCCCCCCCCCCTCTCCTACAAACACAGTGATTCAATTTAAACAATAACTTTATTTATCAAAATGTTTACATATAAATATCATTTTCTCGTTTTTTACAATATCTGAGGATTTTTGTTGTGTGTAAGATGTTTATTGTTACAAGTTGGTCGCCATAAAGGAGAAAGAGAAGCTGCTTTCTAAAGGTGTTGAGGCCTAACGCCCGAATACGAGGACGGCCACAGCTTTTTTGGGGGGGGCCATCTGGATTGATCACACATTATGATTAAAAAATAGATGAGAATTAAGTCTCCTGATTCCTGATATGTGTTTTTCGAGTGTCTCAGCAGAGCTTTGGGAATGTTTGAATAGTCTGAGCGGGTGTTCCTGGTCCTTTGTTTATGTTTGCTCCTTGCAAGTGTTAGTCCATATCGACATCCTCTCCATCTGTTCCGGGTGTTTCTTGACAGTCTGTGTTTGCCTCGAGACGCTCGGAGAGGTCTGGAGACGCTCGCTCCTCTCTTACACCCTTCTCTTCAGCACACGGCTCGGCGGCTTGGCAGCCGTCGGCCCCTGCCTCCGTTAGAACTTTCGAACTCGTCTCCTCGCCGCCGTCGCCGGGGCTCGGCCTGGTCCGAGACACGCTGTCTGGCGGGGGAGAAACGGGGAGTCGTCCGTCGCTGCAGTCACCACCACACTCCTCCGTGTCCGTTCCGTCCACTCTATTGCTAATGTGATTGTGGTGGTGCTGCGTGTTGTGCTCCGTATGATCCGAGTTTAGAGGCTTAGTGACAAAGCTGGAGAGGTCAGAGGGAGCGGGGCTCCTCTGTCCCAGGCTGAGCCTGTTAATGTCCTGACACGGTGAGGCCTTCAGGGCTGTTTGGGGCACTAGAAAGCCCAAGGGCTGATGGGTAATGGGGTAAAGCAAGAAGTGACCTTTCCCCACCAGTGTCCTCTGACTGGGCAACGAGGGGAAGTCCAGCAGAGGTTTCCGTCGAGGCGTGGCGTCGGAGAGGAGGCTCTCCACGCTGAAAGGGTTGCGTTTCTGCAGGGCGGAGGACCTCGGGCCTCCGGGACTGGAGCTGTGCGTGCTGCCTGGAGAAACCTGCTCCGGTTCTCCCGCGGTTCTTTGGTTTTGGTGGTTTTGTAGTTGGCTGAAGTCGTGTCGTGTTTGGTCACAGCTGGATTCCGTTTGGTGTCCTCCTGCACCCTTTGATGCCGGCAGTTCAAGGTGAATACTCCCACTGACGCCCGAAGACTGCTGCTCGCTGTCGGTGAACTGGGAGACGCCGCTGTCGCTCTCCGAACCTCCTGGCGTGTGGAAGCTGTCGCCCGCGAGAAGTTTGTTCTGAGACTTCAGCAGCTTCCTCTCCTGCTTCCGCTTCTTCTTCTCGGCCCGCTCTCGATCCCTGCGCGCGATCTCCTCGGGGTCCATGGGCTCGCCGCTGCACGTGGTCGGGTGGGAGTTGTGAGCAGGCCGCCCCGGCCCTTTCTTTGTGTTCTCCTTCTTTCTCCATTTAGCACGTCGGTTTTGGAACCAAACCTATAAGCACAGACACACACACAGAGACATTAAATACAGGCAAACACAGGTAGTGGTTTTCTTTCCATCTCAACATCTGCCAAAACACCATCTCGGAATATTCAATTTGGTTTTGGAGTTTTGTTGGGATTAGTGCTGAAATGAGTTGATTAATGGATAATCCATCACCAGATAATTAGTCATCTACAATTTTGATTATCAATTAATCATTGAAGTCATTTATCAAGGAAAAATGCTAGAGATTTGCTTGTTTTAGCTTCTCCAATATGATGATTTTTTTCTGCTTTTTTCTGATTTGTATCATTGTAAATCAAATACATTCATGTTTTGGACCGTTGGGTGGACAAGAAAAAGCAAATTAAGGACATCACCCTGGGCTCTGTGGACATTTTACAGTCTAAATAATCATAAAATAATGGATCAATTAATCAACAATAAACATGATCGTTTCATTGGTTGGGACAACAATGATTATACAAGTTTCATAAAACAGGGTTGCTCATCTATTTTAGGCTGGACGTCATGCACGCCACTAACATGAACACTTCCGCAATCTGATGCAATTCAGTCCACTGTCCCTGCAATAAATACTTCCTGTTTGGACACTATAATGTTCACTTTTTGACAGCTGCATCAGAAATGATTTGATTAAAATTTGTGGTCATTTTTTTTAGGATGAGTTTAGGGTTATTTTCTTGGATTCAAGTGTTCCTAATAATGTGCCCCCCCCCCCCCCTCAAGAAGATGAATACACTGAAGCAGGCTACACACATAATGACAGAGCTCACACCTGCCATCACAATAGTGATAAATAAATCAGTGTCAGGGTGCTTATCAGATGGTAAGGACAAAACCATATTGCCAACAAATCCAAACAAATTCCACAAAAGCCCTGAAACAAGTGAAATCGTTGTCCTGTGCCTGCCTGTGTCTTTGTTTAAGCGCAGCTACAGAGTACATTAGGTTAATAGGTCACAGCGGTGGACCAGCAGATGCACAGATGTGCCGCGTGTTAATTACCAATGAGCCTCCGCCAATTACATTTAATTGTACCGTAGCTAAATCAGCCACATCACCGTCTCTTCCACACCCCCAGCCCCTCCGCTCATACACGGGGCTTAACGCTCCGGCTCTCCTCCCCTCCGCACCGAGCCAAGACAGGAGCTTCCCCCGCCTGAGAGCTCTCGCCGCCCGGCCTCTGGGCGCGCTCAGGGCCGTGTGTTCGGCGCTGATAACGCCAGATGTTTAGCATGCAGAGGCAGGATCCCGCGAACGTCGCAAAATAAAGGACGGGACACACCAACATCATGTGCGACAATGGCGCTTCTTATGAATTGTTAATGTTGGTTATATCTTTCCCCCGCAAAACCTGGTGATAAAGGAGCGCTAAGCAGCTTGAGGGAACAATAATCTGAGGTTTAGGAGCGAAATCCCCCAAACAACATCCAGCAACGGAGCTCCCGCTTCTGTCTGTCCCGCTTCTGCTCCATCCAACCAACCGTGCGTGTATGTGTGGCTCATTTAGAAATACATGAATATAGACGTTTAAATACAGGGAATATAGACGGATACACAGCTGCTACACGCTGAGCAAATAATAGGTACTAAACCTATGTCTTTCTGTATTAGTATTGTTATTATACTATTAGGCTATTATTAGCAAATTAAATAGACGTCTAATGGTGAAATGTGAAAGATGGTGCGTGACCTTTAACAAAGTGATATGTATTTGGTTTCTTTAAAGTAATTGCTCAAACAGACATCATCTTAAGCTCTTGAATTATTGTTAAATAATTTCAAATTCATATTTTTAGTAATACACTATTATTATTTTTTTTATCATTAATTAAATTATGTAAATACTTTTGTTGTTAATATTTATACCACTATAAAGAGCATTATTTTTAAAATATCGTGCTTTTACTATCACTTTATGTATTTTGTCTTTATCAATAATAATAATAATAATAAAAAATAAATAAATAACAACCATCATCAGAATGATAATAGTAATAATAATAATTGTTATTATTATTATTATTATTATTGTTATTGATGTTATTAATAATAATTGATTTACCTTAAATGATCTTAAACCTTAAATTGAATCCCCAAAAAATGGTACATTCAAATTGTAGATTAAAAATAAGGGTGGAATTGTACCCAGGTCAAAAAGTAGTATTCTGTAAATATAATTTAATTTAATTGACAGATTATTCACAAATAATTAGATGTATGGTTTATATATATATCTATATCTATATATATATCTATATCTATATATATATATATATATATATATATATATATATATATATATAGATATATATATATATATAGATATAGATATATCTATATATAGATAACTGGAGGTAAAGGAAGAATAGTTGCCATTTTCACCCCTTGGTTTGCTCAGTAAATAGCCTTGTTTTTATTAACCCATAAATCAATAGGTTCCCTCCATGCATAATTCAAAAGAGACCCTTTATTGATGCTTTGATAATTGACAAATAGCTATCTCTGTATGGGGTAGGCCTTCACTAAACAAGTCGCCCCTCTCACATTTAATTCATAATGTTTTGTAGTTTTTGACAGTAACATTGAAAATTATTTAAAAATCAGAACAGTAACTCCAAACCGTCTGTTTTTCCTCCATCGACTAAACAAATGAATCAATGCTTCCCTCAAAATATGTGACTGATGTTTCGGTGTCTTTACCTGAACCCTGGACTCCACGAGGTCAAGCCTGAGCGCGAGCGCCTCCCGCATGAACACATCCGGATAGTGACTCTCGTTGAACGCCTTCTCGAGCTCCTCCAGCTGCCAACCGGTGAAATTGGTCCTCGTGCGTCTCCGTTTACAACCGGGGCTGTCCTTATCCGGGTCCCCAGAATCTGCAGAGGTCGACGTGAGGGTGTGTTTGTCCAGGTGTGTGTTTGTCCAGGTGTGTGTGAGTGTGTGTGTGTGTGTGTGTTTGTGTGTTTATGAGTGTGTGTGAGTGAGAGAGAGGAGAGAGAGGGGACTGTCATGGCAGGATTTGCTTGTAAAGCATCAGTTTAAGTTTACCGTGATCCCTTTCTTTTTTAAATATTTTGTTGCTCGTGATAAATCATGTCACACAATTTTTAGGCCTAAAAGAAACACTTTAATGATATTTTTGATATTTTAAAGCATTGTTGATAATTGCAAAAATTCAGTTTTGACCCAATAATCAGCAGCCAATGTCAATTTCAGCGAGATGAACGAGAAATTGTTGCGTTTATTTTGACCTACAGTGCAGTTTTTACACTAAAGTAATTAAAATGAGTCCGCACGTTAACTTTTTTCGTTTCTTTTTAAATTAACCGAGCTCCAGAAAAAACTTTTAAACAACGTGCTTTTGTCTGCAAACTGACTTTTTAAGTTCAATATCTGCCCTCAGAGGCTAAAAAAAATGTTTAATTTAGCCTCAAAAGTCTACTAAATATTGTCTTATTTGGCCATAAAACAAAGCATTTACATTTATTACACTTGGCCTACATTCATGACTTGAGACAAAAAAGAGCCAGGCCTTACCGGAGAGTTTGAACTGCTGGCTGTCGGGCGACAGCAGCGCGTTGGAGCCGACCACCGAGGCCGAGCAGGAGCCGTTAAGTAATCCGTCTATAGAGAAGGGGACGGCGGCCGCGGACTGCAGCTGGTGTCCGCTGGCGGCGAGCTCGTAGAGGTGCTGGTGGTGGTGGTGGTGGTGGTGATGGGGGCCGAGCGTGTACGGGAAGCCCACCAGCCCGCCCAGGGAGCCTCCGAACTGGGCGTGAGGATGCTCGAGTACCCGGCTGTCCATGCTCTGCCGGGCTGCGGCGCGGCCGAAGTGAAGATGCAGAGGGAGGCAGTGTGGCCGAACATGCAGTCAAGAAGAAGAAAAAGTCAGGGAGAGGAGGAAGAAGAAGACTGAAGAGGAGGAGGAGGAGGGAAGAAGCTGGAGAGGAGAGGAAGGGGAGCCAGGCGCGGACAGACCGTCTCCCGCGGCCACGGTACGGTCTGTTTGAGGAGCGGCGGACACCGGGCTGTGGAGCCTGTTTCACGTTTTACGGTTCCAGCCGAGATGTCAACCCTGCTCTTTCTCTCTCCGCGAGCCAGCTCATTAGGACTCCTCCATCTGCTCGCTCGGGACCAATAAGAAACGTTAATCGCCCTGTGACGTCAGAGACGCGGTTAATGGAGTAAAGGAAGGCAGAGCACGAGGAAAAGAGAGAGAGAGAGAGAGAGAGAGAGCGCGTTTTTTTGTTTTTTTTCGTTTCCCGGATCGATCGCTAATTACACCTGGCGCGCGCTCCTTTAATTCAGCCCTGTCAAAACAATGAGCGCGAGCCTAAACTGGCGCGTGGAAATTGGCCACGAGATTGATAGGTCGACTCCATGAAATTCTCAGGAATATAATAATTATTATTATTATTATTATTATTATTATTATTATTATGAGAAAACACGTTTTCATCTAACTTTAAGAATGAACCTTTCTTCTCTCCTCGCTCGTGCGTGCGCGCGCGCTCCCGCATGGTGTGTGTGTGTGTGTGTGTGTAAGTGTTTTACAGGGGCATTCAGGGCCAGATTGATCCAATAACAGCGCCTTTATCATCCCCCCCCTTTTTCCTGATCTGTCACATCGCATTTTAAACTACAAGCCTCTCTCCATCTCCCAGACACCCCCACCACACACACGCACACGCACACACACGCGCACGCACACACACTGAGCCGAACTCCGCATCATTATCTCGATTTTTCACCTGAACAGCTTACACCGATGTTTAGTTGTAAATGACGAACAAAGTGGGTTGTAGCTGCATGATGTGACGTTTCCAAGAATCCAATATCCGCACATGAAGGCTCCATGCAGCCTTCACTGTGTAGGATACATGTCGTTACTGGACCATATTGTTGCTTAGGCGGCTTGTTTTTTGCATGAGTTCAACCATGAGGCTTTTTTTTTTAACCCTTGAGTCTATCGTTTGGACAGGAAGCCTTTGCAACCACTGCAAATTTACTGGTTTCCTCAAACAAGGTTGGGTAAAAAAATAAAACAAGGGCAAAAATAAGTAAATAAATAAATTATAAAAAAATATATATAAATAAATAAAAAATAAAACAAGAGAAAAAATAAATGAATAACAAAAAATAAAATAAAAAATAAAACAAGAGCAAGAATAAGTAAATAAATAAATTACAATAAATAAAACAATAATGAAACAAGAGCATACACAAATAAATTACAAAAAATAAAATAAAATATAAAAACAAGAGCATAAATAAATAAATTACAAAAATAAATAAAAAATAAAACAAAGGCAAAATAAATAAATTACAAAAATAAAATAAAAATAAAACATTTTTTTTACATTGAACCAGGTAGTTATGGTCTTTTCCAAGAAAGTGAGGAGAAATAAAAGTAAAAGAACAACTCATGAAAAGTAATTGTTACAGAGTTTACTGGCCCCAGTGTTGGATTTCTATAAATCAAAAACACAGATGATGACTTACATTTACTATAATTCTGCCCTGACTGATAAGTAAATTATATTGAAGCATTTATGTATAAATTCAAACTATAATTGCATGCTTAGTCTATTCATTCTACACCTATGGTCAGTAGCTTATTTCAATCACTGCATAAAAAAAAACTTGGGCTGCAGTTCAAGCTTTGCAGCTAAACCTCAGGGCTACTCCACACAACAGCTTGGTTCAGACGAGAAAAATTCTTATTTCCATTTCAAACTGCCTGTTTAAAAGTCAAATTTTTTAATACGAGAGTGGGCTCACTAATGTTGCACACCGTATTATGTCAAACATGGATGTCGTACAATAGATATGGTACATTTGAGTGGTGGAGTAGTGGACACATATTACAGTACAGTAGAAACAGGTTCCACAAAGACTTTTCTGTTGTTGTGTACCTGGTGGATTTTGTTTGTGGTGAGCAGATCCTTTTCTTAGTTTGCCACCTTTATTAGTGGTACTTGAGGTTAACGACGTGCCCTTTGAATGATGATCTCCTTTGAATAAAACCAACCACACAATGGACACAAAGCCTTAAATGGCACAGGGTCTCGGTGGCTAACGAATCGCAATAGAGAAACGCAAGCACTGCTAATGGAGTTAGTGGGCCCCGGTGGTATTATGTCAACTGCTATTATTGCTCCACCAT
The DNA here is from genome assembly GCA_916701645.2 of Sebastolobus alascanus. Lineage (NCBI taxonomy): Eukaryota > Metazoa > Chordata > Actinopteri > Perciformes > Sebastidae > Sebastolobus > Sebastolobus alascanus. The sequence goes on from CAKAOJ020000032.1 coordinate 405,238, forward strand.
GAACAGTTTAAGAAACCTTTCAACCACCAGTCATCGTGTGGAGCTCGTAGGTCAGCACAGCGAGCAGAACAAGCCTGAAATTGGACTTCTTTCTTTAGACATCTTTTCCTAAAATAGACCCTCGCACACAATAAAAAAGTATTCTCCATAATAATCTCTCGGAAAGGGCACAAAATCACACCTAAGAGCAAACCGGGCCAATTTGAAGAACCCTTAAAGATAGCGTTGAATAATTTAACCCAGAGTTCACACAGATGTAAGGGGACTGGCTTCTGTGGGCCCTCAAGATGGGAAAACCCAAAGATACTGTGAGGAGGGTTTGTTAACAATTTCAGTGGTAATGCTTTTTTTTACTTTTACTTTGAGGACATTCAGCTAAGAAACACAGATTACTAATCCTCTTCAAATTAGAGTGTACACTCATGTTAATAAAGATAGAACATTTGTTTTAATTTTTATCAGTATACAGTTACAGAAAAACAAACGTATGTCAGTAGCCGTTATACTTCTCCAGACTGCACGGGGGGGTCACTCAGATTTGGGTTTCTTTTATAGCCTACTTGTATGTACGTTTGTTTCCGTCAGGAGCGGAATCAGCCAATCAACTTATTTGACGTGCAGGTCCGCACGACTTGACCTATACGCGTTTGCAACCAAGCAGAATTCCAGCATAAGAGTCCAGAGTCGCACTAGCAGCTTTGTCAGAGTTTACTTAAGCACAGTGGTGCTTTGAGCTACGTAACGTTTCATGTTAACATGCTGATGTTTAGCAGGTATAATATTCCAAACCGGTATCACGCCACAGCGTGTAATAGACCCACCTGTCCACCAGAGGAAAGCGTGTCAGTGTCAAGTTTTGCCTCGCCGAGGCGTGAATATTACACGTGTGTATGACGGTGCAGTACCAGCAGGGGGCAACAAAACCACTTAGTTAGGCTTAGGAAAAATGTCATGGTTGGCCTTAAAATAAGTACCTAAACAAAGGACAATACGTACAGAAACAACATAACATAAGTTTGGAAACCACGTCACAAACATCACTAACATAGCTTACAAAAACACCGGTCTCGTTTGTTGGACCCATCCACCCCCCTTCCCACCCGCCATAAGCAGTCTTTCTCACTTTTTATTCTACGTCACTAGCTCTGAGCGTAGCATATTTACTCCGATGCATAAACATTGCAGTCAGTACAGACTACGTGGCGTCCAAATGACAAGCCTAAATTAAGAAAGGCGTTCTCATTACATACTTTTGCCTTGCGCATTATCATGTCATTCACACGCCTTTTCGTGTGACTGGGCTGAATGTTCACCATGTTTAGTGTATTTGCTAAAAAGTCATTAATTTTGCAGGTATTTGGTGATAAACCAAAGTATTTGGTAGATTAAAGATTTGACCCGATGATGGTGCTAGATGAAAAGTTACCACAGTTAATATAGTTCATCCTGTGGGGGATGTACATTTCATGGCAATCCATCCAATAGTTGTTGAGACATTTCACTCCAAACCACAAAAGTCAACCTCACGGTGGTGCCAAAGGAAAAGCAGGGGATCACCAAAGTCATTAGGATTCATCCTCTGGAGACCACGAATGTCTGTGAAAATTTTTATTGTGCCATCCCTAGCTGGCCTCACTAAAAACAGAACTGAAGAATTCATAATGCCATAAAATGATATATTTGGTTGGTTCTCCTCCAGTGAATACGTTTAAAGGAGCAGTGTGTAGGATTTAGTGGCATCTAGTGGTGTGGTTGCAGATTGCAACCAACTGAATACCCCTCCGCTCACCCCTCCCTTTCCAAGCGTGTCAGAGAACTACGGTGGCCAAAACACGATTCTTAGTTTCAGGTGATTAATGAAAACAAAGTTATGATAGTATATTCCATTTCTGCTAATAGATCCCCCGAAATGCTAAACACTGTTCTTTTTTGATTTTATTTTAAATAATGGGCACTGCTTTTTTTTCAATCACCAACAAAGACAATTTAACAAAACTGAATAGAACATGTAGAAAATTTGAGCAATATGTGGTGTCCCTCTGGTGGAGGTAAAAAAAAAAAAAAGAGGAGAAGATTACTGCAATTAAAATTTCAAGTCATCCCATCGAGTTAAGGGTCTTGTCTAATGTAGGGGAAATGGTGCTCGAATTCAAGTGTGCATTGGAAAATGAAAGGTTTTGAAATTTACAATCATGGCACAGGCCAGGAGCAACTGGGTGTCCAGGTGGACATCTTTGGGGAAGCGATGGAGAGAGAGAGAGAGAGAGAGAGAGAGAGAGATTATACATATAAATTGTAAGCGGTGTGGCAGGGGCCAAATCTTGCCCGAGGCGGTGACTGCTTCATTTTGTGTTAAATTTCTTGACAGAAAGTCACCCGCGTGCTGGTGAATACTGAATGGTAATCAGAGCTGGTTGAATAAGTGCCTCCCCCTCCCTCTTCCATTACTGTGAATTAATTCGACTTTATTTATCCAATTTCTGGAGCTGACAGAATGTTAATTTGAGTTGAGATTTCTCTCTGCTGTTCTGCCTGTGACCCGTAGCCCTGGGATTGGCGTGTTGTAATAACCTGAATCTTTCACCAGAAGCTCCGATAATTGTTACCTTATTAGCATGTAAATTGTTTAATTAATATTATTATGAAGAACCATATAATCCCTCCGTTACTTGACCCCGAGTCCACACGCGAGCATGCTTTCTGCATTTCAATGTCTAGTTTTTAAATGGACTCTTTAATGTCGGCTGGTCGTCGGGCGGTTATAAACCCCCTTTCCCGCAATCTCAGTGCAACTTTGAACGGCTTGAGAGGCGCTTTTGATGTCACCCCGTCTCTATCTCTCTCTTCTGCTCCCTCCATCCCCTTTTTATTTCTTTGCTGCTCTTTCTGATGTGTATTTATTTTCCTGCTGCCATTTTTTGAACATCAAAATCCAGCGCCTTCTTGTCATTTGCTTATAAAAGCTCTTTTTTTTTTTTTTTTAAAGCCCCCCCTCCCTCCACTTTCCCAGTGGCGGTGCGAGCCAAACACATGCAGTGCTCGATGAAAAGCAGCCCTTGACATGAGGTCCTAAGAGACCGCAGCATTTAAATTCGCTTTTCTTCCTTCCTCCTCCTTTTTGTTGCTGGGCACTAGTGACATTGTCAGATGTTAGCTTTAATTAATTTGATAATAAGATTGGCGAGTCGCGCACAAGCCAGGGGTTCGGCTTGCCTTGCCTCCAGCCTTCCTCCCCTCTCTCGTCTCTCTGTGCAGACAACACAACCAAACACACACTTAAGCAAAGAAAAGACTATTCTAATGTCTGACCCAGGTATGTGTTATTCGCAATACTTCAGCACGGAGTAATGCAACAAACGCCTGTGCTGTATATCCAGTGATAAAAAAATATAATACATCCATGGTTGAAACAACCTGAAGGGGGCGCTCCTGTTAAAAATTTGCATTTGGAGCATAGACTGTATATAAGAAGTGGATGTAGTCACCGTGACGTCACCCATTGGTTTGTGGACTGCCGTTTTGAAGCCTCAAGTTTTGCAACCAGGAGTGACACGAGAGGGTGGAGCCAAGTATAACCGATCTCTGAACAAGATATTTTTAGGCGACCAAAATGGTTATAATTACTTTGATGAACTGAAAACACACTGTGAAAGGGTTAAAGTTCTAAGACAATAACACGGACAACTCTCAGACCGGACAACACCGTGGTAGCGACCTGTAAATCACAAGGTAGCCACGCCCTAAAGCATACCCTGCTTTATGGTCTATTTGACTCTAAAAGAGACCATAATTTACTAAATGAACATCATGCTGTATTGAAGAAGACTTGAAACTAGCGATTGAGACCATAAACTCATGTTTACAATGTTTACTGAGGTAATAAATCAAGTGAGAAGTAGGGTCATTTTCTCATAGACTTCTATACAATCAGACTCCTTTTTGCAACCAGAGGAGTCGCCCCCTGCTGGACATTAGAAAGAATGCAAGTTTAAGGCACTTCAGCATTGGCTTCACTTTTCAGACCCTGGATTTGTCCACTGGTTTGTACGTGCTGAACTTGCTGCAGCTGCTGTGTTTTTACTTCAAAATGTACATACAAATATGTGAATGGAAACGCGGCTAATGACCTTAGACATGCTGAATGTTTGAAAAGCTGCACTTTGTTCTTGTGATATTTCGACAAGTATGGTTAAGAAAGGGACAGGATTGAAGTTGTGAGCTTCACTTTTTTCTTATTTGACCGCCAGCTCCCTCCAGGGCATGTAGTGACCTGTGACCATATGCTGCATTTAAAGAGCTACAACAAACATTGTTTTTTTTATTCAATATACTGTGATGATTTACCAGCACAAGCAAAAATGGTCCAAATTCCCACAGTCTAATTGTCCCTTCACTTCCATTCATAGTTATTTAGTTGTTTTCCTTGACTTCATCCACTGTGAAGCTGAAGTGAGTTCTGATCTGAAAACCGGCACTTAAACATACCCACTCCTCTCAGAAGTGTCTGATTTTAACCTCTAGCCTCACTTAAATTTGCAGATGGCTTTTGAAACTTCAAACACAGCTCTCACTTTTGCATATTGAGGGTATGTGTGAAACAAACTAAGATAGTAACCTGGGTTTAGATTAAGTTGTGTTGCTTATCAACAAACTGGCATTTCATCAGCAAACAGCTAGGCTACTGTATAAGCTAGATCCTTCATTCTACCATTAATAATTAATAGCCAACCATGTACAGTGTCGAGACTTCCTGACTGGCTATT